>JAMWYP010000344.1:0-426360 GCA_025563575.1 Acacia pycnantha | reverse complement strand
TTTTTTCTTGTATATAAGCACGTTTGACTTATAAATCCCTACTATGTTTTGTAAATAATCATATTTAACTTTTAAAGTAAGGGCACAATTGTTTTTTCACCCACAAGTTTTAATTTCAGTTTAGTCTTAAGAGGTGCAGTGAAGTTTCAAAAAGTTTTGGGGTTGTTTGAAAATAATTTTCTACATAGGGAGTGCAACGACATTTTCCCAAAAATTTAGGTGAGTATGGTCCCATGACTCATTAGGGTCAAGGGCTGAAATAGCACTTATAAAGATACTTATTTATTGCCCACCAATAAGGTTCTCATATCGGTGGGGTTTGAGCTCATAATTTAGAGCTAACACCTTTACCAACTGGACTAAGCTTTATTGGCATTTTTTTATATAAAAATTTTAGGAGAGGGGTTGGGCTCACCCACAGTCCAAGGGTAAGGCGCTTGGAGCCCACTCTGTAAGAAGTTCAGGACTAAGAATACACATGTCTCCACCTTAACCTAGGTTATCGTTGTTTCACAGACCCTTAGGATGCCTCCCCCAGCGCCTTGACCAACTCCAGGATCAAACCACCCTTTTGGTGAGAGCGTCCGCCCCCTTCGCCAGTTGAACCCAAAGACGAGGGGTAGCTTTATTGGCAATTTTTTTTTTTGATATAAAAATTTTAGGAAAGGGGTTGGGTTTACCCACGAACCAAGGGCAGGGCAAAATTTTCCTTCCTCCTAGGTGATACCGTTGTTGGGCAGGGCGAGCCGTCTATTACCCTTAGGCGTTAACCTAGGCACCTAGGAGCTAGGATGCCTCCCCCAGCGCCTTGACCAACTCCAGGATCGAACCCCCTCCCTTTGTTGAGAGTGTCCGACCCCTTTACCAGTTGAACTCAAGGACGAGGGGTAGCTTTATTAGCAATTGCTTCCACTTCTATATGCTCACTCATTTTTAATTTACTCGTAATATTTAGTGGGCTCTGGGCTCTCAGGCTCACATGCATGCTTTCCCCCCAAATTATGAAGAGGCTCATAGTTGAAGCCCAGCATCCTCCAAATGAAGAAATGATCCCTTCATCCTTTAATTGAACTCCTGTCGTGGCCCAACATCGTTTTGTAGGCGGCGTATGCATTTCATCCCACCTTCTGTCACTCACCTTTCTTCCTCTTCTTTAAAAAACAAAAGACGTGTAATTATAATAAACAAAAGACGTGTAATTAAGCATTAGAAAACGCGGTCATTCTATATAATTATTATTTGGATTAAGGTGCAATTTTACTGATAAATTCTTTTTGAGGGGTGTTTGACACAAATAATTTTTCGAAAGGGAAAAAATACCAATAATTAATTTATAATAGTATAAATTCACCAAAACTATTAAATTTGACTAAACGACCGTAAAATTATAATAGAAGAAAACTCTGACGTGTGAAATTTAATGATTTTAATGAATTTGACAATATAACACCCTTCTGTTCAATCTCTCTCTCTGTTAAGATCCTTCTGGTCCAGCGTGTAACATTCCCTCATACTGGTACGTATTACAACATATATGCTCAAGAAATCCTATTCATCTCTTCATAAGAAACGATCCATGTACGTATTTGTTTTTGACAGTATAGTCTCTTATTCTTTTTTTTTTTTTAAAAAATGCACGAGTTAATTCTGAAAGCACGCATTTAATTTATACTTTGTTGAATTAATTGTTACGTTGATTTTTGCCAGTGAAAGAATAGAATCATATATCGCAGAAACGATGCTTGCATGCATGCATTTCTTATCATAGATGACCAATATGACATTGCACAAGCACGCGTGCGGACAAAAAACATATTGATTCATTGAGGAATTAATTGAGATCACTAACGCCGTAATGAGTTAATGGTTGAAATGTGAATAACATTACTTTATGAAGGATGAGAAATAAGCAGGCGACTCTCTTGATGAGTCGGATCATCATCACCATCACCGTTTTCATCCTCCGGCACGGCCAGTTCTATGTGAGCCTTCAGAGAGGGATGGCTCCAATCTGTTGGAAGAAATGCAAAAATCATCATGCAGAAGCAAGACATCTGAGCAGCCACCATGCCATACCACAACCCCACAAATCCAAAGTCACACACAAAGCTGGCAACCACCGCCACCGGCAATCCTATCAGGTAAAAAGCACACAGATTGATCCTGGCCCCCACATTAGGACGCGATGTCCCTGATAATATCCCACACGACGCCGTTTGAGGCCAATTCCCTATCTCCCCCAGCCCCAGAAGTGGAAGCGTTGTTTTCACCAGTTCCACAATCTGTGTCTCCTTTGTGAACATTTTCCCCCAAAATTCCCTCACGCTCACCAAAAACACAAACGCTGAAACCCCAAACGTGAAAGCCGTCAAAACCCCCACAATGGCTGCACACTGAGCACGAGACGCTTCCCCCGCACCTATTGAGTGCCCTATTCTTGTGGCCAAAGCTGAGCTCAGAGAAAATGGGAACACGTACAACAACCCGGTGGTCTGAATCAGGATTCCCATGGTTGCTACGGTGGTCTGCGGGTTACTGAATAACCCACACAGAAATATCATTATCTCGTAGTACCACCACTCCAAGCACACGGAAGCACAACTATGGAGGGCCAGTCTCAGCAAGGGCTTCCAACTCTGAAAGCCTGTGAAAATGGGAGCTCCGGCTTCCCACGGCTTTATTGGTTTATCGGAAATAACAAGATAAATGAGCAAGCCCAGGATCATGTTGAGAGAATTCAGACCGGTGGCTAAAGCTACCCCTTTGACCCCTAACTGCAAGGACACGGCTAGGAAGTAATTGATGGGAATGTGAAAAATGGCTGCAACAGAAGCAGCTAGGGTGAGAGGGAAGTTCAAGTTTTGGGATCTGAGGAAAGTCCTTAAAGGGATTAAGAAGGCTTGAGCAATCATTTCGGGGATGGAGAAGATGAGGTAGAGTTGGGCGGTGTGGGTGACTTGTGGGTCCTGACCCAGCCACAGAAAGAGGGGTGAGATGTGAAGCCATACAAGCGAGATGGGGATTGAAACGAGGAGGAGAAGGAAGAGAGTTCTGTGAAAGGTTTGGGTGAGAAGGGGCCATTGTTTGGCGCCAAAAGCTTGAGAACAGATGGGGTCCATGCCCATGGTGAGACCCTTGAGCACAGAGTGGGCGGTGATGTTGGCGAAGCCGAGGCCGAGAGAGCCGCCGGCAAGTTCAACCTTGCCCTGTCGGCCCAAGAAGATGATGGAGACGGCGGAGCGAGAGTACATGATAAGGCTTGTCACTATTATGGGGCTTACTGTCTTTGCCAGCCACCCTATCTCTTCTTTAACCTGCATGCATGCATTTCAATAATGTTAAATATGTATATGTTTTCTTACTGTTAATTGCCAGTTTGCGTTTAATTAGAACAATTCGTGAACACAGACATGACAGAATGTAATAAAGAACCATTTTCTTTATTACATTCTGTCAAGACAGAAAGAAAGAAAGAGGGTAAAACCTGAGAGAGAGAAAGGCATTGAAGTAGACTGAATCTAGGAGTAGTAGAACTACATTTTCTAGCGGCTTCTTCAAAATCACATTCTTTATTATCACCATATTCTAAAGCCACGGTCGTATCTACCTCCACCTTTGAAATCACAGACTCACCATTTCTGGTTCCTTGAGATTCTGAGCTAGTGCACATGATGCCGTCTGTTTTCAGATTATAATCTGTAATTTTAAAAAGATAAAAGCAAATTCATCATGATCAGTTTTGTTCAACAGCAGAAAATGCATGAAAACAAAACAACAATTTTCCATCTACCAAAGGAAACATACACAGAACTTGATCAGAAGATCAAGGAACTTATTATATTCTTCGAAACGTGTAGTGCAAATTAAACGAGATACCATACAAAAAATTGAATATGACACAGAATAAAAACCAAATTAACCTTGAGACACACACATGTATATATGGGCGTTGCAAAATCGAATAGGAAACACTACTTACCGTCGTTAAGGAGTTAATTAGAGTTTGGAGTAGTATCAAGCGCTATATACTGGACATATACGGCATTGCAAAAACAAGATGCGAAGTGTGCAACGCAGAGAGGAGTTTGAACTTTGGAACTTGCAAACAGCGCAACAGAACCAAAAACTTTATATAATCATCACATATCATATACGTTTCTCATTAATTTATTATTTGTCTTTTGCTTAAAATATTATACCATTTGCTGTGAGTGACCACTCCACCTTTATCATTCGCTCAATCCATTTTTTCCTTTTCCCTTTTCTTCTGGCCCTTGTTGTTTAACTTAATCTTAGTCTCACGCCAGATAAAAAGAAAAGCTAATCTTAATAAAACTATGAAGATTACCCAGGGGCATATAATCAAGTTTTGATACTAAGATCAAAGTATTAATTAATGGTAAGAAAGTCGTGATAATTGTATGATGAATAGTTTTTTTAAGCTTGCATAAAACCACATATCATCATATACGTTTCTCATTGATTTTAACAATTTATTTGTAATCAAAATTGTAATTTATTATTGTTTTCTCTTACCTCTTCCTTCTCACTTAAAATCATTAATTCTTGTATCCCATGAACATAATGCTTTGTTTATTTAATTTAATTTATGCACGCTCCTTATAAATTACCTTTAGTTTAATAAAGAAAGATATATACAGAATGTCCGGTCGCCTAATGAAATTAGTTAAGAAATTATCTTTATTTTAGATTCTATATCCATTAATATATATATATATATATATTAAAAAAAACTCACATCTGAACTGTTCAAATTTGATGAGCTCTCCCTATTTAAAAAAAACCAGTTCCTATATGTCCGTCTGTGAATGCCCCTTTAACTAATTCAGGCTGCATTTGACGAAAATTAAAACTTTGAATTTGCAGGTCTTAGATCTCAAGTGGGGTCTGTAAGTATATATAAATGCAATTAATCTAATTTACTCCTATGAATTAAAGACATAAAATTAAAATCTTGAATTAAGAGCGGAGACTTTTGAATAATTAATACTCCTTCCGTCCCGAATTATAATAAGCTTCAAAAAATCAATTTGCGTTTTTTAGAAAACAATTAAAATTAGTTAAAAGCATTAAATATACATTTTTTCAACTATGCATTTATCTGTGAAGAATATTTGTGAGAGAGACTGAGAGACTGAAGGTAATGAAATTATTAAGCTTTAGCTCCTTCAATAAATAACGTGACTACACCTTGGAGACATAATAATACATGAAGCGTATAGGTTGATTCATTTCAAATACATATATCCTATTTTGGATGTATAATATTTTTCCGGTTTTAAATATAAAACATAGTTTATAGTGTAATTATAGTTTGTAGTGCAAAATTGCACTACAAACTATATCCAATAAATATTTAAGACAAGATCTAGTAGTAGAATTCGGAACAATCATTTTAAAGCTGACCCGCTGGTGCTGGTGCATATCTATTTCAAAGTCATTTTCTGTGTGCCCTTATTTTGACCGAACCAAATCCTTTTGTCCGTTGAGAGGGCACGTTTTGGAATATAAAATCTATCTCAAGTTGGTACACACAATCCTTAATTTAAATCTGGAAAAAGGAAATAAAAACTCTCCAAAGTCCAAACCAACTACACAAGAAGCTCACAGCAGCACAAAAAAGGAGATTCCGAGATTCTCTCGGACACACAAACTGATTATGCATATTATTTAAAAAAGTTATATTCATGATCAAGACCGTTATATAAAATATATGCAATGGTAACATCTCTTCTAGACCCGGTTTAATGAAACCATAATCAAACCTTTGATATGTTGTCCCTAGCTATATAAGCTACCAACCATTTAAATTTGAAAACGTTAATTGATTATGTTTTGAATTTAATTTCTTTAGTATTCTTATAATTTAATATCTTAAAATTCGATCCTTTATCCATTTGAGAATTAATCCTAACCTAAATTTATTATAAAAAATCTGTCTCAAATTTTGTCAATTGAAGGAAGTAAAAGATTATAAACTTTAAACAACTCTTGTTCGCTACCAAAAGTCAACAATTATGGATTCTTTCTTTCTTTCTTTTTTGTGTACACAGTATAATAAATGGAAATATGAGAAGGGGATTGGGTGAGCCGGGGGCTTGTGCATAATTTTTTTCCAAGTGAGCTGAAGAGGATGACGATGAGCTCGATCTTAATTAAGAAGTGAAATCACATACAAGGGTGAAGCGTCAAGCACCATAATTAATTAAGAAGTGCTGTACTCCATGGGTCTCAAGTATAAGTCACTTTAACTAATTCCTCATCAGAATCAATAAATGATAATTACCACATCAAAGTAGACCTAATTTAAAAGAAATTTCCAACTTTAATTATATTAAATGAGGTATTATAAGGAAGAGAAAAATATAATGAGTCATATTCAAATATGAATTATAAGGAAAAATTGACAAATAAACATTAGTTGCTTTTCAAATCACTTATACTGTGGATCAAGTCATTCTTTTACTTTGGCATGAAACATTAAAGAAATTACTCCCTCTGTCCCTAAATATAACCTTTAAATTTATGAATGGGGTTGTCTAAAAATACAAATTTCATTTAGTTTTGTCAAAGCATTTATTGTGGTTTTTTCCCATAATTTTACGACTATATTTGTTGCATTTATGCATTGTCTCTCACTTATCCTCTTTACAAATAATGGTAAAGTTAAAAAAAATACATATTTATTACTCTCAACTAATTTAAAGGAGGGAGTAGTATTTAATTAAGGCAAGTGTATATACTCACTCACGGACTTTTCTCTTACAGTGAGGAAGACGATCAAACGACACAGGTTTAGACGTGTTGTTGATTCAACTATGCTTGAGCTGGATAATGGATGCATTAATTAATGCACCCAAAAATATGGTTCAAGGTGACGAAAAAGGTCTTGCTTTTACTGATTAATTCAGTGGCTGTACAAGAACTGAAGAGAATCACATGGTCATCCCATGCGACCTTAATCTCTGCTAGGCTGTTGATCTCTCCTTCGTGTAACTCCTGAGTATATTCTCTAATACTGAAACATAATTATTTTACAGGGCAGATGTGCAAAGCTAAGGAGAATCACGTGATGTCCCATATATGATGATTGATGGGGGCAACATTAATGTCTGCTATATGCCGTTGTTGATTTTCTTCGTGTCAAAAGGGCCAGCCATTTGCCGAATCACAAGCTCTGGTTTTAGCCTTAATTATATTCTCCAATGCTGAAACATAATTATTTAATAAAGATGCTTAGAATCTGAAAGGTACAAATTAAGTATGTAATGGAAGTATTATATATGAAGCATGGCTACTTCAAAAAGGGTTCTTTTCTGGCTAACATGCTTCGGTAATGTTGCTACTATAATAATGGTATATGTAATTTTTGTATTCATATACACATAAGCAGCGGTATTTTGCCACAAGTAAGAAGGTATATCCTCCCTCCACTATTAATTAGATGAAAGATTAATTTATTTTCAATTTATATAATACAATGAGTTAACAAATCAACGTAACGTCTTTTTAAGAATTGTATAATTATTGGTTTTTGGAGCTCAAACCATGTTTATCCTCGCAACTAGCCAATATTAGGTTTGGCTTTTTAATTTCAACCACACATATGTGATGCTTTTTCACGACCATACAATTATATATTAATATTGCTGTTTCACAATTTATATATAAGAACCCTCTTTTTGTGTGAAACTAGCTAGCTATAACTAGAATATGGGACAGCATTGTCATGATGACGACTACTTTAAATCTTTCCACCTATGCAGGCATAATTAATTCAGTTCATTAACTGATTGGAATGTGTTAATCAATAAGGAATTAGCTCTCTTTCAATGAGATCCATGGTTAATTTTTAATTGGGGTCACAAAGCTTCAATTATATGAGGAAACCCAAAACCAAATGATGGTTGCTTATGCTTATAGGTTTGCTTTAGCTGAATAGCTAGCACCTGCCTATATAACATATGTATGTCACTTGTTAGACAAACTCATCAAACTAATTAAGTACCCTATTTGTTAGACAAACTCATCAAACTAAGTACCCTATATCGAACCTCATAGCCAGGACGACAACATATATATAGGGACATTCTGCTTTCAAAAACGTAGGCTTTATTAGTACATAGTAGTTACCACTTGATTCACTCAAAACCATATGTTTAGGATTTAATAATGTCTCTCTGACGCTGCTTAATTATTGTGTCCATGTTTCCCAACATAATTAACTTGTACACACAACTATTTACCATATTCAGTGACATTTCCGACAAATTAACATGTCTCCAAACCAATAAAAATTTGATCCAATTGGTAAAAAGTTGACTCGATCATAACTCACAAGATTATGGGTCTAGATCAGCTCACTGCCAATATGAGGACATTTTTGGTGAGTGATGTGCAAGTAACTTTGTAAGAAGTTTTTAAGTCTTGAAATATCTCTTGATCTTAATAAGTCTTGCAGCTCAAGTCATCTAAATTTTTTCTTCTTAAGAAAAGCGTCCAAAACTCAACCCTTAGATTACATGATCTCAAGTCGTCCCTGTGCCTCTAATTATTGGGAGGGGAACACTAGGCCTAGGATATTAAGGATTAAACCCACCCTAGCTTTGATGAATGTTTTTGTGACCAACATGGGTTGTGTAGTTCATATTCTTTTCAAGCCTTATTATCCATGATGTACGATTGCAATAAATTTGTTGGTCATATTTATGACTTTTTTCTTGTTCACAAACCATGCCACCATTCTCTTAAATACCGTCTACTGTATGCCATCCAAAATATTAAAAATGAATAAGGTGTATGTGTACTTTATGATACCATAAAATAGTAATGATATGATTTTCAGGAAAAGTTCCAATTAATTGGCTGTGAATGCTACATCTTTTACTCTTGTGTATATGAGATAGCTATATTTCATGATATATTCAAGAATCTTTACATAAGTATGTGATGAAGAAGTTAAGAGTATGTGAAGTTAAGATCAGCGCGCAGACTAGATCATCTAATTTTTCTTGTATAGAATTAAAGTTGTGGCACCTCAAAAGGCTTTGGCTAGTGTAATCTTAATTTTAAGCCAGCAATGAGGATGCTCGTGTGGGATCTTGACGTTTAAAGAAAGGTTTTGGCTGGTCATTAGATGCAAGCGTGGGTAGATAAGATAAATACTGTGCGCGCGTGTTTTGCAATATGCACTAATCAATAATCTAATACACCTTATATATTTATTCCCAAGTATGCTCATACTGTATCTGATCAATGCATGTCCCTTTAAATATTATTACAGTTGTCACTTCCTTGATTGTTTTCCCGGATGAATATTAAATAAAGCAGTTTGATCGTGTTAATGTGTAAGATACTCAATATATGAGCAAGTAGGAGAGACAGTGTGAAAAACTGTCCTGTGAGAATTTCAGATAACGAATTACACATGTAATATACTCCCTATGGTCCTTATTATAAGACACCAACTAGTTTTTCTTACAAACCAATAAAAGTAGTTAAAGTCAATAAAGTTGTCTTAGAATTTAAGTAATTTCCAATATTATCTCTATTAATTGCACTAAAATCTAATATTATATTAATTATTACTCTTACTTATTATCTTTATTAATTAGGGGCAGTCATGAAAAATAATAATCAATGCTCATTGGGAACAAGCAAGTGCCTTATAAAAAGAACCAAATAAACTTACTAGTTGATGCCTTATAATAAGAATCAGAGGGAGTAATTCCGACTCTTTAATGAACTAAATACTACTGTATTACATTTACAAAAGAGTACGTTATGTAAATTACAAGTTACTACTCTATAAAAAGTTGGCCTCCGAACACGTTAGTGAGCTCAAGTAGGGCATGGTTTGGGGGGAAATGAAAGCAAACATTTTACAGATCTAAAGTACACGATGGAAGCGAAAACTAGTTAATAATATTGACCACCGAACACGCGCGTACGTTAGTCTGTTTAATGGGAAAAAATAAGAAAAGAGAAGAGGGTAGTCTTGTATGATGTCAGTGATGGCGTCATACAACATTCGAAAGGTACAAGGAATCTGAGTGGGGACCAACTAGATATCAAATGAGACCGACCATCCACTCATTTTCTATTCTCTCGTACTCTTTTTACCCTTTTCCCCAAGCAAAAATAAAGATTCGTTCGTTACAAGTCTGACTGCAAACCCCTCTCGGTCTGTCTCTCGATATATATATATATATACACATATATATGAACAAGTGAGGCGTGAATGGTAAAGTGATTGGGGGGAGGTGAGAAGATTAAGGTTGCCCAGAGATGAGAGAGCACCACCTGGAAAAGATTTTTGCTTGTCTTCCAAAATAAACCAAGTTCGAAAACAATTTGCGAAATTAGGAACCCTGGTCGTTTCCCAACGAATTTGCAATGGCTTGTTCAATAACAATAGTGAAACAGTAATGATAAAATGGGGGTTTGGTTTAATGTAATTGAACAAAACGAAATAACATAATCAAAGTGTAATAAACAGAGTCAAACAAATCAAATAAACAGAGACAGATTAAAGATGATCAACCCAACGAATTGATTCCGAAACCTCCATCATTGAACGAAAATACAACTAACCCACGTTTGGTTCCTGATGAATCGAAATCTCGCATTCATCCGAGATTCCTCGCCTAGACGATCGCTTAGAATCTGCCCGACAAGGTGGCGTCTCACACGTGCAATCGCACAAAGAACACTGTAACCTAGTCCGAACTAAGTCCTTGGGATGAACCAAACCGAATATTAAATCTAATATTCGAACTATTTCCAGATCGAATCCGATAAGATGAAAACAGATCGAGTAGTTACCGATTAGGCACGAGTTCTCTGGATGAATCATGGAATCCTCATCGTTGGGTTAATCACAAGAGTTTAGCCGATCATGGTGGGAAAATCGAAGAACGAACGAAGAACACGAAGAACGCGCAAGAACATGAAGAATGTATGAGAGAAAATGAAAACTTGTATTTTGATCCACTCTAATGTTAAAAACGTGAATGAATATGTTTGTGACAAATGCCATACTTAAAAATAACCTAAAACGAAATGGGCTCTCATAGTTTTAGCCCAAAACAGTAAATAAAATATAACTCGACTTAAATTACAAAATTCGGGTCCAAAATAAATCTAGAATTGTACATCCGACTTTGGCTCCAAAATTGACCTCTTTCTTGACCGAATTTGCTCTTGATGTCTTCATAACAATTGTAGCTCTCTGAATCATCTGAAATATGAGACAAAAATGAGGCAAATCCGATGTCTGGTTCAAGAGTTATGGTAGAAATAGTGAAGCAACACAAAACTGGAATTTTATTATTAAAAATAGCTAAAAGCAATAAAAGGCCCAAGGCCCAAATAAACATAAGAGCCATTATTTATTAGCTAAAGGGTCCTAAATTATTATTCAAGAGACAAAAATAAGTGTATAAAATATTCAATTATCAAATCCCCCACACTTATCTTTTTGCACTCCTGAGCAAAATTCAAAGAGAAAGACCTAAAGGAAAAACTCTTCTTTACTAATAATTGCTAACAATGCAAAAATTGAATCAAGGGACACAAAGCTTCAAAAAACCAATCATTCAAGACCAAAACCCCTTCATCTCAAATTACAATTCATGGTAGTGTCAATCAATGATGCTAATCACAAAAGATGATCTCTCAAATGATGCGCTCAATCAATCACTCTCAAGTGTTTAAGGTAAATAAGTGTATCGCTCAAATTCTACTCAAGAAATTTGTTCTACCATAAGCTTGCTCAACTTCTACGTCTCCACTACTCATAACACATACATGCACAAATCAAGAGAGCCTGTAATTAAAGGTTGTAACGGGCTAGGGTGAAGGTAGGTAATAGTATGGAATAAGAGGCTAAGCACCAAAGAAATCAAAAGGAAGAGCACTGATTAACACAATCATTCTCTATGTATGAGACTTTTATTCTACTCATATATACATTCCTTTCTATGTATTTTCTTTTCTTTTCTCTTCTTTTGTTGTTTTGTTGTTTTTTTCTTTTTCTTTTTTTTTTTTTTTTTTTTTTTTTTTTTTTTTTTTTTTTTTTTTTACTTTTCTTTCTTTCTTTTCATTGTATACGTAATTACAATGTCAAAATCAAATATCCCCCCCCACTTAAACCGTTGCACTCTGAGCAACCCCACACTTAAACACAAAACAAGTTGAAACCAATGCTCAATAAATCTTCAAGGTGCGGAATAAAATGGTTTTACGCTTAGGCTTGTAATGTGGCTTAGAAAAGAATGGGTCAAAAGGCACAAAGGGGCTAGCAAAGGAATTATAATGTAAGGGAAAGCTATTTGGCCAAAGTGAGGAGAATAAAAGAAAGAAAACAAGCTTCCATCATACTTATGCACGTAAGTGAAAAATGTAGTTTCAAAAGAAAAGGAGCAAGTTCTAGAGAACACAAATCATGAGAGATGCACACATGAAAGAAAGAATGGCAAAAGATGAATTCCATTCATGCAGGCCCAAAACCTCACAAGGTCAATACCAACTTAGGTAATCAACAACATCAAATCAACTACCAAGACTTGTAATCGAAGAGTCAAGAGTTCCGTACTAAACGAATGATCCATTAAAACCAAAATGTCCTAGTTCATAATATGTAGCAATCATTAGAAAGAAAGAATGTATTTATTTTCAAAAAGCAAAGTAGAAAAGGAAAACAAATAAAAGAGAAGGAGGGAGAAGAAAGAAGAATACTCCCCAAGGGTTTATGGAGGATAAGTGGCATCAATGAGGAGAATCTCTGCTTCCTCAGGCGCTGTGGGGATCCTCATGAAATGGCTTGAGGCGATGCCCATTGACCTTAAAAGTCCGTCCCGGGGTGGATCACATAGCTCAACAAAGACCAAATGGAAATATGTTAGTGATCACAAAGGGCCATCCCATCTAGATCGAAGCTACTGTGCATAAACTTCAGACGGAATTAAATAGAAGAACTTTCGGCCCACAGAGAATTCTTTCCTCGTAATATTCTTATCATGGAATGCCTTAGTCTTTTCCTTATACAACCGTGAGCTTTCATAGGCATCCAATCTAAGCTCATCTAACTCTTGCAATTGCAGCTTCCTCTCCATCCCTGACTTAGCCAAATCCATGTTGCATTGCTTAATAGCCCAATAGGCTTGATGCTCCAACTCAACCTAAGATGACATGCCTTACCAAAGACAATCCGATAGGGAGACATCCCAATCGGAGTCTTGTAGGCGGTGCGATATGCCCACAAAGCATCATCTAGTCGCTTACTCCAATCTTTCCGGTAGAGTTGACGGTCTTCAAGGATTTGCTTAATCTCTCTATTGAGACTTCACTTGACCATTGGTCCGAGGATGGTAGGTCATGGAAACCTTGTGAAGCACTCCATACTTGCGTAGCAAGGCACCCATGCTTCGATTGCAAAAATGGGAACCCCGATCACCGATAATAGCTCTAGGAATGCCAAACCCGCAGAAAATGTTAGACCTAACAAAATCCACCACCACGAAGAATCATTTGTCCGGGTGGCTTTCGCCAACCCATTTAGAAACATAATCAACACCAAGAAGATGTAAGTGTAACCATATGAAGCAGAAATGGACCCATGAAATCAATACCCCAAACATCAAAGATCTCACAAAACAATATAGGGTTTTGGGGCATCTCATGCCTACGGAAATACTCCCGCCCTCCGACGCTTATCACATGACTTGCAAAACAAATGGGCATCATGAAACAGGAAGGCCAAAACAAACCACATTCTAACACCTTCCTAGCAGTTCTTTGGGGTCCAAAGTGACCACCACAAAGTGTATAATGAGCAAAATGCAATATAGATTGAAACTCACAATCAGCACACATCTCCTAACTACTTGGTCACTACAAAATTTCCACGTATAAGGGTCATCCCAAACATAATATTTAGACTCACTTTTCAATTTAAGGGTTTGGGCCCTAGTGGACTCTACAGAAAACACCGGCTACCAAGTAGTTAACTAAATCAAAGATACCATGGGTCTTAACTTGCAACAGTAGAAGCCGCTCATCGTGGAAATCATCCCGAATAGAAGAGGGGTGAGAGGAGAATGAGTGATACGACTCAAGTGGTCACTACCCAGCTTTGTGCTCCACTTCTATCTCGAATCTCCACATCAAACTCTTGGAGCAACAACATCCACCGGATGAGTCGTGGCTTAGCATCCGCCTTTTCAAAAGAAACTTTAAAGCTGCATGGTCGAGAAAACAATGACTCTACTAGCTAGCAGATATGACCTAAACTTATCGAAGGCAAATACAATAGCCAACAACTCCTTCTCAATAGTGGTGTAATTAGACTGAGCAGAATCCAAAGTCTTTGAAGCATATGCAATGACATGGGAGGCTCTATCAACCCGTTGTGCTAAGATAGCACCAACCGCATAGTTGGAAGCATCGCACATTAACTCAAAAGGGAGGAGCCAATCGTGGGGCCGGATCACTGGGCCGTAGTAAGGCAACGCTTCAAGTGATCGAAGGCCGCCTTGCACGCATCATCAAAGACAAAGTCGTTGTCCTTATGCAGAGGTGGGACAAGGGTTGAGCAGCCTTGCTGAAATCTCGAATGAAACGTCGATAGAAACCTCGCATGACCAAGAAAAGAGCGAACTTCCCGCACGTAAGCGGGGTAAGGCAAAGCAAGAATAACATCGATCTTAGCAGGTCTACCTCAATCCCTTTCCTAGACACTATGTGTCCCAAGACTATGCCCGACTCAACCATAAAGTGACACTTTCATAATTCAAAGACAAGATTAGATTCAATACACCTATGCAAGACTCTAGACAAATTAGCTAAGCATGCATCAAAATCGACCCATATACAAAGAAATCATCCATGAAAACCTCCATGCAATCCTCTAGGAACTCGTAGAAAATACTCACCATACAACGCCGAAAGGTGCCAGTGCATTGCAGAGGCCAAAAGGCATCCTTCGGTAAGCATATGTCCCAAAGGGGCATGTAAAGGTCGTCTTCTCCCGATCCTCGGGAGCAATATGGATCCGGAAGTATCCGAGTAGCCATCCAGAAGCGTAATGAGACTTACCAGCCAATCGCTCTAACATCTGATCAATGAAGGGTAGAGGGTAATGATCTTTGCGAGTGGCTTGGTTGAGTCTTCTATAGTCAATGCAAACTCTCCAACTATTCTGAACTCGTGTAGGAATGAGCTCATTCTTCTGATTGGCTACCATAGTAACTCCAGACTTCTTGAGAACCACCTGGACCGGGCTAACCCACTGGCTATCAGAAATGGGATAGATGATGCCGCCTGCGTGCTTAGTGACCTCCTTCTTCACCACATCAAGGATAAGAGGATTAAGGCGTCTCGGGGTTGCCTCACCGCTTAGAGTCCTCTTCCAACAGAATCCGGTGCATGCACATAGAAGGGCTAATGCCAACTATGTCACCCAATGTCCACCCAATGGCTTTCTTGTTCGCCCTCAATAAGCTTAGCAGCTTCTCTTCTTGATCGGCATAAGATTATTTGCCACAATGATCGGCAACCGCTCATTCTCCTCCGTAAATGCATACTTCGATGGTCTGAAGGGATTTCAACTCTAGTTTGGGCGGTTGCTCGGTGGAGGGGAGAAGCTTGGGTGGTTGTTGCAACAACTCGATGTCATCACACCGGGAATACCCGAAACCATATTCAAAGAAGCACAAGCGTAAGGACCGTGTCTATACATTCAAGGTTAACATCGAATTCAGTTCATCAAAATCGAATGAAGCTCATCAAAATCGAATCGGGATGCACGTTAGGATCGTGGTGAAGCTCAAACTCGACTCAATATCGAGTCTACAAGTAATGTAGAATCACCAAGCAAATCGAAATCACCAAACAATGCAGCCTTAACCAAATTAGTGCAAACAGAGCACCATTCATTATCATCGCATGCACAAATGGGGTATCACTCTCGATGAAAAATAAGGATAATCAGACACCAACCATTAAGAACATCATCCACAAGATCATCAATCACATCAATACGTAAAATGAATGCTCTTCCCTAGGATATTTCATGGCATCAAAGATATTGAAATTCACGATATATCACCAAACTCCATGGAAAGAGTACCGTAATGCACATCTATCTTAGTCCTAGCTGTTTTCATGAAAGGTCTCCTAGAATGATTGGTGACCTACTACTAGGAGACTCACCCTCCATATCCAAGATGTAAAAATCAGCAGGAATATCAATTCATTAACTTTGACTAATACATCTTCAACTAAACCGTAGGATGGGCATTACTCCTATTAGCTAACCGAACAATGACACCACTTGGACGCAAGGGACCAAGACCAAGAGATCTATAAACAGATGCAGCATGACATTAATAGAAGCACCTAAATCTAGCATGCAATCATCAAATCTATAGTTACCAATAAGGCAAGGGATAGAAAATGTCCCCGGATCTTTGCATTTACGAGGCATGGTAGGCCGGATGAGTGCCGAGACATTCTGTTCAAGCTCACTCGCTCATTTCCCTTCGCCGCCTCTTGTTGGTGCACAACTCCTTCGTAAACTTGGCATATTTAGGAATTTGTTTGATCGCATCTAAGAGAGGAATGTTGATCTCTACTCTTCGAATGTCTCAAGTATATCCTTCTCTTGTGCTTTATCTGCCAACTTCTTGACTGAATCGCTCTCGAGGGAAGGGAAGAGGAATAGGAATGTCTTCCTCTTCACCTTGCTGCACCGCTTTTTCTTTTCGAGTCAATCTTCACATTTCGACTCGTTTTCGATGTGGAAGTCACATCTGCAGCTTGCTTAGGTTCCTCCAATTGCTTTCCGCATCAGTAGTGATATAGCACTCACATTTCCCTTAGGATTGGGAATTGTTTGTGAGGGAAGGGAATTGGATCCCCGAGGTTGAAGCCGGTTCAATGATGTTGCCAATTGCCCAACTGTGTTTGCAAACTCGAATGGAAGTGTCGGTTCTTGTTGGAACCGCATATTGGCCGTGACAAATTGCTTCATCATATCTTCAAGTGAGGAACCACTACCACCACTACTACTAGCTCGTCGTTGTGCCGCCCGTGGAGGTGGACATATGGTCGGTCGAGGAGGTGGTGCTTGCAAAGGCAAAGGGGTGCAGATCGTTGCTTGGAAAGTCTGTGGTCCGTACGGCCTCGCCGGTAGTTCCTGAATTCTACGTCACGGTTACTCGATTCGATTTTGGTATTGGTTGCTCGGTTCGATTTTGGTATTGGTTGCCTGTTCGATTTTGGTTCCAATGAAAGTTGGGGTGATTTCTCCAACCAGATTATAAGTGTTGGAGAAGGCATTATTCGTTGGTATTGTGGCCTTCCCGAAAAACACCCACTGCAGCTACCGACCGATCTTGGTAAGTAGGATCATGCAAGGTAGGGCAAGAGTCGAGAATGATAAGGGTCGAACAAAACCCACAAGAGTACCCATGCCGAGAAGGGGAAGACTGCATCGCTCGTGTCACCGCCACCGCCTCACAAGGGAGGTCGATCATCAAGTCTAGTCTCTAATCTCTCGAGAATCATGCCGGACTGGAGCTTGAATATGGTAAACAGGAGTACTATTGGCCCCGTGCCAAACCGCGAGAGTTATCTCGCCATAATGGATATCAAGTCTCGGGCTTCTTCAGTGTCTTGTTACTCATAGCCCCACCGCTAGAAGCATCCACCAACCCTTTGTCTACCGGTGATAGACCATCATAGAAAGAGTTGATCAAGTCTTTTCGTATATCCGATGGTGTGGACAGCTTGCACATAACCTTTGAACCTCTCCCAATACTCATACATAGTCTCCCCAATGACTTGTTTAATGTTGCCAATTTCCTTCTTGATTGCGGTTGCTCTTGAGGAAGGGAAATATTTCTCCGTAAATAACCTCTCGAATATCACCCAGCTCCCAATAGATGAGGGTCAAGGTACAAAGAACCAATCCTTGGCTCCACCCTCCAATGAGAAAGGAAAAGCTCTCACTTGATATGATCTTCATCAATGGCATGAGGTTTCATAGTGCCGCATACTACATGGAATTCCTTCAAATGCTTAATGGGGCACTCACCGCAAGACCATGAAACTTAGGCAACAAGTGTATTAGACCAGATTTCACTCAAAGTTAGCAAAGAAGGTTAGGATATTGGATGAAAAAGTGGAAAACACTAAGAGACACAAAGACAAAACACACAAAAGCAAAAACCTATGCTAGAAATTGACCAAAACAAGTCCAGAAACAGTATCAAATGATTTTTAAAATTTTTGGGACTTGGACAGGGCAACTCCTAGACTATTGGGGACTCAAAAATGGAATAAAAAAACTTCAAAAATTGAAAAAGTGGCCTAAACGATGGAATTTGGCAAACGGAGGATACCACATGGAAAATGGAACATTTTCAATGTGGGTCTAACGATTCACCATTTTCTATCACTGTACCAAATTTCAACTCAATCGAGATACTAAAAAAATGGTCCCGTTGGAAATCAAAAAGCGTAACCTAAAACAGTGAAAAAAGTGGTCTAAACGTTGGAATTTGGGGAAAATGAGTGAGACCTCACTTCCTCCTAGGAAGTGACTTTTGCTTAAAACACCCAATTCCTTGTGAATAAGACCTGGTTTGAGTGATCGGAGTCAGAAAATTTCTATCCACCACCCGAACCACCTAAACTACCTAAACTAAGCTATTTACAATACCGTTACTAATCAAACCGATGCAAATTCCCAGCAGCGCGCCATTTTTGGAAAGAATTTTTGCCGTGTCTTCCAAAATAAACCAAGTTCGAAAACAATTTGCAGAATTAGGGAACCCGGTCGTTTCCCAACGAATTTGCAATGGGCTTGTTCAATAACAATAGTGAAACAGTAATGATAAAATGGGGGTTTGGTTTAATGAAATAGAACAAAACGAAATAACATAATCAAAGTGCAATAAACAGAGTCAAACAGAATCAAATAAACAGAGACAGATTAAAGATGATCAACCCAACGAATTGATTCCGTAAACCTCCATCATTGAACGAAAATACAACTAACCCACGTTTGGTTCCGATGAATCGAAATCTCTGCATTCATCCGAGATTCCTCGCCTAGACGATCGCCTAGAATCTGTCCGGACAGTGGCGTCTCACTGTGCAATCGCACAGCAACACTGTAACCTAGTCCGAACTAAGTCCTTGGGATGAACCAAACCGAATATTAAATCTAATATTCGAACTATTTCCGTAAATCGAATCCGATAAGATGAAAACAGAATCGAGTAGTTACCGATTAGGCACGAGTTCTCTGGATGAATCATGGAATCCTCATCGTTGGGTTAATCACAAGAGTTTAGCCGATCATGGCTGGGAAAATCAAGAACGAACGAAGAACACGAAGAACGCGCAAGAACATGAAGAATGATGAGAGAAAATGAAAACTTGTATTTTGATCCACTCTAATGTTAAAAACGTGAATGAATATGTTTGTGGCAGCTGCCATACTTAAAAATAACCTAAAACGAAATGGGCTCTCATAGTTTTAGCCCAAAACAGAAATAAAATATAACTGGACTTAAATTACAAAATTCGGGTCCAAAATAAATCCAGAATTGTACATCCGACTTTGGCTCCAAAATTGACCTCTTTCTTGACCGAATTTGCTCTTGATGTCTTCATAACAATTGTAGCTCTCTGAATCATCTGAAATATGAGACAAAAATGAGGCAAATCCGATGTCTGGTTCAAGAGTTATGGTAGAAATAGTGAAGCAACACAAAACTGGAATTTTATTATTAAAAATAGCTAAAAAGCAATAAAAGGCCCAAGGCCCAAATAAACATAAGAGCCATTATTTATTAGCTAAAGGGTCCTAAATTATTATTCAAGAGACAAAAATAAGTGTATAAAATATTCAATTATCAACCACCTGTCCAACAGCAAGGCAGCAGCCAGGAGGCTTGTTTCTAAAGTATGTATGTTGATGAGCATATATATTATATAGTGCTTCTTCATCCAAATCCTCATATATATATTTATATCATCATTACTCCATCTTCTTCTTTTCCTTTGGACCAGTCTCTTTTATTTATCATATATATCTCTCTTTCTCTGTTCTCTTTAAAGCTCATTCCTTTATGTTCTTGAAGCAGCCTATTTCCATCCCTTACCTCTCAAAAAAGTTTTCAATGCAACATCACAACTCAATATCTTTTTACAACTACATGCATGCACAGTGGCGGAGTCAGGTTTCAGAGTTTGTGGGTGCACAATTAGTGGGGAGGTTCGATAGGGGGCAGCGCCCCTAAAATTTTTTTTAAAGGAAAGTTTTAAATGCATTAAGATTGTATCGTTAACATTTTCTGGAAGAAAGAAAGTCTCAGACTCTCAGTTTCAATGTTCAAACTTAAAACACATCAATTGATTATGGAGTAGAACTATGGTTTCATTGTAAGCTGTTAAATCTAGTCTATGGCTTATGAATTAAGGTCATTGGGAGTAATAATGACTATCAAAGGCAGTGCATGTACCAAAACGCTCCATTCTAAAGTTTGTAGCTTATATCACATTAAAATTAATGAAAGAAACCAGTAAAGACTACTTTACAAGAAACCAGAAACCAGTAATGAAAGAAATCAGTAAAGACTACTCTATAAGAAAGAAATAAATGGAATTTCTGATTCAATTAGGGTTCTCTACAAGAAACCAGTAAAGGAACGAAGTGATGAAATCCAAAGGCATTGCTAAAACTTTGGATAGCATATCAGTTTAAGAGTTCTTCTCTGTTCTAATATGTTCAAGATCAATCAACAATTATGATTAAGTAATTCAATCCCAATTCAATATCTTGGAAAATTTTCAATTTTCAAGTTTACCTGCCTCCTATGCGTGTTTCATGGCGAACAAATACAGAACTAACGGGATAAAAACGTCATCAATAAAATGGCAAAGAACCAGAGGACGAACAGAAGCATAACGTAATAGTAAGACACCATAAGAACGAGCTATAAACAAGTAAAACCAAGAAAAGAGACTGCATATGAAGATAAGTATCAGAAATTGGGAAACCCCAAAAAGAGAAAGACCTGTGACGAAGCTGAATTTCCGACAATACAGCCTTAAAACTTCACCAACAGAATCAGAGAACCCTAAGCTCAATTGAAAAGAGGGGGATCGGTGAGTGAGAACTGAGGACAATTAAATTTCAAAAATTACCTCGGAGGAGCTGGAAGACGCCGACGACGGAGGTTTGGGAGCCGAGAGCACCGTGGGTGAGAGCGGTGAGTTGACGTCGACGATGGAGGTTTGGGTCTTTGGGAGAATGAAATTGACAAGAGGGGGACGACAGAGGTTTGGGTCTTTGGGAGAATGAAATTGAGAAGAGGGGGACGACGGAGGTTTGGGTCTTTGGGATTGGGATAATGAAATTGAGAAGAGGGGGACGACGCGTAAGAACTGAGAAGTGAAGTGAGATTGAAAAAAAAAACACCAAAAAGGATAAACAGCGTTTGAACCTGGGACCTTATACCTGAATGGGAAAGTCATAACCACTTACTCCAACCAGCTACCTTGTAACAAAAGTCCTTTACAAAATATATATTTTTAAAAATGTTTATGTCTGCACTTGCCCACATAGGCACTAGTGTGCCTCCGCGCCTGTGCATGCATGTGTTACATCTATCTGTATTTACCTTAACAAGTATTCTGTACTGTCTTCCTTGGAAAAGATGACAACTACTGCTGCTGAAATCACATACTACATTACCTCTGCAGTTAGTTAGCCTAACTAATAAATTGATCCATAAATACACTTGAAGGAACTTTTCAGCCTCCTCATCAAGAACTTGTGCCTCACCAGCCACTGTACATACATACATACATACATACATATATATATATATATGTGTGTGTGTGTGTGTCAGTACGAAAAAAAACTATATTATTAGAGTATAAACTACTAGAAATAATACTTTTAACGTCCTTTATTTTTTACTTTTAACGTAAAAAAACATAGGGACGCGTATCCCGGGGCATAATAAAGTAAGGATATGGCATCCCAAATTATTTAGGACGCCTTAAAAGAGATTTAAGGCGTCCTAAAATTATTTAGGATGCCATATCATTTAAAAAAAAAACACAAACACTGTGAGGGAGAATAGAGGCCGACTCATTCAGATTACTACCTCTACCATCCACTCCATCAAAAACCGTAGCAAAACAAGATCAATGGCAACTGTGTAACACATTTCTTCATTCACTTCCCCTACCATTTCATTAATTTCACCATAATAAAATCAAAGACAGATCACAGTAACTTCTTGACTGGAGAAGCAATACTGGAAAGGAGAAGCAAATTGAAAAAAAAAAGAAACCATAAATCGAAGACAGAGAACGCTGGTCCAATGGAAACAAAAAAAATCAAAGAACCCAAGGAAAAATGAAAAAAATTCCAGATCATAGTAAATTCCAAATTTAACAATAATAAGACTAACAGATCCAAAATTCCAGATCTAACCTCAAGCATGGAAGAGCGACACAACCGGAAGAGCGACACAGTCGGAAGAGCAACACAGTCGAAAGAGTAAAAAAGAAGACCGACACAGTTGGAAGAGTGACATAGATCGAGCATGGAAGAGCGACACAGATCGAGCATGGAAGAGCCACATAGATCGAGCACCGAAGACCGACAGAGATCGAGCATGGACGGAGCATGGGCGAAGCACGGAAGGGCGAGAGATACGATTTGGATCTGAAAGGGATGAGGGCGAGAGAGACGATTTGGATTTGAAAGGGATTTGGTCGAGAGAGATGATTTTTCTTTTTGTTTAGAAGAAGAGAGAGACGCGAGGTCAGGTCATGCAATAGTGCAGGGGCGCATTGGGAGGTGTGATGCCAAAACTATTTTTTGAACTATTTTTGGCGTCCTATTTAAAATAAGGACGTGAAAAGCAATATTGTTGGCGTCCTAATTTTTAAAAAGGACGCCAAAAGTACTTCTTTTACCGTCAGAACTAGTGTGGGGTACATTATTGGCGTCATAATTTTAAAATAGGACGCTGAAAGTAGCATTTTTAGCGTCCTAATTTTAAAATAGGACGCCAAAAGTAACTTTTGGCGTCCTTTTCTAAATTAGGACGCCAAAATTCTCCACATAATTACAAAAATGCCACCGCCTTTTTTTTTTTTTTTACTTTAATTTTTTTTAAAAAGAACATTTTTTTTAGGGAAGTAGTATCTATATTTTGTAGTAGTTAGTTAGATTAACTGTTTTAGTTAGAGAAGTTACTAGAACAGAATTAGTTTGTACAATTGTCTAATTAAGTCTAGGACACATGTATTAGTGCATATTGGTTATGAATAATAATTCACAATTTTCCATTTCCCTTCTTGCTAAGTCGTCTGATATGGTATTAGAGCAAGAAAGTCATTTACTTCTTGTTTTTTTCACATTTTTTTAGGTTTTATCTTTCACTTCCGTTTTTGCGTCTCTACCTTTTTCTTCTGTAGTGAACAATGGTGACAAATCCATCTTCCTCTTCTCTCGCCAACAATCCAATCAGCGTTTTGCCTTCATCTCAATCCGATTCTCTTCACAACCTACTGATGTGCATTTACATGCTCTTCACAGAGTATTGAGGTATCTTAAAGGGGCTCCTCATTGTGATATTTTCTTTCCAGTTAATTCTGCTTTGAAACTCAATGCTTTTAGTGACTTGGATTGGGCCGGATGTCTTGATACACGAAGTTCTATCACTGGATTTTTGTGGTTTTCTTGATCAAGCTTTGATTACATGGCGCTCTAAGAAGTAACAGACTGTTTCTACCTCTTCTTCGAGGCTGAATATCATGCCTTAGCTACCACAATATGTGAATTACAATGGCCTTGTTATTTGTTACGAGATTTTGGTCTTCCTCTTTCTAGCCTTGCATCTTTGTATTGTGATAATCAATCGGTTAGGCATATTGTTGCTAATCCTACCTTTCATGAACGCACGAAACATTTGGATATTGACTTCCATATCATGCTTGAGAAGCTTCAACAAGTATTACTTCATCTCCTTCCTATCAAATTAATTTGAAGACCAATGGCTAATATTTTTACTAAGCCATTGTCACCTTCTGGTTTTTATACACTTCTTGCCAATATACAAACGATTGACATACATTCTTCAGCTTGAGGGGTATTAGAGTATAAATTAGTTAGATTAACTGTTTTAGTTAGAGAAGTTACTAGAACAGAATTAGCTTGTACAATTGTCATTAATTAAGTTTAGGACACATGTACTACTACATATTGGTTATGAATAATAATTCACAATTTTCCATTTCTCTTCTTGCCAAGTCTGATATGGTATCACAGCAAGAAAGTCATTGATTCTTGTTTTATTCTCAATTTTTTTTAATGTTTTCTCTCTCACTTCCATTAGTGTCCCTGCCCTTTTCTTCCATAGTGAACAACGGCAACAAATCCATCTTCCTCTTCTCTTACTGACTATCCAATCGGCATTTGGCCTTCATCTTAGTTTGATTCTCTTCACAACCTATTGATGTGCATTTACGGGCTCTTCTCAGAGTATTGGGGTATCTTAAAGAGGCTCCTGGTTGTGGTCTTTTATTTTCAGTTAATTCAGCTGCTTTGAAACTCAATGTTTTTAGTGACTCGGAATGGACTGGATGCATGTCTTGATACACGTAGTTCTATCACTGGCTTTTGTGATTTTTTGGATCAAGCTTTGATTTCATGGCGCTCTAAGAAGCAACAGACTGTTTCTATCTCTTCTTCCGAAGTTGAATATCGTGCCTTAGCTGTCACAACATGTGGATTGGGCTTTGTTATTTGTTGAGATTTTAGTCTTCCTCTTTCTAGCCATATTACTGCTAATCCTACTTTTCATGAATGCACAAAACATTTGGATATTGACTGCCATATCATGGGTGAGAAGCTTCAACAAGGATTACTTCATCTCCTTCCTATCAAATTTAAAGACCAATTGGCTGATATATTTTTACTGAGCCATTTCCACCTTCTAGTTTTTGTACACTTCTTGCCAAGCTGAAGTTTGAGGTGTAATACCCGGATTTTTATTATCTGGAATATTATAAATAAATTGGATATTTCTGATAAGCAAAGTTTTGATCTCTAAACTCGTGTGATCATAGCCTATTTTCTAAGTAGAATTTCTGCATGAAATTAGGGAGTTTATGGGCCAAAGTGCCAAAATGACCAAAATACCCTTGTAAATTATATAATATTGCAGAGGTCATGGAAACAGAGATGTCAGTATAAAATCTATGAGGAGATGAGACATTCTAATTAAGAAAATTACCAACTATGGTTAAAAGAGTAATTAAGTAATTAATGGCTAATTACTTAAGCATAAGCAAAGGAAATTCAGTAATAATTATGGGAAGCTCAAAAATTAGTAGAAATTAGTGGAATATTAGTAAAAATATATTTACTAATTAATTGGAAATTTTTGTGAAAAATAGTTGAGTTTAGGTATTTTTAAGCCTAAATACAAGAATGGACCAATTAAGGATTTTTGGTGGATAAAAAAATAAATATTTGTTAAAATTAAAAGAGGGCCAGCCGAATTGCCCAAAGAAAAAAAAATGAAGAAAGAAATGAAAAATTAATATTATAACATTTGTTTCAATTAAGCACATGTTCTTTATTATTTTATAATATAATTGAATGTGATGAATAGTAATTAGGAAATTAGGAAACGGATCCTATCTAGAGATCTAGGAATAGGAATTCCAAAGTCAAGGTAAAATATTGATCAGTGAGTTTTTACCTTTAAGTGACCTCTTCCGATTCCGGGTCCGTTTGTGCATTTTCCTAATAAGACGAAATAGGGAAAAATGCAGATAGGCACATTTTTGGATATGAAGAAAATAAATTCTAACACAATATCTAGGAATGAGTTTGAATTTATCTGGACATATTTGGAATCAGTGAATTTTTCTGAAGAAGTTGATGCTTTCAGAAATGCGTTCTGAAACCGGGCGCGTTCGGACACGTTTTCGAGAAACTTCGTGAGACGGTTGGAACCCTGTCTGAAATCAAAAACTAAGTTAAATTAGATATTGTTGATGAGGAAGAGAAGATCTTCAGAGTTATGGATTCAGAATTTTGAGATTTCTCCGAAACTACGCGAATCGGGTACCGATCGGGAAATACGGGCATACCGGGCATAAAGTAGGATGACTCACCATTTTTGAGCCAATTCTAGGCTGCCACATCAGCCCTAGTTCGGCCAAGAGGGGATCAAGGGCCAAGATCTTGCCTTCCAAAGCAAGTTGCATCCAATGGTCACAAACAACTTAGAAATTCCACCTAGGTCCCTTGAATTGTCTATAAATACCCCCCCTCCATCACAATTCTTCACACCATCCCTTTCTTGCCTTGGCCGAAATTCTAGGGAGAGAAAGAAGAGAGAGAAGCTCTGGAGGAATTGTGAAGAAAGTCTTCAACGGGTAAGTCTTTCGGTCTTTAGCTTTTAAGTTATAGTTTTTAGTTCAGTAGTTGGTAGAATTGTTAGTTAGATTTAGGAAGTAGGGGATGAAATTCCTATTCTTGTTTTTAGGCCTCATTGCATTGAAAAATATGCTCGAAGAGGTAAAAACATGGTAGGGATCGAGTCTCCGAAAAGTTGAAGCTTTTGTAGTTCTTCAAAAGTAGGGGTTGTAATGCTAGAATAGCCTTTAATTTTTCAAGTATGATTGGATATCATATGGGAGGGCTATTTTAGTCTTTATTTTCGAAAATCAAAATGGCGTCGAAGTTCGCGAAATTTTGGGAAGAAAATTAGTCGAGTAACGAAGTCTTGGCGAAATTCCGCCAATTAGGGGTAGAAGGGCAAAATGGTAATTTTTACCTAAAATGCCGCTTATAATGTCAAATCACTAATAGAAGTGATATTATTCTTATAGGATATCGAAATCTCTGATTTGCTGCCGCTACGCTGCCCGACGAACCGCTGTTTGAAGTTCACGTTTTTCCGTAAAAGTACGTTTTCCGCCGGTAGTACCTAACGTCGCAAACGAAGGTACGGACGCGTACTGTAACACTAATATCGTACTTCTTAAATGCATATATATCAAAGATACGTTCGTAGACCGTTATACAGACAGTTTTACACGGGTTATAGTTTTGATAATACCGTTATGTTTTCCTAGCGCTGAGGACACGACTGTACATCGTGGCACTGGTGAATAGTGCAGGCGGTTATTGTTTTACATTGTGGGGCTTACATATTGCTTGTTGCTTATGTTTTGTCGGCATAATGATCATGCATCTCTTGTGTGCTTTTGTGATGATATCTTGTTGTATTAGCTCTAGAATATCTCGTTGTCTATATACTTGAATTGTTTGGGCATGAGGTTAACTGCTACTCGAGATTCAATATGGTGAATTGAATCTCATTGTAGCTTCGTGGTTAGGAGGACCACGGTTCGGAGATCGGGGCAAGCATCCGGAGTAGACGTGCGGCAAAGCCTATCTTTACTTTATCGCTTTCTGTTTCTTTCTGTTATCTTATTTCTGAATCTTAGGATTACTGTAATCATTACAATGTTACACAATGGTTGATGTTTTGACTATGAATCAATTACTCTTTCGCTCCATTGCTCTACTCTGAATAAAAATAAAAAAATAAAATTTCCGCTTTTAAAAATGAGATGTTACATGAGGGATATGAGAGTATAAATTAGTTAGATTAACTGTTTTAGTTGGACAAGTTATTAGAACAGAATCAATTTGTACAATTGTCATTGATTAAGTCTATATAAGGACACATGTACTGCATATTGGTTATGAATAATAATTCACAATTTTTCATTTCTCTTCTTGCTAATTCTGATATATATATCCACCAAAATGATTTTGTTGCAACTTACAATCTAGAAGTTTATCAAATGACTTGACGAGGAAACATTATTATTAGCTACTCTAACCAGCAACCGCTTTAAGCTGCTTTTTACAAAACTCTCCTTTACGTACAAACCTTGAAAATGGACGCACCTGTCCAATTTATCTCCACATGATTCCAATACGTACGTAAATGGAGAGGGTTGAAATTTTAATTTATATGTAGAGCAGGCAAGAGCATCATCATGTACACTCTGAAGAAGCTAGTTAACTTGATGAGGAAAAAAGGAGTAAAAGCGTTGCATTTTCTATATATATATATATTTGATCTGCAACATATATAAGGAAAAGATTTTAATCAAGAGAATTGCATAACATGAGTTATCATCTCTCTATCTTGAGTTTGACCGCACGGCACGTTCCTTGATGAAGAGATTCTGTTTCCTTATATGCATTGTCGATCACCATCATGTTGTTGGCACTTGACGTGAGTACAAGCTTTAATCTTGCCATTACATTTAAAATGATGGATCTCCAATCAATCCCTTATTAGAGAAGCAATTAAGCCAACAAGAAATTGTCTATATTACAAAGATTCTTTCCTCTCCGAAACCTATCCCTATTTCCTCTTCCAGTGCCTTTGATCCAATGCCCACAACTGTCATCTAAATTAGATAATCTAGAATACCCAGGGGATACAAACAAACTTGTTGTTGAACGCACCTGAGCTTGAGATACATATCTTCACTTGTCTGAATTATCATGGAACGCAGACCCAAGAAAACCAAAAAAGTAAAGATCCGCTTTTTTTAAAAATGATAGTAAATCAATTGGCCCAAACATCACTTGAACCTGTTGAGGCCCCAACAACACGTTGGTCTACTTAACCAAGAACCCTTCTTTTTAAATTTTGTCCCTCTCCACCCCATCATTTGGCGAGCCCAAACAACCAACTTGTCCAATAACCACGTAAGGGATGATAAGCATGTCTTTATACAGGAGAGCAACGAACACAACTAATATCATTGGGAGTAAATAGTAAGAGATTTGCTTTCCTTTAATCACGTCATTAGTTTGAGACGTGAGAATGAAGAAAATGGTGTTGGGAACTTTTCCATTATGACCATGGGCCCAACTCAGGAAGAATTCAGATTAGTCAAAAACAAATGTTCCAGTGAGCCGGATGAAAAAAAAAAAAAGCAACAAGACAAGTATTTGAGTCCAATATGTGAAAGTCGAAATTTTTACATTTTTTATCTAACATTATGACACAAGCAAGTGTTTAAAAAGAAAGAAAAACAGACTAACATGTTTTTTCAAGGTGTTGGCCACGCAATATCTAAATAGAACTATATTTTTGCATTTTGCAGGTCTCATGATCAAGTGTGTGCGTTAAGAAGGCAAAGAAAAGTGAGAAGGATGAGAAAATAAGGATTTTTTTTTTTTCTTGTCAACAAGAGAAAATAAGGAATGAAGGAAGCATGGAAGAGTAGGAATGATGAAAAGGGAGGTTCCTTCATGAAAGCTAATTACACCTTCCACCGGGTCCCGCCTCTGCTAAAAGCTTCTTTCCTCTACTTCAATCCTCCCTTCCCATTTCCATCTTCCCTTTTCTCTTTTCCCATTCTTCAATTCTCTCACTCGCCAAACAATGCCCATCTCCAGCTCCAACCACCGCCTGCCGCCGCCTTCTCCCATCCCCAGGGCCAGAGGCTCTCGCTCCGCCGCCAATGACCCCCTCGCCGACTACCTCGACCACACTCTCCACTGTCCGGAGCTCAGCCTCTCGGAGTCTCGTCACATGCTGGTGCCGGCGGAGATAGAGTACCGATCTCTGTCGGCGAGGATGGATGCGGTGGTGAGATCGGCCAAGGAGTTCGGTGCATTTAGGATCAGATGTCATGGCATAACGGCGCAGGAATTGCGGAAAATGGAGGAAGAAGCACAAGAGGCGGCCACTTGGAATGGCGGCGATGTCATCCCCTGCGTTCGTTCTCGCCACGGTACATTGCAGTTCATCGCTTCCAAGTCTTTCGGCCTCCATTCCTATCCCAACTTTTGGTAACCTCCACTATTCTCTTCCTATTTATAAACTTCATTTTGTTTATATTGCAGACTATTTAATAATCCATCTTATCTTGTCAACAATTTTTCCAAAGCTAAATTTGAAACTTCATTTTCAAAGAAAACAAGATTTGTCAGAGTGTGATTTATTTGGCAGAATTTGATTTGTTACCTCACTCGTCTAGTCTTGTGTAATATTCAGAAAACACTTGAAACTAGTGCTGTAATCTTGTATTATATTCAATTATGAACGTATCACTGAGTGTAGCTAGCCGTAAGGTTCATGAGTCATGAGTGAAGAGTATGGTTCATCTTATTTTATGTTTTGTGCATATTAATGGACGTCACTGTGGGGGTGTGCATAAAATCTTGGGACTTGGAATGTCAGTGAAACAGAGGCCGGAGCTTAATTAAACTTTGGGCCCCTACTTCACGGACACCGCGTACCAAAATGAAAATGTTGGCTCAATTTTCGTTCTTTTGAAATTTCTTAGCTTGCACGGTCCTTGCATATTTGGATTGTCAGAGTATTTTGACCTCATAACGTAGTAGAAAGTAATACCAGTTAAGAACCTAACAATCAAACATTGTGTGCATGTGGATTAGATGGAGGAAATTATGATCATTCGTAATCTTACATTGGCTTATTACACCTAATTAACAAACTCAAACAAATGCATACATTAGTTCCCCACTCCCCCCTGAGAAACATCAATCCAACTGACACGGAATTCCTTGACTGTGTGTGAGATAAAGGATTCCAATGGGGAAAGTGGCAAGCAGAGCAGATAGCATAGTGGAGCAAGTGAGTGGGGCTCTACAAGAGTTGAAGCAGAGGATTCAAGACACAGAGTGGGTTATTAGCTTGTGCAGGCATCCCCACGGCAAAGACAACCATGACACAGACGATTATGCTCTCCGTTTCTACCTTCCCTTGCAGCAATGCATATTCTATGTCCAATCCGTTAGAGGCCCCTTATCCTTCGACGCCGGTCCCGACACTATCGTCGTCACCCTTGGCAAACAACTCCAGGTTCATTACTTCCTTTTCCTTTATATATCTCTTTAACTCCCAAAAATGATGATCAAGGAACTAAAGGCTACATATATAACTTAACTAACCAAACATGTTGCATTGTGGTCTGTGGATATACATACATACAGGAGTGGAGCCACGGGCAATTTAAAAGTGTTGCAGCAGAAATGATATTCATGTCAGGCTTCCACAGTAAGCAGGCCTCTTTATCCCTAGAGCTTAAGTTGTTCCGCAGCTTCAACAATTCTCACAAGATACTCTCCTTATCTGACCAGATCCTAATTCTGCTATTCTTTTCGTTCTTATACAATGTCTTGTCACTTGTATTTTCTTATTAATTCATTCCCTATATGTATCACAAAGTGTGGTTTCATCTTATCGGTTGTGTGGTCATGATTCAGTTCGCCAGGACCAGGTGACGCCAGTTTTGCCCCTTCTCATTCATTTCCTATTAAGCCATTGTGATGTACAGTTAAGGTGTGACTGTGAAGTGTAAAGGTTGCGGGGTTTGATTAAAATACAAATTATAACTTGATTTCTGAAGAGTTCTTTGTTGTATGCACATTTCTTTTTTAATATCAGAATGATCACACACACACACACACACACACACACACATATATATATTAACACTGTCGCCGTGTACTGATTAATATACTGATTAATGATTGATTATATTGTTGCACCGCACGCTCTAGCGGATTTTCTGACCTTGAGATAGGAATAATTTGGTGCTGTTTTAATGGTGTCAATGCCATGTCATAAAAAAACACAAAAAATCCATATATTAATTAACTACGGGAAACTATATAATTTGCTTAATTCTTACCCCCCACCCCCCCACCCCCCTATCGTATAAAAATTATGATAACCAAGGCTATGCCCCTGTGATGATGGAGGGTGGAGAGAAGAAAAGGATAGAAGATTGTGTTTTTTGTTGTTGCTAAGCACATGCATGTTTTTGTTGGAGACAATCCTGTTTGAGGCACTGTATGATACTAAATATGAGTACCTCTCCCAGCATGATATATTTATTTATATGGGCACCTCCTGTTGGAAGATTGTTAACATGCAGAGAATGGACCCAGCATGGTATATTTATTTAGATGGGCTTTTGGTTTTGATTGCTGCAGGGCGTCATGCCTCCTCCTCTCTGTTTTGATCAATCCTTCCAAAAAACAAGCTCATTTACTTAGAACTGATCCTTAATATAAGATATAGTTGACCTTTTTTAGAGTGATTAAAGAAGCTAAATAAGTTAGTTAATCATAGTCTATGTCATGTATAATTTAATTCTATATCAGTTCATAAGTCAGACAAAATAATTTAGTATAAAAAAAGATAAATATCAATACTTTAAAGTAATTTATTTATGTTCTTTAATCTTTTAAAAAAAGACAACTATATTTTATATTATCAGATGAGTATTTTCATTTGTGCATTTTGAACTTGGACAAACATTACTAGCAATTCATATTTTTGTATATACATCACTACAAGGAAGAAACAAGAAATAGATGTGATCACCATCACAACAGGGGAATGACAGGTTTAGCGTACTCATTGAACATGATACAAACATCAACATCACTTCATTCATGTCAACTACGTAGTACGAACCTAAAAACGAAGGCTTGGTAGCATTTGTATATTGATTTATATAGAATCAAGAAAAAAAAATTAGTAGAAAAGAGATTCATACGCTTGGTTGAGGAAATTTTGAAATTACAGAACCCCAAATATGTGTGCTTATATTGCTATCTGTATGAATGCCAGACAAGACAAGTGGTGGTGGGGCCAATTAAGGAAGTGAGGACGAGGACTCATACTGAAACTGATGATATGTCTTCTTTCTATTTCTATTATAAGTGGCGACTTGTTCTTTTCCGACAGAGGATTATGTGACTTTTCATCAGCCACATCAGTTTTAACACCTTTCAAATTTTAATTGGGAAAAAAAAATAATCCAAGTAGTGGAACTCAAAGAATGGTTTTGAAACAAAACGGAAATAACTTAAAACACGGAAATAACTTAAAACAAGGGATGGAGGAAAAGGAAAGGACTGGCTTGTTCCTATCCTTTCCTGATTCTTGATCAAATATTTCATAATGCAACAGTATTTTGATTTTGATAAGAAGAGGAAAAACCACAAAAAAAAAAAAAAAAAGAATGAAGTGGGGAAAGAAATCTCATAAAAGTAAAGAGCACTAAAAAAAGCAACCTCATAATAAAGCATCTTACGGTGGATATAAAGTCAGAGGACTCATGATTCTAATCTGTTTTTAAGTTACGGAGTATAATTTATGCGCAACAAAATCAAAATAAAGTGTACATAGACGTTTTCAACATTTTTTATGTTCAAGTGCTTTCAAAATTATAAAAATATAGTTCTCATGTGTTTGATTACTCCTTTTTAACTTTAAAATGAAAATTTTTCTTTGCAATGCACGATATAAATTATTAGCGGATTATTAGACTTTAATTTATAGAAACAATTAAAAAAATTAGGTTCAATAATAGTAGAAAAGATCATTAATACTCATCTAATGTTTAATATAAGACATGTTTGAGAATTAATCTTCGTCATAAATATAATGCATATTTTCATATTTGTCAATATTTTTTAATTTACTTTTATTAATGTTCCCTGGACAATGACAAGGAGAAAAATAAACAAGGAAATTAAGGGAGATGAGTATGTAGGGTGTTTTAGACAATAGATGTCATATTAAGTAATTTAACAAACTTATTTAATCTAATCAAATTAAGTGTTAAACTCATGGTTATCAAACCTGGACCGGATCATCTAGTTCGGACTGAAAACCGCTGAACCGGCGTGAAACCGGTCTGGAAAAGCATAGAAACCAGGGTCAACTATTTTTTTTTTTCCGTCGATTGAAAGTTTGAAACTTTCCAACATGGTAAGAGAAAGAGATGAACAGAGAGAGGGATGGACAAAGCTCAGCTCATATCGATGAAAATCAGAGGAGCAAAGAAGTACAGAGGTCACCGGAATCGGAGCGACAACTACTTCTTTTCCCTCAGAAACCGCTGGATATCGGCGATGGCAGATGCGCCGAGGTGCTGATCGATGATGGACAACCGATGAGGCCAAAGAACAGATAGGCGGAGACTAGCCATGGCTGAACCTTTGTGAGAGAGACAGAGAGAAATGTAAGGAAATAAAAAGAGGGAAGAAGGTAATAGAAAGAGACAAAGAAAGAAGCGTAGGGAAAGATGAATGAGATGATTGTAGAGGAGGAAAATTGATGGTAGTAATAAATTGTCACCGCCTTTGTTTTAAATCATTTTGATTATCTTCCTTTGGCGCAAATCTCGAAAGGGTCTCCTCCTCTCTTTACAGAAGAAGTGAGTACTAAAGAGACACTTCACTGACACAAAAAAATAGCTTCACTTGGCGCAAATCTCAAAGGGGTCTTCTCTTCTCTTTTTTTTTTTTTTTTGATAAAAAATTTTAGGAAAGGGGTTGGGCTCACCCACAATCCAAGGGCAGGGCGCTTGGAACCCAGTCCGCAGGGCATACTGGACAGAGAGTACACATGCCTCCACCTCTACCAGCGTTTCCACTGCTTCTCTTTTATTCAATGGAAATTTAAACATCTTTTCATTAAAGGATTTTTTTTGTTTAAAAATGTATATTAATAACATTGAAATCTTCACTTCCTAACTAGTTTGGCCCGGTTTAACTCCAGTTTGACCCACTGACCTTTAACCTAGTATCCCGACCGATTTAGTGACCGGTCTAGTTTTAATAACCTTGGTTAAACTATCACAACTTGGTGACCCAATAATAATAAGAACACATAACAATGTGTTGAGAAAATATTTCTCATTAATCAAAAATTGAGTTTTACACTCTTCATGAATATAACAACACATATCTAGCATTTTTATAGATGATGTATTAAGAAGTACACCAACTACTTACTTAGATATATATACGGTAAATCTGTAAACTATCTAATATATATTTATTTATCACTACTTATATTTCCAACACTCCCCCTAAAGTTTGGGGTGCAAATATATCAACAAACTCTAACTTGCTTAATAACTTGTGCTGTATGTCCCCTGAAATTGGTTTTGTTAATAAATCAACTTCTTGATCATAGGACTTGACATGCTTAAGGTCAATCATCTTCTCCAGCCACTTTTCATGAACAAAATTGTAGTCAACTTCGATGTGTTTGGTTCTTTCGTGAAACACTGGATTTGTTGCTATGTGTATCGCTGCAATGCTGTCACAATATATAGGTACTGGTTTTTGCTGTGGTATTTTCAAGTCTCGAAGCAAACTGAGTGCCCAAACTATTTTTGAAGTAGCCATACTGAGCGCCCTATATCTGCTTTTACAGAAGACTTCACAACAGCACTTTGTTTCTTCGTTTTCCACATCACCAGTGATCTTGCAAATTTTAGTAAATATCCAGATATAGATTGCCTTGTAACTTCATAGGATGCCCAATCTAAATCACAGAAACACTTTAGTTGAAGGTTTCCTTGAGAGCTCAAGTGAATACCAAGCCCAACCGTCCCTTTCAGATATCTCATGACATTCCCAGCCGCTGCATATGTGCCTTGGTTGGTGTCTGCATAAATTGGCTCAACGTCTGCACACAAAAACATATGTCAGGCCTAGTCATAGTCAAATAAATTAATTTACCAACCAATCGACGATATCTTTCTGTTTTACATAGATCCTAAACATTATCCTTTCTCTTTTGAAAAGGAATTAATTTCAAATTTTGTGGCATTGAAATACTCAGTGGTTTACGTCCAATCATTCCTACCTCAGATAATAAATCCAACACAAGTTTTCGTTGTGACAGAACTACACCAGTTTCCAAATTAGCTACCTCTATACTAAGGAAATATTTCATGTCCCTAAACATTTAATCTTAAAATTACTATGCAGCTTATTTTTAACATAACTAATCCCTTCTTCAAAACTACTAGTTATTAACAAATCATCAACATATATCAAGACCAACATTATACCATCATGCCAATCTACAGTAAATAATGAATAATCACTTTTACTCTGAGTGAAACCACCATTAATAAGGGCTTGAGATAATTTTTGATTCCATTAGTGGGAAGCTTGTTTAAGTCCATAAAGGGACTTCTTTAGTTTACGAACCATGTGCTCCACCGTTCCTTCGAACCTTGAGGTATTATCATATATACCTCTTCTTGGAGATCTCCCTGCAAGAAGGCATTATATACATCAATTTGGTAAAGACTCCATGAATCCATTGCAGCCAATTTAAGTACTAATTAATCTAACAGTGAACATTTTTACCACAAGTGAAAAGATTTCATGATAGTCAATACCTTTCTTTTGACTATATCCCTTTGCTAATAAATGAGATTTATATTTATCTATGTTACCATTAGAATCATAGACAGTTTATCTTTTGGTAGTTTAACAAATTTCATGTTTGGTTGTCTTCTAGTGCCTGCATTTCGGCCTTCGTGGCCTTGACCCACTTAGGATTAGTAATTGCTTCTTTGTACGTGTAAGGTTCAGATAATGTATCAATAGAAGACATAAAAGCTAAATGATCAGTAGAAATAAATACATAAGAAACAAATTTATCAATAGGATAAGAACATATGGATTTGTGCTTTGGTTCATCTTCAGATACTATAAGTGAACACCCATAATCATTAGACCAAATTGATGGTCAACTTTCCCTTGACGGACGTGACTATTTTGATTCAATCGGACAATCAATTTGGTTATCAATTTCATTTAGATTAGACTGCTGATTAGCTTTGCCTTGTATGTGACTATTCTTATCCTTTACCAAATCAAGTTGTGTCCAGGGAGGTTTTGTTTCAAACCAAAACATCTCCATTAAGATAGGGTGCACTACCCCTTGCTGTTGTGTTACTACATCTCAGAAAGGAATGAACTGTTCTGCAAAACTGACATGATGACTCAAAAATAAAGTGTTACTTTATAGATTTAATAACAAATATCCCTTTTGATTTTCAGACATCTTAAAAATACACAAGGGAAGGCACGGGGTTGAAGCTTATCCATAATTTTAAGATCAGGTGCATCAGCAAGAGACCCAAATGCCTTAATATTCGTGAGGTTTGGCTGCTGTGCATAAATCCTTTCAAACGGTTTCTGAAAATCCAAGATGTTGGAGGGCATTCTATTGACCAGGTATGCTGCAACCTTTACACACTTACCCCAATATTGGACTGGAATGTTTGACTGTAACATTAAGCTCCTTGTAACCTGCATGATAGTCTTATGTTTACACTCTACAACTCCATTTTGTTGAGGAGTGTAGGGGCAAGTAGTTTCATGAATGATACCTTTTTGTTGAACAAGTGTTTTAAAATGATACTCATGAATTCACTTCCATTATCACTTCTTATTCTTTTAATCTCACGGGTGGAAAAAAGGCTTTTAAGACCGGACAAAAGAGGCATCGTAAGACCGGACCCGCGTCAGGTCTTGTTCCAGGCGGTATTAAAAGTCTCACTTTTAAGACCAGACTCGAACCGGTCTTAAAGACTTTCTTTTAGACCGGACATTTTAAACATCCGGTCTTAAAAGTTTTTCAAAATAATAATAAAAAACTCAAATGAAACAACCGGTCCCAAATCACCAGATTTGGCAACATTTTGAATGTCCCTCCGTCATCAACGACGGAGAACCGAGAGAAGATTGGAAGCAACACCAACAAGAAAAACAAAGAAGAAGAGAAGATTGGAAGCAACACCAACAAGAAAAACAAAAAAGATGAATACAAAGTCTAGAAATAAGAAAACATAACAAGAAATAGAAATCATTCACTATGGAAATCGAATTTGAATCAATATAAAATCAGAGGTGAAATTGAAGTTCAGATCTACAAAAAAATCACAAGCTTAAAGCAACCAAATATGAGCAGGATCCTCTTGTCTATGCTGGCAAAGCTTCAAGCAACCAAAATCAAAGTCCAGATCTGAGTAGAAACGGTCAAGGTAGGAGCAAACAGACTTAAGCAAGAAGAGATATGGGTTTGATTTTAAGTCGGATCTGTGCGAAGGCGGTGTAGGAGGAGCCATAGATCGAAGAGGAAGGAGCCACCGTCATCCAGAATCCTCGAAGCAGTACGCTTGCGCCTTTGCTGAGGATTGGAGTTGATGTCATCGCAAAACCCTCGAAGCATCTCACTGCCAACGTTGCCAAGGATTTGATTGTGTGGCTCTTAGGATGACTTACGAAGATTGCGAGTAGGTTAGAGGAAGAGGATGTCATTCTTGCTGAGGATTTGACCCGTGAGGCTCTTGGGACACTCGTTGAATCTATAACTAAGCAAATGTTATATCACCAAGAAGACAAGCACGCTCACGGACTTAACGAGTTTAGCGAATTTAACTTTTTTTTAACACTTTTAAGACCAGTTGTTTGTAAAAACCGGTCTTAAAAGTATATTTTTAAGACTGGATCCTTTAAATCCGGTCTTAAAAGTATTCTATATATTTACGAAATTGCCATCGGTCATACTTTTAAGATCGGATCTTTAATAATCCGGTCTTAAAAGTCTTCTATATATTTACGAAATTGCCACTGATCATACTTTTAAGACCGGATCTTTTATAATCCGGTCTTAAAAGTCTTCTATATATTTACGAAATTACCACCGGTCATACTTTTAAGACCGCATCTTTTATAATCCGGTCTTAAAAGTGTTCTATATATTTGTTGGAAGTTAAGATTTAATTAGTTAGCATATACGATTATATTGTGCAAGTATCTTAATTAAGTTATTAGAGAGATTTTAGGAATTAAGTTAGCAGATCATGGTTTTTTGAATTTCGTAATTAAATTCTTGATTGTAATCATTTTAATTAAGTTATTAGAGAGATTTTAGGAATTAAGTTAGCAGATCATGATTTTTTGAATTTCGTAATTATATTCCTGATTGTAATCGTCTTAATTAAGTTCTTAGAGAGATTTTAGGAATTAAGTTAGCAGATCATGGTTTTTTGAATTTCGTAATTATATTCCTGATTGTAATCCCTAGATTATAGGAACTGCCTAGGTCAAAAGATTATTTACTTATTAGCATCTGTATATAATTCCAATTAAACGAAGGAATAAATCATTGCATTCTCGGACTCATCTCTGATTAGCGTCTTCTTACAATATTTACGAAATTGCCACCGGTCATACTTTTAAGACCAGATCTTTTATAATCCGGTCTTAAAAGTGTTCTATATATTTACGAAAGTGTCACCGGTCATATTTTTAAGACCGGATCCTTTATAATCCGGTCCAAAAAGTTCTTTATATTTATGAAACTGCCACCGGTCATACTTTTAAGACTTGATTCTCTATAATCCGATTTAAATGAGGCGGTTTTAAAGCTCTTTTTTGCACTAGTGTCTTCACATTAAATTGTGTCATAACATACATAATAAAATTGTGAATGTAAATGTTTGAAACAGATTTGTGTCTCATAAAAAATATCCATGTTGCTCTCGAGTAATAAACTGCTATTATGAGAAAGTACTGGAAACCTTGATGAGTGGGTGTCTTATATGGTTCCTATATGTCTATATGTAAGAGTTCAAAACATTTATTAGTCTTACTACAAGAAGAAGAAAATGGAAACTTGGTTTGCTTAGATTCAAGACATATATCACAGTTGTCATTCATCAAATCATAATCATCAAATACAAAGTGTAGTTGTCTCATTACAGAAAAGGGTGCATGGCCTAATCACCTATGCCACAAGCATACATCATCAGCAGTGGCGGATCTTGAAGAAAATGTTTGGGGGGGGGGGGCCAAATGTATACTTAATAATTAATTTAAAAAATTTATGATTATATAACATTTTTAAAATATTATATTAAATTTTACATCATATTAAATTTAAAAAAAAAATTATGAGGTTTGTCATGATTTCTTGGACTTTTGATATTAAGAGTAAAATGATGATAATTTGTTGATTATTCATACAAATTATTTCTTGGACTTTTGATACTACTTGTTCTTAATTTTGCATTGTAGGTGTTTAAGAATTGAGATTTTGGAGGGTCAGAATGAATGTTTTGAGGATTGGGAAAAGTTATCGAAAAGTCCCCGGAATTTCTGAAAATTGTAATCAATGAAGAAAAGGGACTAAGGAAAATTACAGAAAAATACCCATAGTTTTTAGAAATTATAGCACTCTCTACAAAATTTTCAAAAATTTATAATTTAGTCCCTTAAAAAAAACATTTTAAAAAAATAAACTTTTTTTTTGAGGGGGCCATGCCCCCCTGGACCTAATGAAGATCCGCCATTGATCATCATCATGTTTAATTTCAAAATATTGCTAGATTTCTATGTAACATTCAATACATGTGAGGTTTTTGGAACTCTAAGAATATACAACCCATCTACTATCTTACCAGTTAGCTTCGTCCTTCCACCCTGAAGGTCCTATAGTACATAGAGGTTAGGAGAAAAACAAGCCATACATTTAAGTTCTTTAGTAACCTTGGAAATTGCTATGAGATTAAATTTTAATTTTGATGAATATAGCACATTATTTAAGGTAACTGATACTACGTGTGTAACTGATACTCTTTGTCCATCTAGAATCTTGATGGGTTTAATAGGCCCTCTAAATTTTATATATTTATCTAATAGTGAAAGTTCTCCTACCATATGAGTAGTAGCCCCTGAGTCTAAAATTCAACAAGAATGAAATAAACCAACAAATTAGAAGGAGGTATAACCAAACTTGTGCCGGTTAAAGCATGAATTGTTGTTTCAGTATCTTTCTTTAAGAGTTGAAGCATACGCTTAAATTGATCTTGAGTAAAGAAAGGCGCAACTATGCTTGTAGTGTTTATTTGAATATATGGTTCAACAGGTTATTATAATCTCAACTGACCAAACTCTTTTGTCTGTCTGGACTTGTTTCCATTAAAACCAGGTGGGTCGCCCACTAGTTGGAAACAGTTGTCTCACAAATGTCTCTTTTTAAGGCAATGAGTACATTCGATTGAGGGATCTCCATGACTCCTTCCTCTGTGATGACCACAAGCTCTTATGGCCATGACTATGCCTTCTGTAGGGTGGTTTCGTTCAACAGTGGAGATTGACCTTTGAGTCTCATCTTGAATAATCATCAAATAGGCGTTGTTAGCATATGGCAATGGACTCATAAGCAAAATTTGTCCTCTGGCTTAATGATACGACTCATTCAATCTTATAAAAAACTGCAATAATTTTTGTTCTTGCATCAAATCCGCATAAGCCTTGGATCTATTGCAAGAATAGGACATAAGTGTAACGAAAGCTGATTGCTCTTACCATATTTCCTCCATCTTAGAAAAATATACTGAAATAGGTGAAGAGCCTTGACGATGAGAGGTAATCTCACGATGTAAGGAAAATATTCAGTACCATTCTTCTTGTTGAATCTTTCCTTCAGATCAACCTAGACTTGGTGTGCGCTTTGGAAGAAAATTACTTCGTCGGCCAGTTCCTTGGATATCGAGTTCATAAGCCAGGAAAGCACCACAGAGTTGCATCTCTCCTATTGACTATGCAACGCCGGGTCCTTAGCCTCTTTCTGGAAAGTGCCATCAACAAGGTCAGGTTTATGTTGTCCTAGCAAAGCGATTCTCATGACCTTACTCCACACAGTGTAATTCACAGTTCCTATGAGAACATGTTGGGCATGGACACACCCTGAGTATCATATGTGTGTAAAAACAATGGACACGAGAACAGAAGTGATTTGGAGGGGATCGAAAAGGGTTTGTTGTCCACCTCTGAAGTTGATTTTCTAGAATCCATATCGACCAGTAGGGAAGTCTCAAGTTCTTAAATTCATGTAGCTACTGCACTAGGAAAACAAATTATTTTGCTGTCAAAGTATGTTGTTCTCGCTGCACATGGTGAATGAGTGAAAAGCTTCCTGTTTCCAGATATAAAATCGCTGCATATGGAATATATATGGGTTAAGGAGCGAAAATACACATGTGGTTTTGTAACAACCCGACTTTTCAAAAGCAGTATAATTTTTTTTTAAAAAATATCTTTTCACATTATCAGAGTAGAGCATTTGAGCGGAAGAATAACTGATATATATATATATATTCAAAATGCCCACTGGCTAGTTACAGAAACGGTATAGTAACCGAGAGTTTTCAAAAAGTAAAAGAACAACATCGGAAAGTCTTCAGTCGGAACCATGATTCTGCTGCTTTCCTCTCTTCTCGGTCCTCGGTCCGTCCGACCCTGACGCTATAGCTGAGATCCAATTTAACACATTGGATCTCAGGTAACGGTTAACCTCATATTCACATATACAGGCATGTAGATGTGTCACACGTAGTGCATGTAATCAAAAGCTCATAACAATACTCACAACATATCATCCGACTCACAACCACAAATACGCATACGATCAACATCGGCGTTAAGGATACCAAGACGCGCACGTACATACTTTCGTAAACCGAACAGAATGGCCAGGTAAGTGTCTATGATGGGGGCCTCACCGAGTTCACGGCGACTTAATGGCTTACCCACATAGACTAGCCTTTCCTTCGGCACCAAACGGTTCTAACATATTTGCATTCAATAAACATACCATAACAATACACATAGCACATACATGCATACCATGAACATCAGATTAGTGTTACAGTACGCGGACGTACCTTCGTTGGCAACGTTAGGTACTACCGGCATAATGTCACTTCTATTAGTAATTTGACATTATAACTGGCATTTTAGGTAAAAATTACCATTTTGCCCTTCTACCCCTACTTGGCGGAATTTCGCCAGGCGCCGCTACATAGGCTATTTTCTTCCCAAAATTTTGCCAGCACTTCGACGCCATCATGATTTTTGAAAATAAAGACTAAAATAGCCCTCCCATATGATATCCAATCATACTTGAAAAATTAAAGGCTATTCTAGCATTACTACCCTTACTACTGAAAGAACTACGAAAGCTTAAAGCTCTGCAGAAAAACTTACCCGAGCTTCGCGCGAATTTTCCCGAGCACCTCTCTCTAAAATCCTCTCTCTAGAATCAGCTCTTGCTTCTCAAATGTGAGAAAACCAAAGGGGAGGGGTGGGTATTTATAGAAAAAGGTGTAGGATTTCTACTCGGATCAACTTTGTGAGAATCGATCTGAACCGTCCAGGGAAACTTCTGAAACAAGTTTTCCACCTTCTCCAACCTTCCAAGGCCGACCTGCCCCATGCTTAGGTGGCATCCATTGGCCAATGGGAGGTGGCCACGTGTCACCTTCCAGAAGCTTCTGGAGCCGATTTCCGATCGGTACCCGATTCGCGTGATTTCGGAAAAATCTCAAAATTATGGATTTACAACTTTGAAACCATTTCCTCACTCAGTAGAAATGTCCAAGTTAACCTAAATTTTGGTTCCATATAGGGCTCCAACTGTCCAGTTGAAGTTTCCTCGAAAAACGTGTCCGATCGCGTCCTAGGTTTGAAACGAAAATCCGGAAGTTCCAACTTATAGACATAGATGCACCGATTTCAAATATGTCCATAAAAATTCCCAATTCTTTCTCAGTTGTCACAACTCTAATTTTGAAGTCTTTACTTCCAACCCGGCTATCCGCCCTTTTTCGAATTTCCTATTTCGTCTTATTAGGAAAAAGTCCTATTGACTTCGAATTAACTTCCGGAGAGTTTAACGGAAGATAAAAACCCACTGATTAATATTTTACCTTGACTTTGGGAATCCCATTCCTAGATCTCCAGATAGGATCCGTTTCCTATTTCCCATTTTACTATTCACATAATTTTACTTTAATTAATTATATTAATAAAATAATAAACTTAACTTATCAACTAAGTTTTCTATTTTTATTTCTTATTTATTTATTTATTTTTTTCTTTTATTTTCTGCACTTTCTTTTTTTTAATTAATTATTTAATTAATTATTTAATTAATTAAATAATTATTTTTACATAATCTCTCACAACATTTTCCTATTGGTCAATTCTTGCATTTAGGCTTAAAAATACCTAAACTCATCCTTTTTCCTTCAAATTTTCCAATTAATCAACCAATATATTTATGCTAATTTTTAGCCATTTATCACTAATTTTGGAGCTTTACATAATTATCTCCGAATTTTCTATACTTGTGCTTAAGTAATTTGCTAATAAATACTTAATCACTCGATTATCACTGCTTAGTAATTTTCTTAATTAGAATACCACATTACCCCTTAACCTTTGCTTTAACATGAGATTTTTCATGCATTCTCGCATTATTCTGCATTTTTCCATAATTGCAAGGGTATTATGGTCATTTCGACACTTTGACCCTTAAATTCCCTGATCTCCTACAGACTTTAACTTAGAAAAATAGACTATAATTACACAAGTCTTGAGTCCTTTATTTCACTTATCAGAAATATCCATTATTTATAATTTTCCAGATAATAAATATCCGGTATTACATTTCTCCCAGTTAAATAAAATTTCGTCCTCGAAATTTACGCGTATCACCTCAGAGAAATAACTTAGACCTTTTGTCTAACCCTTGTCCATGCATACTTACTTAGTATGCATCCCAACATTCCAACTGGTACTTCGGTTACATACAGGACTCATATGTCCATTCTTCGTGCTCTCTAGCCGTTGCACTAACCAAACTTCGAACCATACGCTACGGATACTTATTCTATCAGAACATTCTTAGATCATTTATTTCAGTGATCCGAGAAATCGTTTCGGCTTGATTATAAAGTTTTTATCATGTTTTGAGTTGATATATAGTGTTTCCGTGGTGTCACAATACCACGTACTTTATATATATTGCTTCCGTGGCGCCCATAACACCGCGTACTTTAGTGTTTTAGCGTTTCCGTGGCGCCCATAACACCGCGTGCTACACATTCATCATGTCGTATTTCGATATACTGTATCACCGTGGTTCCCATACACCGCGGCAATACCATATATCTCGTACTCATGGATATCACGTCGTACTTCGATATATTATGTTCCCATGGTTCCCATACACCATGGCAACATAAGATACCTAATACTTAATAATAAAATCGTGGTTTGTTTTATAATCACTAAGAAACATGACAATTACTATCTCTAGGTCATGTGTAGTTTGGTTCGACTTGAGAAGCTTGAGAGTGGTAAGTCATCACATTGTCATGCTCAGCAGCCTAGACATATCCCAATCCTTATCTATTGGTACCATTAGAAAATCTACTTGGATTTGGGATCATCAATTTCTTGATACTGTGACCAACTTCTTCCTTGCTCCGTGAAAGCTTGTCTCACAGTCTTTGTTCAACGTTAATTTGATTACTTACTTGTGAACTTGTAAGTTATGAACATTCTTTATGAATCTGCGGTACTATCCCGTTAGATCCAAAAACTACGCCTCCATATTACCATTTCTGGCTATTTCTTCAAGTTGCCTTCTCAACACTTTAGTTTCGTTTGACGTCATTTGATATGGCGCTAATCTAACACAATCGAGATTGTCGTTGACGTTAGGAAATAGTAACAAGATTTATATTATACTTGCAACTTGGTTCACAACACGCTTTACAAGCTAAAAGCTTACACCTAATGGTGTAGCTACTATTACATCATAAGAAAATATCTATATGCATCCCAAAAGGATTCGTAGAGGTTTAACACCCGAATCATACTATAGTTGAACTAGATCTCTACGGAGCTCTAATATCATGGACCACCCCGAAGGTTCTCCGGCCTCTTCATTGGTTAGAGCAAAAATCCGGCCCGGGTTCGTGGCTCGAATCCCGCAGCTTTCTCGGGCGGTTCGGGCAATGTGTCCCGGTTTTTGACATCTCGTAGCAAACTCGTCTCTCGCATTTTCTCGGGACGCTTTGTGCTAATGTGTCCCGCTTCCGACAGCTTGTAGCAAATCCTTTCCCCAACACAGTCATTACTGGGTGGTACCTTCCGCAATTAGGACATGGTTGGGATTCCGTGTTTCGTGAGTTTTTCTCGTTGCCCCGTTTGGAATGGCCTCTTGCTCTCTCTTTGGGATTCATTCCGTGGTGCCTCTCTTACGTGAGGAGTTTCCACGGTTGCCTTCGCTACGATCGGCACGGCTACCATTGTGATTCCGTGAGATACGTAACTCCTTCGATTGCGTTCGGTCATCCGGCAAGACTCTACCGCTTGTGCCATGACAGAAACCGTTGAGACACCAATCTGCCCTTATGTCGTACTTCAGCCCGTGAATCAACCTGTTCGCCTTCCAGCTCTCGTTAACATTACTTTTCGATATGACGAATACCGAGACAAAGTTGGTGAACCGGCAAAGTAATCGTCAAATGATTCCTCCCGGCTTTGCTGGATTTGAAGGAACTCCTCCTCCTTGATCACCCGCACCGAGGAGGAAAATACTGTTCATTGAATTTTCCTATGAACATCTCCCAAGTGACAGGGCAAACATGGGTTCGCAACGTCGTGGCTTCACTCTTCCACCATCTATGTGCGTCCCCTTCCAGCTTATAAATTGCCAGCTGAGCTTTCCGGTCCCCTGGACATTCCATCACTTCGAAAATCTTGTCTAAGCTCATCAGCCAATCCTCAGCCAATTCGTTCTTTCCATGAAAAGCAGGTGGCTTGAGCTTGCAAAACTGTGTGACCCAATGTTGTGTGGTCTCGCACGGCTCTCCTATGTCGTGGAGGTGACGGGACCTTTCGATCCCTCGATTCCTCATCGTGCTCATCACTTTGCTCGTTTTCTTCTTCTTCAGAATGTTGTTCTCCCTCAGCTTGTCGATCATGCAATTGTCTCTGTCTCTCCTGCCTTTCCCCAAGGAGTTCAGCTATGAGAGCCCCCTGTTCTTGCAGAGTTCTCCTCATTTCCTGTATCTCATTTTGCTCCGGTTGGTTTGGTACCGGATTTACCCGAGGTTGTCTACCTCGTCCTCCGCCACGGCCTCTGCCTGGGAGCTCCGGCTCCTCTTAGGTTCGCCATGTCGCGTTCTTTTCCTCTATTAGGGAAAACGTCAGATATATAAGGAAAACGTTGATTGGTATATCACGGATTCTATCGCACTTAGTATCTATACCGCACATAGACTCTATCACACTTCGTATTCACACTACGAACAAGCACCCAAGTATTTCCCTCGCTCGTGGTTTCATTGATTTGGTCTACTCAAAACGGGTATGGAATTTCGCATCAAAAGTTCCTCTACATGAGTCAAATACTGCATGTACGTATCTTTTCTATTCTCGGAGTTTCATCCAACGTGGCCCGATCCACCATAAACTCGGGTTAGAGTGATGTTCCCACGAAAGTGGTACACCGATTCGGATGGTACACCGCTTCAATCTGTACACCGTAATAGGGTGGTATACCGACTCGTGGCTATATCGTACTCATTTTCAAAATATGCTCCAAGTTAAAAAGGCTTTTGAACATAACTTCGTTATCCGAACAGATGGCCGGGTAAGTGTCTACCATGGGGGCCTCACCGAGTTCACGGCGACTGATTGGCACACCCACGTAGACTAGCCTTGCCTTCGGCACCAAACTGTCCGTAATAACATAGTTAAATTCATGCCAGGACTACTGCTCTGATACCAAACGTAACAACACGACTTTTCAAAAGCAGTATAATTTTTTTTTTTAAAAATATCTTTTCACATTATCAGAGTAGAGCATTTGAGCGGAAGAATAACTGATATATATATATTCAAAATTCCCACTGGCTAGTTACAGAAACGGTATAGTAACCGAGAGTTTTCAAAAAGTAAAAGAACAACATCGGAAAGTCTTCATCGGAACCATGATTCTGCTGCTTCCTCTCTTCTCGGTCCTCGGTCCTTCCGACTCGACGCTATAGCCGAGATCCAATTTAACACATTGGATCTCGTGTAACAGTTAACCTCATATTCACATATACGTATATCATCCACAATCATTCATATTAACAAGATAATGTATGTGTCACACGAAGTGCATAAAGATGGGTCACACGTAGTGCATGTAGATGGGTCACACGTAGTGCATGTAGATGGGTCACACGTAGTGCATGTAGATGTGTCACACGTAGTGCATGTAATCAAAAGCTCATAACAATACTCACAACATATCATCCGACTCACAACCACAAATACGCATACGATCAACATCAGCGTTAAGGATACCAAGACGCGCACGTACATACTTTCGTAAACCGAATGAATGGCCGTGTAAGTGTCTATCATGGGGCCTCACCGAGTTCACGGCGACTTAATGGCTTACCCACATAGACTAGCCTTTCCTTCGGCACCAAACTGTTCTAACATATTTGCATTCAATAAACATACCATAACAATACACATAGCACATACATGCATACCATGAACATCGATTAGTGTTACAAGACGCGGACGTACCTTCGTTGGCAACGTTAGGTACTACCGGCGGAAAACGTACTTTCTACGGAGAAACGTGCAAAAGTCCTACAATGCACGTCGGGCAGCGTAACGGCAGCAGAATCAGCTTTCAGATATCCTATGAGAATAATGTCACTTCTATTAGTAATTTGACATTATAACTGGCATTTTAGGTAAAAATTACCATTTTGCCCTTCTACCCCTACTTGGCGGAATTTCGCCAGCGCTCCGCTACATAGGCTATTTTCTTCCCAAAATTTTGCCAGCACTTCGACGCCATCATGATTTTTGAAAATAAAGACTAAAATAGCCCTCCCATATGATATCCAATCATACTTGAAAAATTAAAGGCTATTCTAGCATTACTACCCTTACTACTGAAAGAACTACGAAAGCTTAAAGCTCGGTACCGAAAACTTACCCAGAGCTTCACGCGAATTTTCCCGAGCACCTCTCTCTAAAATCCTCTCTCTAGAATCAGCTCTTGCTTCTCAAATGTGAGAAAAACCAAAGGGGAGGGGTGGGTATTTATAGAAAAAGGTGTAGGATTTCGTAGTCGGATCAACTTTGTGAGAATCGATCTGAACCGTCCAGGGAAACTTTTGAAACAAGTTTTCCACCTTCTCCAACCTTCCAAGGCCGACCTTCCCCCATGCTTAGGTGGCATCCATTGGCCAATGGGAGGTGGCCACGTGTCACCTTCCAGAAGCTTCTGGAGCTGATTTCCCCGATCGGTACCCGATTCGCGTGATTTCGGAAAAATCTCAAAATTATGGATTTACAACTTTGAAACCATTTCCTCACTCAGTAGAAATGTCCAAGTTAACCTAAATTTTGGTTCCATATAGGGCTCCAACTGTCCAGTTGAAGTTTCCTCGAAAAACGTGTCCGATCGCGTCCTAGGCCAAACGAAAATCCTAAGTTCCACTATAGACATAGATGCACCGATTTCAAATATGTCCATAAAAATTCCCAATTCTTTCTCAGTTGTCACAACTCTAATTTTGAAGTCTTTACTTCCAACCCGGCTATCTCGCCCTTTTTCGTAATTTCCCTATTTCGTCTTATTAGGAAAAAGTCCTATTGACTTCGTAATTAACTTCCTGGAGAGTTTAACGGAAGATAAAAACCCACTGATTAATATTTTACCTTGACTTTGGGAATCCCATTCCTAGATCTCCAGATAGGATCCGTTTCCTATTTCCCATTTTACTATTCACATAATTTTACTTTAATTAATTATATTAATAAAATAATAAACTTAACTTATCAACTAAGTTTTCTATTTTTATTTCTTATTTATTTATTTATTTTTTCTTTTATTTTCTGCACTTTATTTTTTTTTAATTAATTATTTAATTAATTATTTAATTAATTAAATAATTATTTTTACATAATCTCTCACAACATTTTCCTATTGGTCAATTCTTGCATTTAGGCTTAAAAATACCTAAACTCATCCTTTTTCCTTCAAATTTTCCAATTAATTAACCAATATATTTATGCTAATTTTTAGCCATTTATCACTAATTTTGGAGCTTTACATAATTATCTCCGAATTTTCTATACTTGTGCTTAAGTAATTTGCTAATAAATACTTAATCACTCGTTATCACTGCTTAGTAATTTTCTTAATTAGAATACCACATTACCCCTTAACCTTTGCTTTAACATGAGATTTTTCATGCATTCTCGCATTATTCTGCATTTTTCCATAATTGCAAGGGTATTATGGTCATTTCGACACTTTGACCCTTAAATTCCCTGATCTCCTACAGACTTTAACTTAGAAAAATAGACTATAATTACACAAGTCTTGAGTCCTTTATTTCACTTATCAGAAATATCCATTATTTATAATTTTTCAGATAATAAATATCCTGGTATTACAGGTTTACTCCCAGGAGCGCCCAGTACCACGAGCTTTTTTCTAGAGCAAAAGTACACACGTGGTTACGTTTTGGGAGCGCCCAGCACCACGGCCGATAGTTGACCGTCAACTTGGATGGAACGCTGACGTGGCGCTTATTTGGACAGACACGCTGACGTGGACGCTGATGGTAAGTAAACAAAGAAAATTACCCTTTTGCCCTTAGTTTTAAATAAAAATTACCCTTTTGCCCTTAATTTTAAATAAAAATTACCCTTTAGCCCTTAGTTTTAAATAATAAAAATACTAAAAATACTCCCTCCCCTCTGGTGGGCCCCACCACCAGCCACCCCACCACGCGGCCGCCGGCGTGACCACCACCGCCGACAACGGTGGTCACGGCAGGTGGTGTAACATCCTGGGAAAATCGGGTACCGATCGGGAAAATCGGCCAGACCGCATAAAGTGGCAATTGTCATCAAATTTTGGACCACTCCCTTGCTGCCACATCACTCCCCTTATGTCGACCAGCACTCTTTCATGGACAAGAAATTTTCAAGCGCGTGATTCAAGTTCTAAAGACTATCTTCAAAACATTGCTAGTTTTGGTTTACAACCGGTAGTATTCTGGGCGTAAGTCGTCTTTGACAGGATGTAGGAATTTAGATAATGGAATAGATCGTCGATCTTGGGAAGTGAATATTTACTTCCGAACAGCTTGCCCTGCTCATCTAACAAGAGTTGATACTACGTTAAAAACTTGAGTCTTTCCACCTAGTGATCGAAAATTTGCTTTGATTTGATTTATAATGTTTTTTTTATCATGTTTAAAATTGATATATACAGTGTTTCCGTGGCGTCAAAACTCCGCGTACTTTATATATATATTGCTTCCGTGGCACCCATAACACCGCGTACTTTAGTGTTTTATCATGCTTTAAATTGATATATATAGTGTTTCCGTGGCGTCTATTACACCGCGTACTTTATATATATTGATTCCGTGGCACCCATAACACCGCGTACTTTAGTGTTTTATAGTTACTTAAGAAACATGATGCTGATTATCACTATGCTATTGTGTGGATTGGTTCGACTTTAAGAGACTTGAGAGTGGTAAGTTATCACACCGTCATGTCATAGCCTAGACATATCCCAATTCAGGTACCATTAAAAATATTTGGATTTGGGATAACCAATTTCTTGGTGCGGTAATCAACTTCTCACTCAATTTATGAAAACTTGTCTCACGCCTTTGTTCAACATAAATGATTTAATTTCTTACTCCTGAGCCTTGTTTATTGGCACATTACGCGAAATTCGCTTGAATAAAGATTCGGTTTCCGCATCGGCTTCTATCTCTCGCTTGTGAGAATCATATATTCTTTTGTCACCGTTCTTCCTCACCGTTAGTTTAACACTATTTTGAACGTCGTTGACACTATGAAGTAGTAGTACGATTTATATTATACCCGCGACTTGGTTCAAAACACGCTTTACAAGCTAAAAGCTCACACCCAATGGTGTAGCTACTATTACAACGTAAGAAAATATACGTATCCATCCCAAAAGGATCCGTACAAGCATCAAAAGGAAATGATCGGTTTAGCACTTGGATCGATTCATATCTGAAATAGTTTTTTCCTAAACGATAGTATCGTGGATCGTTGGAGATTCTCCGGCTTCCTTTTTAATTGGTGCCATCATCTGGCCTGAGTTCTGTAGCCCTAACTCTGCAGCTTTCTGGGGACAATCCTTGATCATGTGCCCCGGCTTCCGACATTTGTAGCAACGTCCTATCCCAATACAACTAACACCAGGATGGAACCCCTCGCAGCTTGGACACCGTCGGAGTTTCTGCGCCTTCGGATAGCTCTGCTGTTCAGTTTGCACTATCTTCTCGTCTCTTCCTTGGTAGTTGTCCTCAGGTAACTTCCTTTATTAAGAAAACGTTAGATACAGGGAGACATTTCGCATATCGGAGATTTTATCGCACTTAGAACTTACTCGGCACATAGACCTTTTTGCAAATCTTCAAACGTTTTAGGGACCTAATTGCAAACTATCTAATTTCAAGGGAAATTACCCTAACAACAAGGTAAACTCAATACAAGGTGTTTGAGACCTCATATTCACCTATTTTCAATAGGTATATTTCCCAATTTTTGATATTTACCCTAAGTGTGATTTTTAGGGTATTACATTTCTCCCCCCGTTAAACAAAATTTCGTCCTCGAAATTTGCACTCTACCCACTAAACTTCGTACGAACTAAAATCTGTTCTACTCGGACTTTGGACTATACGCGTCGGGTCTTTACTTTGTCTGCCTGCTGCTCCTCCTGGTGATCGAGAATTCGCTTTGTTTTGACTATAAAGATCTTGTCATATCGTACCTTGATATATAGTGTCTCCCGTGGCTCATACACCGCGGTCAACACCACAAATACCAAAATGTCTCCTTGGACTACACCATGGCAACACAAGATACTTTAAATGTTTCCATGGTTCCCACACACCATGATAACACAAAATACCTCCTACTCAATGACACGATCACGGTCGAATTGTAATAACGAAGAAACATGGAACACGTCACAGAGATCTACTCAAGTTTCGGGGGTAAAGCTATCTGAAAATTTGAATGGTCTTACGTTATGAAGACTACGAGTTCTCCTTTGAAGTACTCTACTAACACCGGCCCGCGGTTATTAGAGTGATCGAGATCGATATCGAGTTATCGAAATATCGAGTTCGAGTTATCGAGTTATCGGAGACCGATATCGAGCTATCGAGCTATCGGAGGCCGATATCGAGTTATGAGAAACCGATATCGTGGTTATCAAGTCTCGATATCGTGGTTATCGAAACCGATATCGGGATTATCGAATTATCGAGATCGATATCGTGGTTATCGTAAACCGATATCGATTATCGAATTGATGTACCGGCGTAAAGTGGTACACTGACGTAATGGTATACCGGTTCAAACCAAGACACCGAAATGAGGTGGTACACCGACCTTGGGCTATATCAGTACTCATTTTCAAAATATGCTCCAAATTTTTTGAAAAGGCTTTTGAACATAACTCCGTTAACCGAACAGAATGGCCAGGTAAGTGTCTACCATGGGGGCCTCACCGAGTTCACGGCGACTGATTGGCACACCCATGTAGACTAGCCTTGCCTTCGGCACCAAACTGTCAGTAATAACATAGTTAAATTCATGCCAGGACTACTGCTCTGATACCAAAATGTAACATCCCGTTTTTCAAAAGCAGTATAATTTTTTTTTCATCAGAGTAGAGCAACGGAGCAATTGAGTAACTGATACTTGTATTTAGAATGCCGTAAGTCTGGCTGGTTACAACAGCGCCCATAGCAAACGTAAACATATAAACAAAGACATGACATACCACCGAGCCATAAGTTACCACAGCGTAACGGCAGCAAATCAGAGTTTCTGATGTCCTATAAGAGTAATATCACTTTTATTAGTGATTTGATACTATATCTGGCACTTTAGGTAAAAATTACCATTTTGCCCCTATGCCCCTAATTGGCGGAATTTTGCCAGCACTTCGTTACTCTTACAAATTTTCTTCCCGAAATTTCGCCAGAACTTCGACGCAATTATGATTTTCGAAAATAATGACTAAAATAGCCCTCCCATACGATATCCTATCATACTTGAAAATTTAAAGGCTATTCTAACATTATAACCCCTACTTTTGAAAAAAAAAACTGCGAAAGCTTCAACTTTTAGGCGACTCGATCCCTACTATGTTTACACCTCTGCATATTTTTTCAACGCAAACAAGGCTTAAAACAAGGATAGGAATCTTGTCACCTACTTCCTAAATCTAACTAACAATTCTACTAACTACCGAACTAAAGACTAAAGACCGGAAGACTTACCCGTTGAAGACTTCTGCAGAATTTTTTCCAGAGTTTCTCTCTCTTCTTTCTCCCTCTAGGCTCGGCCAAACAAGGGAAAATGGTGTGAGATTTTGTGAAGAGAGGCATGCCTTTATATAGGCAAGAAGTGGGCAAGTTGTGCAATTTCCCAAACCACTTTGTGCCCAAAGTTGTAATTTTCCCTTTGATTTATAACCATGGAAAATAAGACCAAAATGTTGTAAATTTCTAGTCCATGAAAGAGTGCTGGTCGACATAAGGGGAGTGATGTGGCAGCAAGGGAGTGGTCCAAAATTTGATGACAATTGCCACTTTATGCCCGAGGGCTCCAACTGTCCAGTTGAAGTTTTCTCGAAAAACGTGTCCAAACGCGTCCGGTTCGTAATGCATTTGAAAACATCAACTTCTTCAGAAAAATTCACTGATTCCAAATATGTCAATATAAATTCAAACTCATTCCTAGATATTGAGTTAGAATTTATTTTCTTCATATCCAAAAATATGCCTATCTGCATTTTTCCCTATTTCGTCTTATTAGGAAAATGCACTAACGGTCTCGGAATTAACTTCCGGAAGAGGTCACTTGAAGGTAAAAACTCACTGATCAATATTTTACCTTGACTTTGGAATTCCTATTCCTAGATCTCTAGATAGGATCCGTTTCCTAATTTTTAAATTACTATTCACTATTTTTCACTTTAATCAATTATATTATATTTTAATTGGAAGTTGTAAGAAAATTTAGATATTAGAATTTTCATTTCTATCTTCATTTCTTGTGCAATTTTCGGCTGCCATTATATATATTATATATATATATTTTTATTTTATTTATTAATTATTTAATTATTATTTTAATTATTTAATTATTTAATTTTTTCCAAAAATTTCACAAAATTACCTAATTGGTCCATTCTTGTATTTAGGCTCAAAAATACCTAAACTCAACTATTTTTCTCCAAAATTTCCAATTAATTAGTAAATATATTTTTACTAATTTTAAACCTTTCTCCACTCATTTTTGAGCTTTACATAATTATTTCATAATTTCTTTTGCTCAGACTTAAATAATTAGCTAGAAATTACTTAATCACTTTATTATCATTAGTTGATAATTTTATTAATTAGAATGTCCCATTACCTCATAATTATAACACTGACATTTCTGTTTCCATGTGTTCTGCAAAAGATTTTAGAATTTGTGAGGGCATTATAGTCATTACAATACTTTTTGAATATCTTTATTCAATTTCTCCAAGTTTGTAATTTAATAAATTACCCTAATTAGAGATAACATACTCTCATTATTCAAATAATTATTTCACTGACTTTTAGGATTTTTCACAATTTTCCTAAATCATTTATGTCCCTTGGGGGCATTTTGGTCATTTGGCACTTTGGCCCTCAAATTCTCTAATTTCCAAGAGATTTTTCCTTAGAAAATAAGATAATTATATCTTAACATTTGATACCCCATATTCAACTACTTTCTATAGGTATAATTTTACCAAATTATAATATAGATTTTTAGGGTATTACAGTGGGGCCCACCGGGGGAAGGGGGTATTTTTAGTCCTTTTTTTTTTTAAAAAAAAATTTAGGGCAAAAGTGTAATTTCACCTGAGTTACTGTTCATTTCCATCCAAGTTGACGGTCAACTAACCGTTAACTAACGGCCGTGGTGCTTGGCGCTCCCAAAACATAACCACGTGTGTACTTTTTCTCCAGAAAAAAGTTCAAGGTGCTAGGTGCTCCTAGGGGTAAACCACATGTATATTTTCGCTCCTTAACCCTATAGATCTATAAATATAGTTGCTGCTATAGGAAGCTAAAAACCATGTATAAAATTGATATATATGTATAGTTTGTTGATATACATATATTGTTGTTTTGTATCTATACGAGCAAGGCATAGTCACGTAGGTAGCTGATTTGAGAAAGTATATATATATATAGTTACATATAGACTTACATATAAAAGAAAGAAGGAACAGTGATACGCTGCACATGGTAACGTTTTAAAAAAGAAAAAGAAAAATGGTCATATATATAAATGCAATTGCTTACTGTGTACGTATGGAGAGAATAGGAAAGAGCTACTATCTTATATATATAAATTATATAGCATTGGGCATACATAAATCTTGAGCCAAAAAAAAAAAAGGCATACATAAACCTGGAAGAAAAGTCATAAATGTGCATACAATATATAAAAGTAGATAGGCTATTTTACAAAATTAAACCCAAACAAGAAAGCCTACAATAAGGCCCAACTTAAGCCCAAAAACCGAATTAATGGTAAAACCGAACCAAAATATTTCGGTTAATTCGGTTCGGTTTTTTAGCTACTTCGGTTTCAGTTCGGTGGTAAAAATGTATGTATTTCGGTTTTTAACCAAAAAACCGAACCGAAAACCGAATGATCACCCCTACATGAAAAAAGTCTAGGGTTCCTTTACAAATCGGGTCTTTGCATAGTGAATATCTTGAATCTGCGATAATGAAGTTGCGGATCAGGTCGTCACGTTTTTGGACTTCTTGAATCCGCGATGATGGTCTTGATCTTGGGTCATTCAACTTGGGCCAGCGTCTTGGGCTTTCTTGATTTCTAAGTGGAATTGGAACCTAAGTGTTCTGATTCCATGTTAAATTATCTCAATCAACAGTGGAAATGACAAGTCTTGCGAAACCCTGCTCTCTGGTTCCTCTCTCTCGGGAGGAAGACTATAACCTCAAAAGAAGCTCAAAAAAGATAAAAAACGATGGAGCAAGTAGCGGGAATAATATCTCACTGGAGGAATGGCTGAAGCTTGGAACGAAAGGGTTGGAATCGGGCAAAGAAGGTGCTCCTTCTTATGTTGAAAAGCTGAAAGGACAAACAGGGGATGACGAAGACTCCGACGAAGAGATGGCAAGGAAGGTGGAGGATTTATCAGATGATGATATGACTGAGGAGGACAATGAACCAGTGTGTAAGATAGTAGAGGACCCCCATCAGAACTTTCCAACGTTCTGTTTCTCTGGGAAAATGAAGAAGCGTCTCTATAAGGCATGGAGTAAGGCTGTAATAGTTAAACTTCTGGGCAGATCCATCGGATACAAAGCTTTGTTTGACCGTTTACAGAAGTGGTGGGCGAAGAAGGGAGTAATAAACCTTATCAACATTGGTAATGGATTTTATGTAGTGAATCTTTACAACAAGGAAGACTACAAGAATGCTCTAACAAGGGGCCTTGGATGATATATGATCACTACTTAACTGTTAGGCCTTGGGAGCCAAATTTTCATCCTATCAGAGCGAAAATCAACAAGGTAGCAGTCTGGATAAGAATGCCCAATGTGCTCCTAGAATTCTATGATCGAGAGGCATTGTCTGTTATTGGTGACAGAATCAGTGACATCCTAAAGATTGATTTCAATACTTCAAGCCATTTACGTGGCAACTATGCCAGAATCTGTGTCCTGGTTAATCTGGAGGAAAAACTGATGGCTGGGTTCAGGGTGTTAGAATACTTTAACGATCTAAACATGTTATTCATGGATTAACATATAGATCAATGCGGAAAACTGAATAAGAGATCACAAATACCTCCCGCCATTGATTTGTCTCCAGAAGCAAATAGGACGAACTCTGAGTCTCCAAACAGAACAAATCCAAGCCGGCAAGCGTGAATGCACTCCGAGTCTCAGCCCTTCTGATCCTTCTCTCTGAAACTGCAGATGGTGTGCTTCCTGAAGGTCAGAGCAGGTTCAGGGGACCAGACAAAATTTCACCGTTCGTTTCCCTCTGACCATCGCAGAGCTAAAAAAGGAAACGAATTCAATACGCACTTATTGCGTATTAATTAGGCCGTTACGATATTAATGGACGGTTACAAAACCGGTAATAATGTGGGACATAAATAGAATTAATTGGAACATTAATATGGACGGTTACAATATTAAATTCCAACATTCTCCCACTTGGTCCACATACTTCAGTAATTCCCATTCTTTCTACATGATCCATAAACCTCATAGGTGGCATGCCTTTAGTTAAAGGATCTGTTATCATCAACTCAGTGCTAATGTGTTCAACAACCACTACTTGATGTTTAACACGTTCTCTTATGGCTAAATACTTAATGTCGATGTGTTTGCTTCGACTACCACTTTTGTTGTTCTTAGCCATAAACACAAGAATTTTAATTGTCGCAATATATCTTCATTGGCCTAGCAATTGAATCCATGATTCTAAGCCCACGGATGAACCCCTTCATCCATACACCATGTGAAGTAGCCTCAAAACATGACACGAACTCAGCTTCCATCGTAGAAGTAGCAATCAAAGATTGCTTCTTGCTACTCCAAGACACAGCTCCACCAGCTAGCATAAAAATGTATCCAGAAGTGGATTTTCTTGAGTCAATGCAGCCAGCAAAGTCTGAATCTGAGTAACCAGTCACTCCTAGATTGTCTGTCCGTTCGTATTTAAGCACGTAATCCTTAGTTCCTTGAAGGTATCTCAACACCTTCTTCACAGCTTTCCAGTGGTCCATACTTGGATTATTCTGATATCTTCCTAACATTCCAACAAAGAATGCAATATCGGAGTGCAGTGCGGACACTGAGCATACATAAGGCTTCCTACAACCAAGCATAAGGGATGTTTTTCATTTGTTCCCTTTCCAAATCATTCTTTGGGCACTGGTTCAAATTGAACTTGTCACCTTTCACAATGGGAGCTACGCTTTGTGCACAATGCCTCATCCGAAATCTTTCCAAAACTTTATTGATATAGGTCTCTTGAGACAGACCCGAACACCTCTATGTCTGCCTCTTTGTATCTTAATGCCAATGACATAAGATGCAACTCCCATATCCTTCATTTCAAAGCTTTTGGAGAGGAATTGTTTCACTTCATGCAATAAGCCTTTATCATTGGTTGCAAGCGAAATATCATCCACATACGTAATCGAAAAACAAATCTTGCTCCCACTGACCTTCTGGTATATACATTCATCCATGGCGTTCTCCATAAAACCGAAAGAAGAGATAACATCATGAAATTTTAAATACCATTGTCGGGAAGCTTGTTTCAATCCATATATGGATTTTCTAAGCTTGCATACCAAATGCTCACCATCACTAGAGGAAAATCCTTCTAGTTGTTTCATGTAAACCTCTTCCTCTAGTTCTCCATTGAGAAAGGCCGTTTTCACATCCATTTGTTGCAACTCGAAATCAAAATGTGCAACCAATGCTAGAACGATGCGAAGAGAATCTTTCTTAGATACAGGAGAAAATGTCTCCTTGTAATCGATTCCTTTTCTCGAGTGAATCATTTGGCTACGAGTCTTGCTTTATGTCTGTCAAGGTTGCCTAATGAATCTCTTTTGGTTTTGAAGACCCATTTACAACCAATGGCCTTCGCCCCATTAGGCAACTCAACAAGATCCCAGACTCTATTGGATGCCATAGCATTCATCTCATCTTCCATAGCATCATGCCATGATACAAAGATCTCTACTGTTCATGGCTTGTGAAAACGTTCCAGATCATTTTCAGCTCCTACATTATAGTCGATTCTTGCGGATACACTACATATTCACTAGGTATCGCGATCTTCTTGGTCTAGTAGATCTTCTCAATGTTGTTTCAACATCTTCTTGAGGAACTTGTTGTTCAACAATTTCGGTTGTTCCTCAATTTCGTGTTGTTCCTCATTAACAACTTGATCTACCGGATCAACATCACCCGGTTGTGGATCTTGTATGACCGGTTGTATGACATCCAATCTAAGACCCAAGTAGAAGGTTGGCTATCTAAATGATCTTTTCGAAACTAGGTCTCTGAATCGATCGCTCCCACTAATCAAGTCATACTCAAGAAATTTGGCATTCCTTGATTCCACAAACCTAGTGGTATGAGATGGACAAGAAAATCTGTACCCCTTAGACCTTTCGGCATATCCAACGAAATATCCGCTAATGGTCCTTGGGTCCAGCTTCTTTTCTTGTGGGTTATATATTCGACTTGGACGGGCATCCCCAAACGCGTACATGTTGCAAACTCGGTTTCCAACCCTTGAATGACTCAAATGGCGTCTTGGAGACAAAGCCTTGGTTGGAACTCGGTTTAATATGTACACACTGCCTTAAGTGCATCAATCCACAAGGACTTAGGTAGCTTAGAGCTACTAAGCATACTTCTCACCATGTCCAAGAATGTTCGGTTTCTTCTTTCGCTACGCCATTCGGTCCGGAGAACCGGGCATGGTGTATTGGGCAACAATCCCATGTTCTTGAAGAAACTTCGCAAATGGACCAGTGCTTGTCCATCTTCGGTGTATCTACCATAATATTCACCACCTCTATCTGATCTCACGATCTTAATTTGTTTGCCACATTGTTTCTCTACCTCGCATTTGAATACCTTAAAGGCATCCAATGCTTCGTGCTTGTTATGAAGCATGTAGAGATACATGTATCGTGAGTAATCATCAATAAAAGAGATGAAATATTTCTGACCATATGCGTCCATTTCAGGACTACAAATGTCTGTATGTATGATTTCTAACAATTCAGCACTCCTCTTAGCACCTTTCTTTGACTTGTTAGTCTGCTTTCCCTTTATGCAGTCTACACAAGTCTCAAAATCAGTAAAGTCCAGAGTACTAAGTACCCCTTCCTTCACCAATCTTTCAATTCTCTGAATGGAGATATGTCCCAATCTCCGGTGCCACAACATAGAGGAATCCTCATTCATAACACTACGTTTCGAACCAACAGAAACATGCATGGCATCATAAGTAGTATCATTTTTCAAGCAAATAGGATAAAGACCATTAGACAATGTACCATTCCCAATCAAATTTGATTTATAAAACAAATCCAAAGATGTCTTATAAAACATAAAGGAATAATCCAAACGTACAAGTCTTGAAATGTAAATCAAGTTCCTAGAGAAACTTGGAACATAAAAGGTCTTTTCCAAATTTAAAACAAAGCCACTACTTAAGATTAAACCGCAAGTCCCTACAGCCTCCACATGCGAACGAATCCTTCCACCCGAGTAGATGAATTGTTCACTTCCCAATGGCTTCCTTAGGTTTTGCATACCCCGCAAGGTATTCGAAATATGGATTGTAGAACCGAGTCAACCCACCAATTGCCATCAATGTCATCAACCATATTAGATTCATAACATACAAGTGAGACTGACATACCTTTCTTCTCAAGCCATTGCTGGAATTTAGAGCGATCCTTCTTCATGTGTCCCTTCTTTTTGCGTAAGAAACACTTGGATTCCTTCTTAATTCCACCTTGGGGTGGTGTTTTTCCTTTCCCCTTCTTTTTGGCTTGAGTCGACCCTTTTTCTCGCCTCGACCCTTTTTCTCGGTGGTCATAAATGAACTCTCTCCCATTTCCATTTTCAGCCTACCCTCCTCCTGAACACACATGGTCAACGAGTGTCATTAATTGACCATTTATCCTTATGTGTGTTGTAGGATATCTTGAAAGGTCCATATTGCTGTGGAAGGGTGTTCAGAATGTAGTGTACGAGAAAAGAGTCAGACATGTCAACCTCAAGTTGCTTTAGTTGAGCTGCAATGTCTCTCATTTGCATGATGTGCTCACGCACACCTTTGACTGTAGTAAGTCTTTGGGATGAAAACTTCATAATCAGGGTGCTAGCAAGTGCCTTGCCTGAAGTCTGAAATTGATCATCAATCGCCTTCAGAAGTGGCCTTGTTTTGTCATGTCCGTTCGACGAACCACGAATACCAAGCAGAGATATGAGTCTTTATGAACATTACTGAGAGACGATTAGATCGCTCCCATAGGTTGTTGTGCTGCATAATTAAGGAAAAATACATGCTTAAAAAATTAATATTTGAGACTAATAAACCATATCACGTTTTACCAATGTAAATCATGTTGAAAATAGTGAATCTACTGACATAAAACTTGCCTGTGGGCTAAAGTTCTAATTCAATTGCATTCACAACTCTATGATAGAACTACCAAATTATTTCTTTATTCTTAATTCCTGTGGGTAAGTTAAGAATTTAATTTGATATTTCACCCTAATTAATCATATAAATCATATAATAAAAATTCCTGTGGGATAAGATTATTATATTACATATGATTAATTAGACTAATGTCATTATGGGATCATGCAATTCAATATATAATTTTGACTAATTAAAGATGCTGTGGCTATTCTCTAATTAATTAAAATATATAGATCACTCAACATTAATATTTAATATTGCAATAAACTATAAGCAATACTAAAATAAAATTGGATATTCATGTTATGCATATTATTCAACTTAATATTGCATGTATAATTAAATAATAATTAATTCATGCAAAAAACAGAATATATAAGGCATATTAACAATCACATGAAATCCCAATTTTAATTAAATTTTAGGTTATTATATTTAAATATAAAAATAATTATATGAAAATATAAAATCCATTAAAATGACACAAGTGTCACCTTAGCCGGATGGTCCAGAGGTTGGTCTTAAGACTCTGGACCAAAGTTGTGTGGGTTCGAATCCACTCAGGACCCTTTCAGCGTTTTATTTTAAAAATTTCGCTGGGAAAAAGAAACATTTAAATAAATAAATGTTGGAAAATAAAATCACAAGGGATGCGTAGCACAGCTGGCTACTCACCAGGGCTTAAGGCTTACACGCGCCCTGAGGTCCCTTGTTCGAATCCACTGAGGGCGCTTCTGCAGTTTAATTTTCGCTGAAGGAATTTTGTTTTGTTTTTTTTCTGTGATGCGTCTGGGCCTAAACCGTCGGCCCAAACCCAAACGAAAAGAAAAAAAAAACAAAAAAACAGAAGCTCGGCCCAAAATCGATCCGGCCCAAAACCCGCGAGCGACCCGCCTCCTCTTTAAGTGAAACGGTGCGTTTCACACAGTATCAAAACGGCGTCGTTTCGAGTCTTCTCCCTTACCCGGATTGCTAAACCTACCCGACCCGCGACCCGACGCAACCCGGTTTGCTCAGCCGCGACCCGCGTTTTTCAGCCAGCGATTTCCGGCGACTTTTCCGGCGATTTGGGGGCCAAAATCCGACGTTTTCAACGGCGATTTCAACGGAAAAACGATTGAAACGTGATTTCTAACAATCCCTCAAATATCTATATGAAAATCAAGATAAAAATTTTATTTTTTATTTTTAAAAAAAAAACAAAACCAAACGCGTTTCCTGTTCATTTTTTCCGATGAAAAAACCAACGATGAAGACGATGAACACCGTTGAAAACGCAAAAAGCAGCGATTTGCTAAACCCAGATCAAAAATCTTAATGCTTGAAAAACCCAGATTTGCAAATCAATCAGCAATTTCGCACAGGCAGAAGCCACGAGAAAATTAAGAACTCGAGCCACACATGAGCAATTCATAATAATTATTAAAATAAATTGCACCTATTATTTAGACTGAAAATGTGCAAACTCAGAAAATCATCCATGAATAAACATTATGAGCATATGAGAAACTAACATACATATATCTGAAAACCCATATGTTTATTCGAAAAGCCATATATCTGATTTCTTGATGAAATAAATATATATTCAGATCAAAAATCCAGAAAAGCAAAAAAAACCCAGATTTTAATACATGCATACAATTTCATCAAACAAACATTAAGGCAGAGGAATCATGGCTCTGATACCAAATGTTAGAATACTTTAACGATCTAAACATGTTATTCATGGATTAACATATAGATCAATGCGGAAAACTGAATAAGAGATCACAAATACCTCCCGCCATTGATTTGTCTCCAGAAGCAAATAGGACGAACTCTGAGTCTCCAAACAGGAACAAATCCAAGCTAGCAAGCGTGAACAGACTCCGAGTCTCAGCCCTTCTGATCCTTCTCTCTGAAACTGCAGATGGTGTGCTTTCCTGAAGGTCAGAGCAGGTTCAGGGGACCAGACAAAATTTCACCGTTCGTTTCCCTCTGACCATCGCAGAGCTAAAAAAGGAAACGAATTCAATACGCACTTATTGCGTATTAATTAGGCCGTTACGGTATTAATGGACAGTTACAAAACCGGTAATAATATGGGACATAAATAGAATTAATTGGAACATTAATATGGACGGTTACAATATTAAATTCCAACACAGGGTCGATGGGGAGGATTATTTCTTGCATTACGAAGGACTGCATTTGCTTTGCAATGACTGTGGGACATACGGGCATACCGGTGAAGCCTGCCCTTCGAAGAAAAAACAGCCGAACACACAGGAGAATCATGGAAATGGGGAACAGTCTGGGGTAAACCTGCAGAACAACCAGGGGCATAATGATGGGAACTCTTACCGGGGTCAATGGCGAACAGTCCAGAAACCCCGGCGACCACGCAAGCAGAAAGAAAACAAGGAGGGCCCACCAGACGCTAACGGCTCACGTTTTGGCGTTCTTGCTGACGTGGAGGATAGGCACCAAAAAGAGGCTAACAACTATGAGGTGCAGGGTGCAGGGTGCAGGGTGCAGAATTGCAGGTAGGAGACGCGGCAACAACCTCGTATGGCCCCTGCTGTACGACACCGGAAGAAACCAAAAAAGGATAGCATCGTGGTGGCCATGGATATCCTTCCTGACCAGGGGATCCACATAGGTGTAACTGAACTGAGATTGAGAGCCGAGAAGAGACCACGAGAAAAACGAACAGGAGAATTGAGCTTTATCATGCACAGGGGGCAGACGTCACGAGATATTACTTCAGAGGGGCCTAAGGAGAATTCAACAGAGAGGATCCACGAGATGCAAAGCCATATGGAAGTTCAAGGAATGGGCTTCAATAGTGAAGGCCAGGAAGGAGTCTTAATTTTGGACCCAGGAGACAACCCTCTAGGAATCAAAGGCCTAATTGATAAAGCATATGGGCCAACCTTTCCTTTATCTCCTGAGGTACATGAGAATATTGGTTCTGAGAATAGGTCTATGGTACCCGAAACGCAAAACCCTCAATAGGGTCTGGGTGTTACTTACTTATCAAATAATGGTTTTTATGGATCAAGTACTCTATTGGAATGTTAGGGGAGTGGGCCACCGAAAACTCCTTATTAACTTAAAAGTAGTGTGTACAGGGCCTAGGCCTAGTATAATAATACTCACTGAGACTAAGTGCAGTAATGATTTACCCTTTCGCCCGCTTCAATCATGGGGTTCTGATGCTCTGAAATTGGTCCCTAGTGAAGGACGATCAGGAGGATTAGTGATGCTATGGAGAACGGATTGCGTTAGAATTGATATCATTTCTGAAGATAGGCAATTTATTCATGCGAATTGCTCCTTCCCTGGTATAACCGAATTCCTGCTGACAGCGGTCTATGCCGTGCCTCATTCGAACCTCAGGAATGACCTGTGGGTTAGGATGAAACAGCTTGCAGATTCCATTTCATGCCCCTGGATGGCGATTAGTGACTTTAACGACATTATCGCTCCAGATGAACGTATTGGTGGTTTAGTGTGCAATCTTAGGCGGATTCAGTGGTTCAATGACCGAATTGTCGGCTGTGGTCTCTCGGATATGGGGTTCAAAGGCCTTAAATTCACTTGGAAGGGTCCACGGATGAACGGGTTTGCGAGGCTTTTCGAACAATTGGATCGTGGCTTGGCAAATGCTGAATTTCTAGCGAACTTGAGCAGTGCAATGATAAAGGTACTTCCTAGAATAGCTTACTCTGATCATAGCCCCTTAGTGTTATCATTGTTTAACAGTAGTAATACTAATTCCAATAGAATCTTCAGATTTGAAGCCATGTGGCTTAGTCATTGTTCCTTTGATAGTCTGCTTAATAACTGCTGGAAAAGTGGTAGAAGTATGGTTACCTCTTTACAGGACACTCAGGAAGCTTTGGTGGACTGGAATGCTAATTGCTTCGGATTTGTTGAGAAAAGGAAGAGAGATTTGGTAGCTCGATTGAAAGGGATTCAACGCTCTCCTAGATACCCAAGATCGCTTTATCTGTGTGATCTTGAAAAAGACCTTCAAGGGGAATTGAATGACATTTTGATGAGAGAGGAGATTAAATGGTTTCAGCGTTCCAAGACAGAGTGGGTAACGAAAGGCGATCGTAATACCCGGTATTACCACCTCAAAGCTACAATGAGAAGAAGACGAAACAAAATAATGACGCTGAAGGATGAGTCTGGTACCTGGGTGGAGGATGACAGCTCACTCAAATCCATGATTCTGGGTTATTTCTGAAGTTATATTGCTCTGAAGAAAGTCAGCGGCACTGGTTTGATTCAACAGTTAAATTTCCAGTCTTGGAGGAAGGTGTTATGCTTGGCTTGAGCAAGATACCTATCAATGAGGAAATTAAGCAGGCGTTATTTTCCATTGGTCCATACAAAGCTCCTGGCTTTGATGGTTTCCCTGCGCTATTTTTCAGTCAAAATGGGATTTGGTGGGACAATCATTATGTAACTTTGTTAAGGCTGCTTTTGAAGGTACACAAAACCTAGCAGAGCACAACAAACTTTAATTTCTATTATTCCAAAAAGAGATAAACCGGAGATTCTGGGGAATTTCAGACCAATCTCCCTCTGATCAGTGCACTATAAGTGCATCACAAAATTGATTACCGGTAGACTTAGGCCTCTGATGGACTCCTTAGTTTCTCCGTTTTAGTCAAGCTTCATTAAGGGAAGACAAATACATGACAACATTGTGATCGGCCAAGAACTCATGCATACTATGAAGAAGGCAAGCGGAAGGAAAGGGTTAATGGCAATCAAGATTGACCTTGAGAAGGCATACGATAGACTGCGTTGGGATTTCCTAGAGCATGTTCTTGAAGAATCTGGGTTTGATCATAAGTTTATATGCTTGATCATGGATTGTGTGACATCGGTCTCCTATAACATTCTTTGGAATGGAGATACAACAGAGTACTTCCAAGCTAAAAGGGGTTTGAGACAAGGGGATCCAATATCCCCTCTCTTGTTTGTATTGTGCATAGACAAGTTGTCCCATCTGATATGTGATGAGGTTAATAATTAGGCCAACTGGAAGCCAATTTTAGCATCCAAGCAGGGGCCAGCGATCTCCCACTTAATGTTTGCAGATGACCTTTTGCTATTTGGCGAGGCAACGGTCCAGCAGTCAACTTGTATGATGAATTGCCTACAGAAATTTTGTGATGCATCTGGGGAGAAGATAAGCTTATCAAAGTCCACAATTTTCTTCTCACCAAAGGTTAAGTCAGATCTAAAACAGCGAAATGAGGGTATTACAAAGATGAAAATTTCTTCTGAAATTGGGCGATATTTGGGATTTCCATTATCAAGGCAAAGGAGGCCCAAGGATACCTTCCAGTACATTGTGGATAAAGTGAGACTGAAGTTGTCAGCATGGAAGGGGAAATGCTTATCCACAACTGGTAGAAAAACTTTGGCCAAGTCGGTTCTTGCGGCTGTTCCCATTTACCCGATGCAGATAGCAAGCATTCCGTTGGCTATTTGCAATGAGGTGGAAAGAATTCAACGATCATTTATTTGGGGACATGGAACTTCTTCACATGGGTATCATCCCATAGGATGGAATCAGCTTCTGCTACCTAAATCAAAGGAGGGCTGGGACTCAAGAGGTTATCCTCCTTGAATAAAGCATGTGGTGCTAAAACAATATGGAGATTGATTAATGGGACTAATGGTCTTTGGGCTGAGGTACTTTTGCATAAATATATGATAAGAGACGAAGATGAGCTTCTTAATGTGCAAAGAGGGGACTCAACATTGTGGAAATTCTTAGTACAACAACGGGATCTGATTAGTAAAGGTTAAAAATGGATCATTCGGAATGGATGTAATGTGCAATTTTTCAACGATACATTGTTATTGAAGGATAAACCCTTAGTCAGCTGTTGCCTAAGGAATTTATCAGCAACGGAAGCAGGAAGTAAGGTTATGGAGTGGGTATCTAATGGTAGCTGGGACCTCACAAGGCTTACTGATATTCTACCTGATAATTGAATATTTTATACACTTATTTTTGTCTCTTGAATAATAATTTAGGACCCTTTAGCTAATAAATAATGGCTCTTATGTTTATTTGGGCCTTGGGCCTTTTATTGCATTTTAGCTATTTTTAATAATAAAATTCCAGTTTTGTGTTGCTTCACTATTTCTACCATAACTCTTGAACCAGACATCGGATTTGCCTCATTTTTGTCTCATATTTCAGATGATTCAGAGAGCTACAATTGTTATGAAGACATCAAGAGCAAATTAGGTCAAGAAGGAGGTCAATTTTGGAGCCAAAGTCGGATGTACAATTCTGGATTTATTTTGGACCCGAATTTTGTAATTTAAGTCCAGTTATATTTTATTTCTGTTTTGGGCTAAAACTATGAGAGCCCATTTCGTTTTAGGTTATTTTTAAGTATGGCAGCTGCCACAAACATATTCATTCACGTTTTTAACATTAGAGTGGATCAAAATACAAGTTTTCATTTTCTCTCATCTCTGTTCTTCATGTTCTTCGCGCGTTCTTCGTGTTCTTCGTTCGTTCTTCGATTTTCCCAGCCATGATCGGCTAAACTCTTGTGATTAACCCAACGATGAGGATTCCATGATTCATCCAGAGAACTCGTGCCTAATCGGTAACTACTCGATTCTGTTTTCATCTTATCGGATTCAATTTAAAAATAGTTCGAATATTAGATTTAATATTCGGTTTGGTTCATCCCAAGGACTTAGTTCGGACTAGGTTACAGTGTTGCTGTGCGATTGCACAGTGAGACGCCACTGTCCGGGCAGATTCTAGGCGATCGTCTAGGCGAGGAATCTCCGGATGAATGCAGAGATTTCGATTCATCCGAACCAAACGTGGGTTAGTTATATTTTCGTTCAATGATGGAGGTTTCGGAATCAATTCGTTGGGTTGATCATCTTTAATCTGTCTCTGTTTATTTGATTCGTTTGACTCTGTTTATTGCACTTTGATTATGTTATTTCGTTTTGTTCTATTCTGTTAAACCAAACCCCCATTTTATCATTCTGTTTCACTATTGTTATTGAACAAGCCCGCTGCAAATTCGTTGGGAAACGACCCAGGTTCCCTAATTCTGCAAATTGTTTTCGAACTTGGTTTATTTTGGAAGACACGGCAAAAATCTTTCCACTACCCTTGTCAGGTAATACATAAATTAATTACCATGATACCTCCTAGGTTGGGAGCTGGTGAGGATGTTTTAGCATGGAGTGGTATTAATAGTGGAATGTTTACTGTCAAAAGTGCTTATGAGTTGCTGGAAGAAAGTACAGGGAGAGCAGATGAGACTCTGTTTAAGCACATTTGGAAATGGCAGGGGGCCGAAAGCGTTCGAGTATTTATGTGGATTGCACTTCAAGGTAGATTACCTACCAATCTCTGAAGGAGCCGCTGGTCTAATGCGGATCCTTTTTGTGCCTATTGCAACCAGGAGAACGAATCAACTCTACATGTGCTAAGAGATTGCGATTATGCCAGAAGAATGTGGAAGCAATTAATCAGTCCTAAATTTTTACACCAGTTTTTTGCTGCATCTCTAAAGGACTGGGGACGGTTAAATCTGATGAGAGATCTTGGTCTTCATGGTAATGGCAATTGGCATCTCTTGTGGGGTGTAGCTATCTGGAAGCTGTGGAGCTGGAGGAATAATGAAATATTTCAGCAAGTTTTGTGAAGCCTAAATTCCCAGAAATAGCAGTTAATTTTAGTTGGACTAGCTTTGTGCAGATACAGGAAGCGAATGTGATTGATATTGTAACATCAAAAGAGGTTGGATGGGTGCCTCCAGCGAATGGGTGGGTCAATGTTAATATTGATGGAGCAGCCACTAGATCAGAGTGTCGGGCGGGATGTGGAGGGGTCATTAGGAATCATGGAGGAGAGTGGATTGCTGGCTTTACACATTACTTGGGGTCATGCAGTGCTGTTGCGACTTCGGCAAGTGCACCGATCGTTTACAAGTAATAAAGTATGTGAGAAAGAGATCGTCCCACGAGGAATAGTACTCCAGCCACTAATTAGTTATTTCAGCTTTAGTTGGATGAAATAGAGTAATAGGGGTGAATTGTAACTAAAAAGGTTTTAAATAATTAAATAAAAAATAAGAATCAAGAATTTCAAGAATTTCAAGAACGTTTTAGAAAAGATGATTAATAGAGAAAACGCAGCTAGGGCATAGAATTCCCTATGTTCCTCTAAGTATTCGAATTAAATTCCTAATTGACTGTTATTCCCATAAGCGACGATCAATTCTCTAATATTTAACTAAGTCTCAATGTCTTGATGCTACCTTAGTCGTGATCTTTAAAAATAACCTAATGTCTCAGATAAGATCACATAAATTTGTAAGCCTATGTCTAGGTCATGCAATTTTATGATGAATTAAAGGTTCTGGTTAAGTGCACCAACATCTCTATTGTCATGCACTAACCTATGGACAATCTAAAAGGTGATCAGTCTTCTGAGAAGGCTTTAAGTAAATATAACTCATTCAATATGGTAAATAACATTCAATAGAGAATTTCAAATAAATACTCAAATTAACATAGGGTTCATCCTCGCCCTAACTACTAAAAGGAAATTAGCCAAGCATGGCTAGGTTAAAAAATTAATAAAATAAATGAAAACCAGAATTGTTCTTCAGAGATTGGGGAAGGTTGATCTCTACAATTGCTTTGATCTTCTTTCTCCAATTCCTTCTTTCTATTCTCCGCCTGCGTCCCGCTCTGTGTCGTCTCTCTCAATAATTATATTGCTTGGGCTATTTCTTTTTGTTTTTGCGTTCCGTTCTGATTTCCCTCCCTTTCTTCCTCTGCGTTGTGTCTAATATATATTAGGGTATTGCCTTTTTCTGCGGGTCCCACGTGTTTGCATCTTTTTTTTCCAATATCCATTCCGTTTTGATTCCCCTGTACGTGATCTGTTCTTTCTTTGTTTAATTATATTTGAATAGGATATAATAATATATAATAAATATATTATTATATCATTTTCAATTTAATCTGTTGCCTCTTTTAGATCACATAATATTTCCTACACAATAAAATAGGATATCAATAGATTTTCTGTTATAATATTCTTTTATCCTATATTTAATTAAAAGATAGATAAATATATAAAATATAATTAAATAGGTATATTATTAATAAATTCAATTCAATATGTCCCAGAATCTACCCTTATTTAATTATAAAATATATACTCATCAAGTGCATTTGAGGCTGAACAATGGGCCCTTGCTAAAGGGCTTAATCTAGCATGGGAGTTGGGGTTCCGCCAAGTAGTGGTTGAGTCTGACGCTAATTAAAGACTTGGTGGAGATTTTGGATGATGATCCTGCTCAGGTGAGTGGTAGCCTTATCTTTCAGAGAATCAAAGAGTTTATGAGCAGAAGCTGGAATTTGGAGATCAACCATGTTTCTCGAGACAGGAATGATTTAGCTGACAGACTTGCCAAAAAGGGCCTTACGTCATCTGCGTTTTTGGATGTGTGTCCGGAGGACCTTCGGAATGTGCTCTCTCATGATAACCTGGGATTAAATTCCCCTTTGTACTCTGTTTAATTTGATTTAGCTTTCGTTTGTAATCAAAAAAAAAAAAAAAAATTATCTCAATCTGGTGACCCAGCAATAATAAAAACACATAACAATGTTGAGAGAAAATATTTCTCATTAATCAGAAATTGAGTACACTCTCATGAATATAACAACACATATCTAGCCTATTTTATAGATGATGTATTGAGAAGTACACCAACTACTTACTTAGATATATATACAATGAATCTGGAAACTATCTAATATATATTTATTTATATTACAACTTATATTTCTAAGATTAAGTGTTCTATATTTAGGATTGAGGGGGTATGATGATAAGGGAATCGCTGATAAAAAAAACCATAGAAGAAAATATATGAATGATAGAAAGATTCTAGATGTGCATCATTACGTACGTACACATTTAATTATGATTAAGTGAATGAATAATTGCATTGATTCCACGAGTCCCTTTGAATTATCGAAGCACACACGTTGATCAATTAGTGGCGAATGTAAATAACTGAAATAATTGGGCAACGTCACATTCTATATGGATTCATGTGATGGAAAGCTAATAATTGAGGTTGGGAAATAATAAGATGAAGTTTAAAGTATATTTTTAGCCTTTTAAATTTATTTAAGAGTCTAATTTAGTTTTTTAATTTTATAAGGTATATTTTCAGTTCTAAAGCCGTTAATGCCACTAACAAAAAATGCTGACTCATATATTTAAGTTACGACTCCTCCGCATGGCTAACAAAGTAAATTTAAGGAATCTGCAGTATTTAAGGAATCTTATTATAGAGTTATTTTACAAACCTTTATATTAAAATGTAGCAGATTTTAATAAATCTCCCTTCTTCTCTCATATGCATCCTTTTAATTTCCTGTGGCGAGGGAAGAATTTCACAAGGAAATATGCCGCAAGGACAAGAGCAAAACCCCATTATTAATATATAACATAAAAAAGCAAACCCTACTTTTTCGATGATATAGAAAAAGAAAAACGTCACTTATACTTGAAGAGGAGAGTTGTTGAAGAATATATAGACCAATTTGCAGATGATACTTGTTGAGGTCGTAGAACAGTTTGTACACTTTTCATTCCCCCAGGATTATGGCTGGGGGATGAAGATGAAGGGTGTTGCATGCAGAAGAAAGTAGGGTTCCAGGATGAAGAAAGTTGAGAGAAACTGATTAAAGAAAGAAGAGAGAAAAAGGATTATGAAATTGATTAAACTGATTTATTTAAATTAGATTTTCTTCAATAATAATAATAATAATGTAAATTAAGTAAATGCCTAGTATAGGAATAAAATTAGATGAGGTGTTGTGTTGTAAATTTAGCTTACTTTGTCAGTATTGTATTGTCAACACCTAACTTTGTTTAGTCATCATTTTCTATTAAGTAACATATATTAACGGTGTTAAGTTTGAAGGATGAAAAATGAAGGTGTTAAACTTAAAGGATTAGAATCAAACCTCATGTAAATTTAAAGGACTAAAATCAAATCTCATGTAAATTTAAAGGACAAAAAATAAACTGTAACATAAGATATATGAGAAGAGAGAGTTCAATAATTGCATTTTAAAATTGGAATCTTAGCAATAATTTTGTATAAAATATGAATGAATCAAAGAGGACGCAAGGTTGGTGGCATGTGATGGATGGAAGGAATGAGTGAGGCCAGAAAACAAAAGAGAAGAGACAGTGACGATATAGAGAGAGAGAGGGTAGGAGAAAAGAGCTTTCATATTTGTGGAGTTTTGTGGCCTTTCTATAAACACGTTAATTATGTATGTTATTAATTGCCTCATCCGCACGCAAAATCAAGTTTAATTTAGGGCAACAACACGTACGTTTAAGTTGAAGTGCTTGTGAGTAAGGATAAATTGACGCTAGAAAAACATGTTCACGTATGTCAAAATAAAACTCTTCTCATAATTTTACATCGTATATCGTAAATCACGATAGAAAAGTAGTTTATATTACTAATTCAAATAGGTACTAATTGTGTTAAATTAAATTATGCCGTCCACAAGCATCCGCAAGCAAATAATTGAGGGTGACTACACATGGAGGGGGCCTTTTGTTTTCGTCCATATATACCAAACCCTTTTTCTCTTTCCAAGATAAGAGCAACACACTATATATATGGATCTATATATCGGCCTTTAATTTCCTAGGGACCACTCCTCTTTTAATCTCACCATTTTTATCATTCTCCTTATCACCGCCCTTACTTCTCACTAGTTACCACATTATGCATCGGTTTAGCCCACAAGTTTGTTATTTTGTTGATCCATAATGGAATCTTTGAATTCAATAATTAGGTTCTGGACATCTGCATGTGCGTGGCTTTTCACTTGACAAATTATATATATAAAAATATGATGGATCCAAAGTTTGATAGCAGCTTAGTCATATATGTGAGAGGCCGGGATACAAATTATTATTAGATCAGCAGCCTCACATCTTCTAGATCTATATGGCACACTCAATCATTCAGTTAATTAAAACAACGTTAAAAAAGAGAGACACACCACTACAAAAAACCTACGTACGGCGTCCAACTTTTTCCGCATTTTACGTCTTTTTTTAAAGGGGCGTCTATTTGGGAGGCATTGTAAGTCAGAGACTTACGGCGTCCTGAAATCGAATTAGGATGCCATAAGGTTTTTTTTTTGTTTGTTGAAAAAGGCCCCCAAACTGGGGAAGGATGTAACTCCGTAAGGAAATCAGATGCAGAGATTCAGATAAACTCATAATCGATTAGCAGATAGACATGGAAGAGTAATATAAATTAAGAATCGAACTAACAGGTACAAAATTCCAGATCTTCAGAAGAAAAGGAAAAACAAAATCTAAATCATAGTAAAATGGAAAGAAAAACATATCCAAAATTCCCAGATCTACATGCCTGAAGGTTAAGACGCTAAGGTTGGTGGTTCAGATCGACAATCAGAAGATGAGATTTTCACGCCATCTAGATCGAGGTTCGAGCTTGGAATGACGGAGGGAGGGAGTATCGAGCTTTGAGCTTGGCATGATGAAGGGAGGGAGCACCAATCGAGCACCAAGCTTCCAGCAGAAGATCTGCGCACAATTGACGAAGACTACGTGACGGGGAACTTCACCTTCGAGCTTCGGCATCGCATGAGAACGGCGGTGCTTGGAGGACGCCACCATGGGGCAAGGGAACTGAAAGGGCGAGAGAGAAGAGAATGAGATCTGAAAGGGTGAGAGAGAAGAAAGATCTGAAAGGCAGAGGCGAGAGAGAAGATGGGTATGAAAGGGCGAGAGAGAAGAGAGAAACTTGATCCGTGATATGAGATAACGTGTATTTTTTTGGGGGAGGGGGGATTTTGGCGTCTAAGTTTCTTAGTTAAACGTCAAAAGTTAACTTTTCTCACATATAATTACAAAAATGTCACCGCCTTTATTTTTTACTTCCTTTTTTTAAAATAGGACGCTAATTAGGGAAGTAAAAGCTATATTTTGTAGTAGTGACGTCATTTAATTTATCTAATTTGTCTCTCATTACTAAATTAATCAAGTTAGTTGTTACCACTCTGATCCTATTTATAAGTCAATTTTGACTAAAAAATTTGGTCATATTTATAAGTCCTCTTTCAAGTAATAAATGAGATTGTAATAATCTTACCCATATTAATTGTACTAATGAAAATAGAGAGAAAAGAAAGAGTTGAAAGATACTCATTCAAAAATGAAGGTAAAATTGAAAACTTATATCATAATTATTGAGCTAACTATCTCTCATTAGTATGTATAATTTAGTTAAAAATGACTTATAAATAAGATTTGAGTATGATATGTTAATTAAAACACATGGAGGGGGCTCAAGCAAATTAAAGAGCAGATTGAGTGAAGGGGATGAATGAGCATTATGCATGATGGTAAATGGGACAAATGGTTTGCTCAGAGTGAAGCTGAGAGAGTCTTGACATTAAGTGTCTGCCCCTGGAGTGTCCACAAGTTTGGCAGAAGCTGAGATGATCGAGTTTGTTGGTGATTGTTAAATTGCGTATGAAAGAAGAAGAAGAAAGTGATGGGAAGAGCAGAAGCGTCTCAACGTGGCATCTTATTAATTAGGGTGATGGCTAAGGTGTCACATCTATTCTGTCATGCATTGCTGTTACAAACATCAAAAAGCTGTCACACTTTCCTATCCTTTGCCATATGCTACTACCATACACCAATTTCCTAGGTTGCTTAGTTTATCTAAGTTTGTTCACATAAATTGAGATAAAACTTGTCTTACGCCAGTTATCTTATACTCTTCTGGTCTTTATTATAAGACACTAACTAACAAGTGTATTTGGTTATTTTATAAGGCATTTGCTTGTTCTTAAGGAGTATTAATTATTCTTTTTTATATATGCCCTTAATTAATAAGGATAGTGAGTGAGAGTAATAATTAATATGATATTAGAGTCTAGTGCAATTAGTAGGGGTAATATTGAAAGTTACTTAAATTGTAGGACAACTTTATTAACTTTAATTGTTTTTATTGGTTTGTGAAAATTGTTAGTTGGTGCCTTATAATAAGAATTAGAGGGAGTACACCATAAATCACGTTGAAAAAAAATCTTACATCTAATCCAAAATATGCGTGAGTGTTTGGGTAATTCTAAGACCATAGTTTCATAAGTTTTTTTTCACAAGTTTCTCACACATGCTTATTTCGTGTTATTCTCTCAAAAGACGCACTCAAAACTTACACAGTTGAAGATGTACCATTATGGTCCTATTTATAAGTCCAGTTTGACCAAATCTCACATATCAAGGAGAGGTAGTTGACACAATGATTATGAGGGTAAATTTTCAATTTTGCCCTCATTTATGATTGGATGTTTTTCAATTGTTTCTTCTCTCTCTATCTTCATGAGTATAATTAATATGAGTAAAATTGTCACAATCTCATTTATTACATGAAACTGGACTTATAAATAGGATCAATTTTTTTTATCAAATTAGACTTATAAATAGAACCAAAATGATATTGTCATTACTGAATAATTGAAGATGCATTGTCATAACTGAATATAGGCAACTTTTCGAAGTAAATATTTCAATAGGATTTTTGTTTTCAGTAATTTTTCCTTCAAATTTCTGTGATCAAAATAAATAAAAAAGGAGCAATTGAAATTTCAGCTGCTTCCTATTTCTCTTGCGACGACACGTGGTTAAGTCACATGTCTCGTGGCCCCAAACCGGCTCACTTCGTTGGCTCTCTCTCTCTCTCCCCTTTCCCTCACCCAAATGCAGGTGGCGTGCATGAGTTTTTTAATATTTTGCCACACAAAAAAATACAATGGCGTGCGTATTGGTGTTTTCTACAGGTGCCTCCGGTTCATTGTCTTTATTGAGTCATCCATAATGGCTTGTGGAGTTTCTTCCACTTTCTTCTTTCTCTTCCAATCATCTTGCCCCTCTGCCGGTGGTCTATCCGGCGGCACTTTACTCTGCCCAAAATTCGTCATTGAGATTGTTGTTGTCCTCGGAGCATAGGGAAACTGAAGCTATTCTCCCAAAGAACCCCAAATATGTGTGCTTATATAGCTATTTGTATGGATGCCAGACAAGACAAGTGGTGGTGGGGCCAATTAAGGAAGTGAGGACTCATACTGAAGCTGATGATATGTCTTCTTTCTATTTCTAATATAAATGGCGACTTGTTCTTTTCCGACAGAGGATTATGTGACTTCTCATCAGCCACATCAGTTTTAACACCTTTCAAATTTTAATTGGGAAAAAAAAATAATCCAAGTAGTGGAACTCAAAGAATGGTCTTGAAACAAAACGGAAATAACTTAAAACAACGGACGGAGGAAAAGGAAAGGACTGGCTTGTTCCTTTCCTCATCTCCTCTACTCTTGTTAATTTTTCTGACTGATTTTTTTTTTTTAAGCATTTGGCCGATGTGAGTTCGTTGTATTCTTCATTCGTGTTCTTGTCGAGTAATTATAGAAATTGTTTGTGTCACTTACTGATCCTTGATCAATTATTTCATAATGCAACAGTATTTTGATTTTGATAAGAAGAGGAAAAACCACCCAGAAAAAAAAAAAAACAGAAGAATGAAGTGGGGAAAGAAATCTCATAAAAGTAAAGAGCACTAAAAAAGCAACCTCATAATAAAGCATCTTACGGTGGATATAAAGTCAGAGGACACTCATCATGATTCTAAAATGACAGAGGATCTGTTTTTCCGATCTATAATCTTCATCTTTTCAAGTTACTATAATTTATGCGCAACAAAATCATGATAATAGTAGATATAGATGTTTTCAACATTTTTTATGTTGAAGGAAATATATTTTATATTAAGTATGTATCGGAGGAAGAGTAAGATGATAAGGGAATCTTTGGACTGATAAGAAAAACATAGAAGAAAATATATGAATGATAGAAAGATTCCAGATGTGCATCATTACGTACGTACACATTTAATTATGATTAAGTGAAGGAATAATTGCATTGGTTCCGCGAATCCCTTTCAATTATCAAAGCAAGTGTTGATTAATTAGTGGCGAATGTAAATAACTGAAATAATTGAAGTCGGAAAATAATAAGATGTAGATTAAAGTATATTTTTAGCCTTTTAAATTTATTTGAGAGTCTGGTTTATTTTTTTAATTTTATAAGGTATATTTTCAGTTCTAAAGCTGTTAATGCCACTAACAAAAAAAATGCTGACTCATATATTTAAGTTATGACTCCGCATGACTAACAAAGTAAATTTAAAATTTTTAATATAATATCTTTATGTTTTAATTTTATATTTAACCTTGCTCTCCTCCTCTCCTAATTGGACTATGGCCTCTCTCTTCTACAATCCACATCTAAGACCGCTGCAACTACAGCTATTCAACTCATATTCTTCCAAACCTCCTTCATCTACCAATATGCGGTATTTAAGTGATCTTATTATAGAGTTATTTTACAAACCTTTATATTAAAATGTAGCAGATTTTAATAAATCTCCCCTCTTCTCTCATACGCATCCTTTTAATTTCCTGTGGTGAGGGAAGAATTTCACTAGGAAATATGCCGCAAGGTAGGGATGAAAATAAACTAGGCTTTAACTAAATAGGCCTCGGCCTGTGATAGAAATCCAAAGTCTGAGCCTGAGGTTGTATGTAGGTTTTTTTAGGCATGAGCCTGAACCTTCATGAGCCTGAGCCTTCAAAAAGACGGACTACTTAAAATATAAACATTTAAATAGGCTTAAAACCTATGCATATATAATTCAACAAACCTATTTAGAAGCCAATCGTATGTCGGATTCGTTTTCATATGAAATAAAAGAGTTAGTAAGAGACATAAAAGAACACTTAGTAGCAATAATTGTGTGAGTATGTAGGAATAAGAAAAATCAATCATTTATTAACTAAGAAGATACAATTTTTTAAAATCAACCAAGTATGATAAATGACATGGAAACTAGATTTTACCTCTTATTTTTCTTAAATAAAATGAGACAAACTCCTCTTATTGAGATCATTTTCATTTAGGCGTCACTAAAATAAACTTATTGCAATTCTTATGTCGCATCAAATGACACAAATCTAGGGAGAGGTAGCTAGTGAGCTAGTATTGCCATATCGAGCTATCAAAAAGAAGAGAAGTAAATGTAATCAATTGATGAATGAAAATGTTAAACTTATAGATAAATGATGAAATGTAAAACTTAGGGTTAAGACTAAGTTATTAATTTTATAAATAATTTACAAAATAAATTTAGATTAAATTATATATAATTATGAATAATAATACATTAAAAAAAACCTAAATAGGCCTAATAATCGATCTAAGCATGAGTTTGACCTATTTACTAAATAAGTTAGTCTTAAAGTAGACTGCGCCGTAGGCTTTTGATAGGGGTCTAACCTATTTTTACTTCTACAAGAGAAAAACCCCATTAATAGATAAAATAAAAAAGCAAACACTACTTGTTCGATAATATAGAAAAACAAAGACGACCTACGTCACTTATGCTTGAAGAGGAGAGTTATGTTGAAGAATATATAGAACAATTTGCGGATAATAGATAATTGTTGAGGTCGTAGAACAATTTGTGCAGTTTTCTTTTTTCCCCCTAGGATTATGGGGATGAAGATGAAGGGTGTTGTAGATGAAACTACGGTTCCAGAATGAAGAAAGTTGAGAGAAACTGATAAAAAAAGAAAGAGGAGAGAAAAGGATTATGAAATTGATTAAATTGATTTATTTAAATTATTTTTTCTTCAAAAAATAAAATAATGTAAATTAAGTAAATTCCATGTAGGATTAAAATTAGATGAGATGTTGTGTTGCAAATCTAATTTACTTTGTCAGCATTGCATTGTCACCACCTAACTTTGCTTAATCAGTATTTTTGGTTAGTAACATTAATTAACTAAGTACTAAAAATGCACTTTTTAAATCTAAACGATTAATTAAAATGAAACATTATGTAAACTTAAAGGACCAAAATTGTAATACCCTAAAAATCTATATTATAATTTGGTAAAATTATACCTATAAAAAATAGGTGAATATGGGGTATCAAATGTTAAGATATAATTATCTTATTTTCGAAGGAAAAATCTCTTGGAAATTAGAGAATTTAAGGGCCAAAGTGCCAAATGACCAAAATGCCCCTAAGGGACAAAACTGATTTAGGAAAATTGTGAAAAATCCTAAAAGTCAGTAAAATAATTATTTGAATAATGAGAGTATGTTATCTCTAATTAGGGTAATTTAATAAATTACAAACTTGGAGAAATGAAATAAGAATGCTCAAAAAGCATTAAAATGACTAAATTACCCTTGTAATTATCAAATAATATAAGAGGCATGGAAATGCTAAGGTTAATGCAAGGATATGAAGGTAATAAGGTGTTCAAAGTAAGAAAATTATCAAAAAGTGATAATAAGGTAATTAGATAATTATTAGCTAATTACTTAAGTCTGAGCAAAAGAAATTATGAAATAATTATGTAAAACTCAAAAATTAGTGGTAATTGTCTTAAAATTAGTAAAAATATATTTACTAATTAATTGGAAATTTTGGAGAAAAATAGTTGAGTTTAGGTATTTTTAGACCTAAATACAAGAATGGACCAATTAGGTAATTTTGTGGAAATTTTTGGAAAAATTAAATAAATAAATCATTAAATAATTAATTAAATAAAAAAAAATAAATATTATTAATTATAATTATGGGGCAGCCGAAAATTTAAGGAAAAATGAAGATAAGATCACATGTTTAAAATTTTGCAACTTGCATAATAAAATATATTATAATTAATTAAAGTGAAAAAGTGGTGAATAGTAATTTAGGAATTAAGAAACGGATCCTATCTGGAGATCTAGGAATAGGAATTTCAAAGTCAAGGTAAAATATTGATCGGTGAGTTTTACCTTCAAGTGACCTCTTCCTAAGTTAAATCAGAGGTCGTTTGTGCATTTTCCTAATAAAACGAAATAGGGAAAAATGCATATAGGCATATTTTTGGATATAAAGAAAATAAATTCTAACTCAATATCTAGGAATGAGTTTGAATTTATTTTGACATATTTGGAATCAGTGAATTTTTCTGAAGAAGATGATGTTTCCGTAAAAGCGTTTAAATGCTTAGGACCGTGCGGACACGTTTTCGAGGAACTTCAGATCGATCGTTGGAACCCGGTAAGAGACCGAAATCTAAGTTAAAATAGATATTGTTGATGAGAAATATAAGATCTTCAAAGTTATGGATTTAGAATTTTGAGATTTTCCGAGATTACGCAAAACGGGGACCGATCGGGGAAAATGTTTTTTTTTTATAACCTAAAATTCCAAACAAGGCCTTATCAAAACCCTATAAATACCCCCCCCCTCCTTCACAAATTCTCACACCATTCCTTGCTCCTCTTGGCCGAAAAACCTAGAGAGAGAAAGAAGAGAGCGATGCTCTCTGAAATCTTGCAAATAAGCCCCGTAGAATTGTTCTAAATCTTCAACGGGTAAGTCTTTTGGTTTTTAGTCTTTAGTTTTTAGTTTAGTAGTTAGTAGAATTGTTAGTTAGATTTAGAAAGTAGGTGACAAGATTCCTACAAATGTTTTAGAGCCTTGTTTGCGTTGAAAAAATATGCGAGAGGTGTAAACATAGTAGGGATCGAGTCATTGAAAAGTTGTAGTTTTTATAGCTCTTTCACAAGTAGTTGTTATAATGTTAGGATAGCCTTTAAATTTCAAGTATGATTTGGGTATCATATGGGAGGGCTATTTTAGTCATTATTTTCGAAAATCATAATTGCGTCAAAGTTCTGGCAAAATTTCGGGAAGAAAATTTGCTAGAGTAACGAAGTCTTGTGAAATTCCGCCAATTAGGGGCATAGGGGCAAAATGGTAATTTTTACCTAAAATGCCGTTATAATGTCAAATTACTAATGGAAGTGACATTATTCTCATAGGATATCTGAAACGTTGATTCTGCTTGCCGTTCATTTGTCCGACGAGCCGTTGGACGTTTCGCCATTTTCCATAAAACGTGCCATTCCGTCAAGAAGTACCGAAGTACCATCAAACGAAGGTACGTTCGCGGCGTACTGTAATACTAACTCTGATGCTTATAGTCTGCTTATATATGGTACGGATAATTTCATAAGCCATGGGTGGAACTCTGTTCTGGGCCATGCACAGTGACTAAGGTAATAAACTTAGATAATCACTTACGACTTTACGGGTTATATTAAGTATAATACCGTCATGTTTTCCTAGCGCTACGGACACGACGGACATCGTGGCACACAATTAAAGTGCAGACAGATAACTTTGCTTGTAGGGCGCTTGTTATTTAATGATCACATATATCATTCTTTGTAATCATAGAAATATCTCATTGAACATAAAGTGTTATATAAGCATGAGGTTAACCGTTACACGAGATCCGATAAACGTTGGATCTCGGCTCTTACTATAGTATCACATCAAGGTCCGGAGAGAGAGACCAAGGACAGAGGATAAGAGTAAGCGAGCGGACATCACACATGAAGTTGAAGACCGAGTGGAGACCTGATCAAGGACGTCTAGTATCTAAACAGATAATGTATTAATCTTTATGAACAGGCAGATACGCCACTGTTATTGTTATAATCAGTTACTCAATGTTTTGATTCCGCCGATGCTCTACTCTGATGTTTTAAAAAAAAAAATTTTTACGGATAGTTTGGTGCCGAAGGCAAGGCTAGTCTACGTGGGTGTGCCATAAGTCGCCGCTAACCGGTGAGGCCCCATGGTAGACACTTACCTCGCCATTCTGCTTCGGTTAACGGAGTTAGATTCTTAAGCCTTTTAAACTCGAGAGAATATCTTTGAAAATGAGTACGATATAACACTAGTGATATGTTCTAGAGATGGACAAATGAGGTCCTTTGCATAAAATATTTAGGGCGAAGAAAGCGTCGATACGTCGATAATCCTTATATCAACATCGATAGTCCTGATAACCCTGGTAATGTCACCTACCGACGACAACTTTGATTACCCAGGGGATCATAGATTTTGAAAATCGGTTCGACACAAATTCGATAACCTACTCGATAACTCGATAGTCGTCGGTTTGTTGCCGAACGATAGTTCTATCCTAGCACAAAGCTTGTAGGTGGAGCTAGGCCACGCCGACGAAACTCTAAGACCGACGAATAGAAATACATGCGGTATTTGACCAATGTTAAAAATGTCTATCGGAAGGGCCATTACATAATTTCGTATCTTCGGAGATTGAACTAGATCCACTCCTCATCACTCTCCTCGAAACCGCTCCTGAGTGGAAAGCACAAACGAGCTCCTAGGAGAAGGACTATCTAAAGTTTTCATATACCATTCATCGTCTCAAGTGGCGGGAAACCCACGGTATCTAGGAAAAAGGAATCGTGAATGACCTACGGAAGATAGATAAGGAATGGGAAAACATAGTTGTGATGTTAGATCCACGAGACGTAATATAAAAGCGAGATATAACCAAGTAGGGTTTGTACGTACGAGATGATTATAACATCTTAAGCATATCTTGAGTATATATTCGTTATGGATATTTCAAATAACCTTGATAAATTCTGAAATCTCTTATCATTCCAATAACTTTATTTACTCTAAAAAGCCTGAAAATCCACATCTTTCATTAGTAGGCAGCAACTTCAACTACCCAGAGAACGGAGGTCTCACACATCAACTCGAACTCCGTACAAAACTTTGATTCTCGTGCCCTACCTTGTATCTATGGCTAGAATGCCTTCTCAATCAGGAGAACCTATAGGATCGATCATTCTTCCGACGATGACAACCGTGAATATTTGCTGCAGACTAAGCTATCAAGAGGACTCGAGAATGATTCTTTCTATGAACCAAATCTTCTACAACATGTCCCGGATACAAACAAAGAGTTGATCGGTGTCCTACGAACCGAGTATTTGATGGCGAGCAACGAAGTGATACTAGCGAGAGGGACGTATTTCCGGTTTCTGGAACAGGTCAAAACGATTTACGCACGGAGAAATAGGTGCCCTTACCAGCTGGATGACTGGGTGAAATCAACTTTATACCTTTTTCCCGAGACCGCTTCGGATGGAGCAGACTAATAAAATCTTAGATGGAGAACGTACAACCAATTTCTACTCTTTCCTAAATCATCTTCAAAGGCTAGTTTTAGACAATATGTAAGCAAGTAGTTATAAATTTAGTTATAAGTTGTAACTACGGATGTTAAAACTAGTTAAATGATATAGTATCTTTTCTATGAACAATGTGTGTTATAGAGGTAATACAAAGCTTGTTCCCTAAAGAATTATTAATCTTAAATAGAAAGACAGGATGAAAAATTGGCAAGGAATCGAAGTGCTTGGGGGCCAAGATCAAGATGAAGATGCAGGTAGACAACCACTAGTGATGCCAATCCCAAGACAACATTTTGAACACCAAAGTGAGTTGCAAGAGTCAAGGAACGATCTGGTTGAGCAAATAACTCGAATGGACAAACTGATAGAGCAAGAGACTCAGCGGGAAAAGTTGAAGGAGCAAACATCTATGAAAGAAAAGCTGAAAGAGCAGCAGACACTTATTGATACCCTCCTAGCTGAAAGACAAGAAAGGCAGATTGAGAGACAACCGGAAACCCGCCATCCGATGAAATGTAACTTAGAGGAGCTGCGTAGATCAAGGAATGGTGATAGCTGTATTGGGAGACGGGTTTGTTTCAGGTGCCGAAAGCCAGGACACATTATAGCAAACTGTACTGAGGAAGCTACAGAGAAACGTGTGTGCTATCAATGTCTGGAGTCGGGGCACATTATTAAAGACTGTTTGGAGCACGGAAGGCACCACCAGGATATTAATTACAATAAATGCTAGCTTCAACCACGGAGTGGCGGGACCCCACCATGCCCAAAATGTGGGAGATATCATCGTCAAAGTACTAACTGTGATGGGAAGTCATTATGCTTCAAGTGTCGCACTGACACATCGGTGTGCCTTGTCCCCGTAAAGTCTGTAGAGCTTGAGTCACGTAACATAGACCGATATTAGCATCGCTCGATGCGGAAGTCGGAAAATCCTCGAGAGATGGTTCCGGATACTATCGTTTAGTTAAAACTAGTTCAGTAGATATTTATGTCAGATATGAATCGATCCAAGTGCTAAACCGATCACTTCCTTTTGATGCTTGTACGGATCCTTTTGGGATGCATACGTATATTTCCTTACGTTGTATTAGTAGCTACACCATTGGGTGTGAGCTTATAGCTTGTAGAGCGTATTTTGAACCCGATTTCGGATATAATATAAATCCTCCTACGACTTCATAACATCGACGACATTCTAAATAAGCGTTAAACTAACGGTGATGAAGAACGGTGACAAAAACGAATATATGATTCTCACAAGCAGAGATAGAACTGATGCGGGAACCGAATCTTTATTCAAGTAAATTTCGCGTAACGTGCCAAAAAAAAAAACAACAACAAGGCTCAGGAGTAAGAAACTAAAATCATTTATGTTGAACAAAGACGTGAGACAAGTTTTCATAAATTGAGTGAAAAGTTGATTACCGCACCAAGAAATTGGTTATCCCAAATCCAAATATTTTTAATGGTACCGAATTGGGATATGTCTAGTCTGCAGCATGACAGTGTGATAACTTACCACTCTCAAGTCTCTTAAAGTCAAACCAATTCACACATAACGTAGTAATCAGTATTATCATATTTCTTAAGTAACTATAAAACATATCACGATTGTATCACTACGTATAAGGTATCTTATGTTGCCACGGTGTATGGGAACCACGGGAACATAATATATCGAAGTACGGCATGATATCCATGAGTATGAGATATATGGTATTGCTGCGGTGTATGGGAACCACGGAAATACTGTATATCAAAGTGCGATATGATGAATGTGTAGTACGCGGTATTATGGGCGCCACGGAAACGCTAAAACACTAAAGTACGAGGTGTTATGGGCGCCACGGAAGCAATATATATTAAGTACGCGGTGTTTTGACGCCACTAAACACCGTATATATCAATTTAAAACATGATAAAAACATTATAAATCAAACCAAAGCAAATTTTCGATCACCAGGAGGAAAGACTCAAGTTTTCGACATTAGTATCAACTGCCATCAGTTAAAAGGGGTACAGATCCAAAAACAAATGTTCACTTCCAAAGATCAACGATCTACTCTATTTTCTAAAATTCCTACATCTTGTCAAAGTTGACTTACGTCCGAAAAACCATCAGTGGTGGACCAAAACTAGCAGGTTGGGATATGATTGATCACGTCTCCTGATAGTTTGTACAAGTCACAAAAGATCATGAGAATCTTTTGGTGAATGAGATGATCGTGCATCCCCAGATGCCGGTGTCAAAAGAACACCTCAAAGACGAACATGTGGATCGCATTTCGTGAAATCATTCGAAATAGTTGTTGAAAAACAAACAAGGTACTATTAAATAACCTTATCCCCGAACTCGTTTAGACTCCCATACGACGTAACAAGATCTTTATGGACAAACCGGCGAATTCTCAATCATCAAGGGAGTCGCTAATGACAGAGTGAAGATCCGACGCGGATAGTCCGAAGACCGAGTTGGACGGATTTTAAGATAATATCGAGTTTAGAAGGTAGAGTACAAATTTCGAGGACGAAATTTTGTTTAAGGGGGGAAGAAATGTAATACCCTAAAAATCTATATTATAATTTGGTAAAATTATACCTATAAAAAATAGGTGAATATGGGGTATCAAATGTTAAGATATAATTATCTTATTTTCGAAGGAAAAATCTCTTGGAAATTAGAGAATTTAAGGGCCAAAGTGCCAAATGACCAAAATGCCCCTAAGGGACAAAACTGATTTAGGAAAATTGTGAAAAATCCTAAAAGTCAGTGAAATAATTATTTGAATAATGAGAGTATGTTATCTCTAATTAGGTAATTTAATAAATTACAAACTTGGAGAAATGAAATAAGAATGCTCAAAAGCATTAAAATGACTAAATTACCCTTGTAATTATCAAATAATATAAGAGGCATGGAAATGCTAAGGTTAATGCAAGGATATGAAGGTAATAAGGTGTTCAAAGTAAGAAAATTATCAAAAAGTGATAATAAGGTAATTAGATAATTATTAGCTAATTACTTAAGTCTCGAGCAAAAGAAATTATGAAATAATTATGTAAAACTAAAAATTAGTGGTAATTGTCTTAAAATTAGTAAAAATATATTTACTAATTAATTGGAAATTTTGGAGAAAAATAGTTGAGTTTAGGTATTTTTAGACCTAAATACAAGAATGGACCAATTAGGTAATTTTGTGGAAATTTTTGGAAAAATTAAATAAATAAATCATTAAATAATTAATTAAATAAAAATAAATATTTATTAATTATAATTATGGGGCAGCCGAAAATTTAAGGAAAAATGAAGATAAGATCACATGTTTAAAATTTTGCAACTTGCATAATAAAATATATTATAATTAATTAAAGTGAAAAAGTGGTGAATAGTAATTTAGGAATTAAGAAACGGATCCTATCTGGAGATCTAGGAATAGGAATTTCAAAGTCAAGGTAAAATATTGATCGGTGAGTTTTTACCTTCAAGTGACCTCTTCCTAAGTTAAATCCGAGGTCGTTTGTGCATTTTCCTAATAAAACGAAATAGGGAAAAATGCATATAGGCATATTTTTGGATATAAAGAAAATAAATTCTAACTCAATATCTAGGAATGAGTTTGAATTTATTTTGACATATTTGGATGTTGGAACCCGGTAAGAGACCGAAATCTAAGTTAAAATAGATATTGTTGATGAGAAATATAAGATCTTCAAAGTTATGGATTTAGAATTTTGAGATTTTCCGAGATTACGCAAAACGGGGACCGATCGGGGAAAATGTTTTTTTTTATAACCTAAAATTCCAAACAAGGCCTTATCAAAACCCTATAAATACCCCCCCCTCCTTCACAAATTCTCACACCATTCCTTGCTCCTCTTGGCCGAAAAACCTAGAGAGAGAAAGAAGAGAGCAAGGCTCGGAAATCTTGCGTGAAGCCCCTGTAGAATTGTCCTAAATCTTCAACGGGTAAGTCTTTTGGTTTTTAGTCTTTAGTTTTTAGTTTAGTAGTTAGTAGAATTGTTAGTTAGATTTAGAAAGTAGGTGACAAGATTCCTACAAATGTTTTAGAGCCTTGTTTGCGTTGAAAAATATGCAGAGGTGTAAACATAGTAGGGATCGAGTCGCTGAAAAGTTGTAGTTTTTTTATAGCTCTTTCACAAGTAGTTGTTATAATGTTAGGATAGCCTTTAAATTTCAAGTATGATTTGGGTATCATATGGGAGGGCTATTTTAGTCATTATTTTCGAAAATCATAATTGCGTCAAAGTTCGCAAAATTTCGGGAAGAAAATTTGCTAGAGTAACGAATCTTGCGAAATTCCGCCAATTAGGGGCATAGGGGCAAAATGGTAATTTTTACCTAAAATGCCGTTATAATGTCAAATTACTAATGGAAGTGACATTATTCTCATAGGATATCTGAAACGTTGATTCTGCTGCCACACTACTGTCCGACGAGCCGCCGTTGGACGTTTCGCCATTTTCCATAAAACGTGCCATTTCCGTCAAGAAGTACCGAAGTACCATCAAACGAAGGTACGTTCGCGCGCATCGTAATACTAACTCGATGCTTATAGTCCGCTTATATATGGTACGGATAATTTCATAAGCCATGGGTGGAACTCATTCCGGGCCATGCACGGTGACTAAGGTAATAAACTTAGATAATCACTTACGGCTTTACGGGTTATATTAAGTATAATACCGTCATGTTTTCCTAGCGCTACGGACACGACAAGACATCGTGGCACACAATTAAAGTGCGACAGATAACTTTGCTTGTAGGGCGGTTGTTATTTAATGATCACATATATCATTCTTGTAATCATAGAAATATCTCATTGAACATAAAGTGTTATATAAGCATGAGGTTAACTGTTACTCGAGATCCGATAAACGTTGGATCTCGGCTCTTACTATAGTATCACATCAAGGTCCGGAGAGAGAGACCAAGGACGAGAGGATAAGAGTAAGCAGAGCGGACATCACACATGAAGGCAGATACGCCACTGTTATTGTTATAATCAGTTACTCAATGTTTTTATTCCGTCGATGCTCTACTCTGATGTTTTAAAAAAAAAATTTGGCTCTGTAATTGGGATGTTACAAAAATTAAACTATAACATATGATATATATCAAAAGAAGAAAGAGGTCAATATATAATTGCATTTTAAAATTGGAATCTTAGCAATAATTTTGTATAAAATATGAATGAATCAAAGAGGACGCAAGATTGGTGGCATGTGATATATGGATGGAAGGAAAGAGTGAGGTCAGAAAACAAAAAGAGAAGAGACAGTGACAATAGAGAGAGGGTAGGAGAAATGAGCTTTCATATTTGGGGAGCTTTGTGGCCTTTCTATCGTGATGTTTAACACGTTAATTATGTATGTTATTAATTGCCCCACCCGCACGCTAAATCAAGTTTAATTTAGGGCAACAACACGTACGTTTTAGTTGAAGTGATGTTGAAAAAACACAATCACGTAGATCAAGATAAAACTTCTTGCATAATCTTATCTTATACATCATAAATCACGTTAAAAAAACAGTTTTTATCGCAAATCCAAATCGACCCTAATTGTGTTGAATTAAATTATGCCGTCCAGAAGCATCCGCAAGCAAATAATTGAGGGTGACTTGGCAACACATGGAGTGCTTTTGTTTTCGTCCATATATACCAAACCCTTTTTCTCTTTCTTAGTACACGTCCTTCCAAGATAAGAGCAACACACTATATATATGGATCTATCGGCCTTTCCTAGGGACCACTCCTCTTTTAATCTCACCATTCTTAATTTATCGATCTTCTTATCACCGCCCTTCTCACTAGCTAGTTACAACATATATGCATCGGTTTAGCCTCCAACTTTGTTATTTTGTTGATCCATAATGGAATCTCTGAATTCAATAATTAGGTTCTGGACATTTGCATGTGCGTGGCTTTTGACTACACAAATTATATATATAGATACGATGGATCCAAAGTTTGATATATAGCAGCTCCGTCATATATGTGAGAGGCCGGGACACATTAGATCAGCAGCTTCACATCTTTCTATATGCCACACTCAATTATTCAGTTAATTTTAAGTTATCTGGTTTGCCTCTCATTGATAAATTAATCAAGTTAGTTGTGATGTTAATTAAAACACATGGAGGGGCTCAAGCATTGAAAGCGCAGATTGAGTGAAGAAGGGGGTGAATGATCAGCATTATGCATGATGGTTAATGGGACAAATGGTTTGCTCAGAGTGAAGCTGAGAGAGTCTTGACATTAAATGTTTGCCCTTGGAATGCCCACAAGTTTGGCAGAAACTGAGATGATGATCGAGTTTTTTGGTGATTGTTAAATTGCGTATGAAAGAAAAAGAAGATGGAAAGTGATGGGAAGAGCAGAAGCGTCCCAACGTGGCATCTTAAGAAGGGTGATGGTGGTTAAGGTGTCACATCTATTATGTCATGCATTGAGGTTACAAACAGCAAAAAGCTGCTACACTTTCCTATCCTTTACTATACACCAATTTCCTAGGTTCACACACTTCATGTTTATCTAAAAGGTCATCCCTATTTTGGATTGGAGTGAGAACCAATTTTTTTTTAATAATTTTTATGTTTTATTTATTTTAAACTCTTCCACACAATCTCCCCTCCTCTCACCCCCATATTATGTCCTGGCATTTTTTATTAAGATTACAATACAAACACATTTGTCTCCCTATATATCCAATTTCTTTTTTTATAAATTAAAATCCTCCTTTTATTTATAGAGATAATATATTGTTACTACTAATTAGTGACAAAATGTAATAATTTATTAATATCATATCTCATATTTATAACATAGTTTTGTTTGGCATTTATTGCATGATTGTCACCGCCTGGCGTCAGTTGTTTCCAATATCCTCCCTCCCTTAATTATCTTCTCGATCATCCAAACAAAATACAATTTAGGCTTTACCCACCACCTTACCATATTCATAAAACAATTTGCTACTAATGTGCACATGCATAATTAAAGATTACGCAACTTAATTATTCCCTTATAAACAGCCGTATAAATAATGGCAAGTCTTAGCTTCTCTCCCCCGTTGTCTAGGGTTCATTGAATAAAGCCACAAAATTGAGCCCAAACAGCAGTCAAGTTTAACCATAATTAGAAAGGCCGTCAAAACTCAAAGATTAAGACCAGGTAAGAAAAACCGTCAAAATTCAAAGATTAAGACAAGGTAAGAAAAATATAGATCCAAATGTTCGGTTTAAATACCCAACCATTCTTTCCTCAATTGGAAAAAAAAAAATAAAGATTATTTAATGTTATCTTTAATATTATATTAAAATTTTTATATAGCTTTAAATCACAACCAACCATTGAAACTTAATCTAGAAAAAAATGGAGAGAAGAATATATATAATAGACACAGTACTCTCCATTCCTCAATTCCGTATGGCATTTGCACTGACTCCACTCATCTTTAAAATTCCCCTCACACAACCTGAGGTTCTACTCTCATCCCCTGCCTCTTCCCTTTCAGTCTTTCATTAGCGCCACCATGCTGCACACATACGATGTCGCCGTTGAAGAAGACGCAGCGACGGCCGGAGAGCCATCCTCGGGGGTCGTTTTGCTCGGAAAATACGAGTTGAAGGAGTTGTTAGGTGTGGGAGCCTCTGCCAAGGTGTATCACGCAACGAATGTGAGCACGGGACAGAGCGTGGCCATCAAAGCCGTGCGCAAGAACCATGTTTTCAGAGGAGGCCTCACGGCGCACGTTGAGAGGGAAATCTCTATCATGCGCCGCCTCCATCATCCCCACACCCTCAAGCTCTTCGAAGTCCTCGCCTCCAAGACTAAAATTTACTTCGTCCTCGAATTCGCCCAGGGCGGCGAGCTCTTTCACAAGGTCGCTCAGGGCCGTTTCTCCGAAGATCTCAGCCGTCGCTATTTCCATCAACTAATTTCTGCCGTCCGGTACTGTCACTCCGCCGGCGTCTTCCACCGCGACCTCAAGCTCGACAACCTCTTAATCGACCAACATACGGACCTCAAGGTCTCCGACTTCGGGTTGAGTGCTCTGAAGGACCACGTCAGACCCGATGGGCGGCTGCACACCGTGTGCGGCACGCCGGCTTACGTGGCGCCGGAGATGCTCGCCAAGAAAGGCTACGACGGAGCGAAGGTCGACGTGTGGTCGTGCGGAGTCATCCTGTTCGTCCTCACCGCCGGGTACTTGCCGTTCAACGACCAGAATCTGGCGGCCATGTACAGGAAAATTTACAGAGGGCAGTTTCGTTTCCCGAGATGGACGTCGCCGGAGCTACGGCGTTTGCTGTGTCGGCTGCTGGACAAGAACCCCGAGACGAGAATCACGGTGGACGAGATCATCGGAGACCCATGGTTCAGCAAAGGGTATCGGGAGGTGCGGGTTCAACACAAGGAATTCGAATTGGAGCGGGAAAGCCGATCCAGGGGACTGAACGCCTTCGATTTGATATCGTTTTCGTCCGGGTTCGATATGTCGGGCATGTTCGGGGAATCGGGAGTTAGGGAGGACGTAGAACGCATCGTTTCAGGGGAGAAGCCGGAAAAGATATTGGAGAAAGTGGAAGGAGTGGCGAAAGCAGAGGGGGTGGGGGTGAGGGTGAGGAAGGAGGAGAACGAGGAGGGGGCGGAGCTGGAGGGGCATAATGGTAATTTAAAGATACTTGTCACCATTTACCGGCTAACGGAGAAACTGGTTGTGGTAGAGGCGAGGAGAAGAGAGGGAAAAGAGAAGAGGGCGAAATTCTGGGAGGAGAAATTGAAGCCGGAGCTACATAGATTGGTGTATGAAGAGCAACAACAACAATGAAGAGAGTTTGAATACACGAGTATTTTTGTATGCTAATTGATTTGTGTGTAAGGGGAATGAACAGTGTTCTCTTCAAATTACTGAAGGAACAACCAAATGATGAAACATGATTCCTTAATTTACAGCATTTTCATATTTATTAGAATTAGATTGAAATAACAGCTTGTTAAGTTTTTGAATATATATAAAGCACGTACTCCGTAATATAATTGGTAATATCAGATGGTAGGACTGTACAACCCAAAAATTAAAACTATGCAAGTTTAATTTGACTGATGATAAGCATATATCAGATAACAAGTTGGAGTCAATGAGAATGGAGGCTCTCATATATATATATATATATATATATATTGATTCACAACATATCACGCGCCTAACCTCTGCTTATCAATTATCGTTCTTATAGATCATACAAGCGGCCGGCGGTGGGGGCTGGTGGTGGGGCCAAACGGGGAGGGGATATTTTTAGTTCTAGATTTTTTTAAAAAAAAAGTTTAGAGTAAAAGAGTAATTTCACCTAAAATTAAGGGCTAAAGTGTAATTTCACCCGTGTTACAGTCCATTTCCATCCAAGTTAACGGTCAACTAATGCCCGTGGTGCTGAGCGCTCCCAAAACGTAACTTTGTGTGTACTTTTGCTCCAGAAAAAAGTTCGTGGTGCTAAGCGCTCCGGGGGTAAACTTCATGTGTAAAATTGTACCTTTACCCTTTAGAAAATATATATCATATTAACTAACTTAACTCATTTTTTAAATCTAATTAAATTATATAAATATATTTTATATCAAAATATACACTGTTTTCCAATTGACTATAATTAATAAGGGTAGTGGGTGAGAGTAATAATTAATATGATATTAGAGTTTAATGTAATTAGGAAGGGTAATATTGAAAATTTCTTAAATTCTATAAAAATTTTATTGACTTTAATTGTTTTTATTAGTTTTTGAGAATTATTAATTGAGACCAGAGGGAACAATGAAGTTCAGTTTGAGTAGGAGTTGCTCTGCGTAGCGTCCTAGGTTAGGTTCCTGGCCGCCCTGCTGATCCTATGTATTAGGTGTGATGCCAAAGAATATTCATTCCTCCTACGTCGTACTCTCTCATATTCGTCATGTACTCCTTTTGACTGCTCTCCCTGTTTCAACTGCCACTTCAACGCATCATTTTCAATTCTTTTGGTCCTACTCTCCTCACTTTGAATATCAACAACATTCAACTTCAATCTTATTCCATTCATCCTCCACAATTTTAATATAATAAGAATAAAATGTGTCAAGTATTACTGTTAGTCTTGGATGATTAAAAAATATTAAAAAATTGAAGTCTATTATGTTAGTGTTACATCATTAAAAACTATCAAAAAAATGGAAGTTTATCACGGTTTAAAAATAAGGGTTAATTTGTAAAAATACAAATGTACTTCTCTTTAAACTTTATATAACACTAATTGCTTTTTTAAGAAGTAAAAGTAACTATGAATTTTGAAAATTGGAGTAAAAATACACATGACCGTTAATTTAACTTAACGGTGTTACTTTTATTGTAGGACCCACATTTATTATTTTGAAAATACAAAATGCCCTTAGACTTAAAAAAAAAAAAACTCCCCCAACCTTTGATTCTGCTAGAGGAAGATTCTAGAGCAAATATGACTTACTGTGGGTCTGCTCCATGACTCAAAGATGGCAACCGAGGAAAATTATGCTATTGTTTCTCATCCATGACATTATAGATCCTCCTTTGAAAGCAAATATGGCTTCCCGTGGGTCTCCTCCAAAACTCAGAAAGATGGCAACCAGGAAAAAATATGCTACTGTTTTCTCGTCCATCACATTTAATTTCAAGCCAATATCAGTTGATGAAACTCAATTTGAATATCTTGGTTCTCGGTCATTCAAGTCTACAGGTCTTTCTCATCACGAACAAGTTTATTTTCTTCCTTGGCCTCTGTCCCATCAGAAAACTTGAACCTGCCCAACGAAGATTTAGGGCAAAATAAGAGTTCTCATGGTCCCTCTTCTTCAAGTTCCCCATCACCACTAGCTAGAAGAGGGACTGAAGAAGCTTTATCATAAGCATATCATTCTCAATATAGCGTTGCCTCCTTTCTCTAGGATGGTTTGAAAAGTAGCCTAAAAGATGAATGATTGATTTGAATGGAAGTGAGGATCAATCTCACAACAAAGAGGCAGGGTTACATTTGCAGTCAGACACTAAAAAGCAAAGAAAAAGTTGCGACCTCCATTGTCACAGCCCTTGCTGTTAGGGTTCTATGTGTCATCTTTAAAAGAAAGACACATGTTAGGAGAAGTTTGGAGTAGTTATTCTGGTTTAGATATTCAATGGAAGTTAGGAGTAGTTATTAATTCTTATATGTTGTAGGGTAGTTATGATAAGTAGTTATTTAGGAAAACCTCTATATATATTTGTATTCTGTTTAGAAGAGATTATGAATGAAGATATGATATTTCAGAATTGTGTTGTGTTGGTGGAGTTAGATTCGACTCTAGATTATCTCTCTTTCCCTATTCTTTTCCTAAATTCTTCTAATCCTATCAATTGGTATCAGAGCGGTAGATCCTTGAGCCTGTATGTTATCATGGTGAACACAAGAAATTCATCATATGAGAATGATTCACCAATACATCCACATCTAAACTCAGAAAGCCCACTCAACCCCAATCCTCGGGATGATCTTGCAGTAATTTTGGTTCAGCAACCACCCCACACGCATCCAGACTCCAATCCTCAATTATCTGCCATTCTTGCGCAGTTGCACTTGATGAATTCAGAGATCAACGCTTTGAAGAAGGCAAAGGGGCCAACAATAATTACTGGTCAGACGAGTCATAATTATAGAGGTCCTTGTGGTGAACAAGATGAAATTGATATGGAGAACCCTTCATGGAATAGAAACTTTTCCAAGCGTCCATATTCAAAAGTTGAATTTCCAAAGTATGAAGGGGGTGATCCAAGAGGCTGGATTTTGAAGGCAGAAAAATACTTTAGATATTACCAGACATCCGAAGATTTAAAGGTGGATGTAGCGGCGATAAATTTGGAAGGAGACGCGTTAGACACTTTTACCTGGGTTTCTTCGGGAAGAACGTTAAGACATTGGGAAGAACTAGTGCAAGTGTTTCAAGAACAATTCGGCCCTGCTGAATTCCAGAATCCCGATGTTCATCTTTGCGGCATTAAACAGATTGGCACTGTGGGAGAGTATAAACAGGAATTTGTGCGACGTCAATCGCAAGTTCAAGGTGGCTCGAACACCGCCTCTTAGGCGTGTTTATCAATGGGCCGAAAGAAGAATATAAAGCCGATGTGAAAATCCGAAACCTCGCACCGCTTATAAAGTCAGTTAGTTTGGCATTAGAATTTGAAGCAAAATATAAATCCCAACGTAACCCACGATCGCATCTCGAGCTATCGGTTCGCACTTAATCAGAAAATATTAATTATTTGTGTGAAAATAAAAGTTTTTTGCCACATCAGCCCTGGGACCCCAATGCTAATTATAATCCCACTGCTTTCTCTCCAAAATCGTCCCATTCAACAACCTCCCACACTCATCCAATAAACGCATCATCCTCGGCCCTAAACGAACCATCTCGGCCAATACAGAGTTATTCGCCAACTGCCCAACTTCCGACTTTCAATGATCAGCAGCAACGTCAACGGTTATCTTTGACGGTTCCACCGAACGCTCCAGCAATCATGCACTCGACGTCAACCAACTTTCAGGAGCGACAATATCGGCGTGAAAAAGGGTTGCGTTTCAAATGTGGAGAACGGTTCGCGCCTGGTCACCGCTGCCAAGTTTCAACTCTGCGATTAATGGAGATTGCCAATGAATCAGAGGCAGTGCCTGAAATTGTTAAATATGAACAGTACTCCAACGCAAACTTGGCCCAAATTTCCTTATTTCCGCCTTGAGGACAAGGCTAATTTTCAAGGGGAGGGTATTGTTAGGGTTCTATGTGTCATCTTTAAAAGAAAGACACATGTTAGGAGAAGTTTGGAGTAGTTATTCTGGTTTAGATATTCAAGGGAAGTTAGGAGTAGTTATTAATTCTTATATGTTGTAGGGTAGTTATGATAAGTAGTTATTTAGGAAAACCTCTATATATATTTGTATTCTGTTTAGAAGAGATTATGAATGAAGATATGATATTTCAGAATTGTGTTGTGTTGGCTGGAGTTAGATTCTAACTCTAGATTATCTCTCTTTTCCCTATTCTTTTCCTAAATTCTTCTAATCCTATCACTCGCCCTTTATCTCTAAATCCTTACAGCCCTCACCTTTTACCATCGTTGCTCGTGTGCTTTTAGAGAATAACTTTTACCATATACAAGATAAGTATGTGAAACAAGTTTTATCTCAATTTATAGAAAATAATTTCTGAAATTATGGTTTTAGAGTTACCAAACACTTATTTAATATACAATAGAGGTTGGGTGGATATTTTTTTTGAGTTGGGCATTTTGGTATTTTAACGGTGTACTTTTTCCTAATTTTCAGAGTTCAAAATTACTTTTCCCCTGTAGAAAACATTTAGTGTTGGAAGAAAATCACAGATGTATTCCCTAAAAACTATTAAAAAAAGGAATCCGACCTGCCGGATTCGAACCAGCGACCTAAGGATATCTGTTTGGTTTTCAACTACAGTCCTCCGCTCTACCAACTGAGCTAAGGTCGGATTTGTAATAATAAGCTGCATCATTATTTTGATTCTTAGATAAGCATGAGAACTTTTGAACCATTACCTACACATAATCCCATTTTTACTACTCCCTCCGGTCCTAATTATAAGAACACATTTTGGAGTTGGTTTTGGTCCTAATTATAAGAACAAGTTTTAACTTTTGTCAATTTTTTTTTCTTATAATACCCCTATTTATACTTATTATTAGGAGCATTTATATATATGTGTGTACATATATATGTATATCTATGTTTATGTGTGTCAATATATATGTGTGTAGATATATATGTGTGTGTGCGTGTGTGTAGATATATGGGTGTGTGTGTATGTATGTATGTAGAGAGATTTATATGTATACACATATATGTTTATATAGCAAGACCATTATTTTAATTAGAAAGTGTGTGGAAATGAAATTAGATCTATATGTATACACATGGCTATATAAAAAGTAATTAATATACATATATACTAAACTAATATGTCATGGATATGTAATGTAACGCAAATTAGAAACACTTATAATTAGGGCAACTTGTGTCATTTTAAATTTATATAAGGGCATTTTAGAAAAATGAGTAAAATTAACTAATTTAACTCCTCTCCTTAATCCTCTCAAAATCAGTTAAATAGTTCTTATAATTAGGACCAGAGGGAGTACTTGTTATAACATGGTTAAATATTATTTTTGTCCCGGAAGTTTTTTTTTAGAGCACTGGGCATTCGGAAGTTTTTTTTAGCAAAATCGCCATAGAAAAAACAAAACGTAGCAATTTGTCTCAAAAGTTTTACATGAAGAGTAGTGGGTGTCTGAAAGTTTTTTTAGGAGCATTTTTGCCCCAAAAGTTTACAAAACGTAGCAGAAACTTAACAGTAAAAACGCTTTAAAATTTTCAGGGAAAAATACTATGTTTTTTTAACTTCATATATTGAAAGAAACAATTTTTTCTTATTAATTCTCTCAGTCCCTGGATGTATTGAAAAAATCCCCATTTTTGGCTTCAAACAATTCTTTCTAATTACGCATGTATTGAAAATACACATTTATACTCAAATGAATGTATCATCGCTAAATTCGTCTAGCACTACAAAACCAACAATAAATCGACGTTTTGGTCCATCAACATGAAAATTCATCCATAATATTTTCATCCTTGTTCCCACACACAAACACAACAATGGCATAAACAAAAAAATGTACTTTTTCTTATTATAGATTGCACAGTGGGTATTAAGCGAATATCTTCTACTTTGATAAGTTTGTTGAGTGCCCCAATACCATCCCATCAACCAGATTAAACCCGTCATGTATTTGCTGCTTGCAGCCAAATGGTGAGCAAGCGCATTTGGATTCCTCCAATCACAAGAAATACATACATTATAAGAAAATGTGGTAATATATAAAGTCCACGTCTCATAGTTATACAAGAGACTTTTTATCAGCTCTGATACTTAACAAGTATTAGAAGAGATTGTATAAGAAGCAAATGAAGTGGATAAAACCATTTTAACTTCTGACGCAGATACAGCTGCAATACAAGTAAAGCGCAATCCTGCTATTGCTTGTTACATTTACAGTGATGATAGTATATATTTCTTTCCAAAGAGACTTCTTTTACTTCCATAATTAAGAGTCGGAAAGCAATGGAGTTTCTTTCATGTCTCTGGCTTCCATATCAATTGTGGAAGCTTTGCAGGCATGTAATTCAGTGCATATATCTGTTCTTTCCAGGAACTTCTCTGCTCGGACAAGCATCATTGGTCCATAAACGAAAACCATCTTCTTACACTGCAATAGATTTGGAACACAATGAAAAAAAAAATGAAGTCAATTGATGAAACAGTTATAACTAGGTAGGGAAAATTGTGCACCCCATTTGTTTTAGATATTACGTCGGGCCGGGGTAATTATTAAGCTCTGTCTGGACTTAAGTTCTCAATTCAAACGATGTTAAGAGTAAACTCCAATACACTTGCTGGTGGATGCATTTAATACTTTCATTGTATGAAAACTGGTGAGGAACTATAGGTTCAACCATGCTAATTTATCTAACTGGAAAAAATCTGCCTTTTTCAATAAATGCAAGACAAAAAGGAAAATGGGGGAATTTGTCAGATTTTTCTTACCTTTTGTTCATACTTCTCCATGGAATGGCACACCTTCAATAATGTCTCGATTATATCTAGCTGTAAGTTAAAAGTTAAAACTAAATTTGTCAGTAGCTTATTTGACCCAAGATAATGATGTCCAATAGGGGTCAAACTACGATCAGGATATTGGAGAACTGAAATGACAGTTAAGGGCTTTCAAGAAAAATTATTATTATTATTATTATTATTTTTATTTTGCAGGACTGCAGGCTAAGAATATATTATAGTGTGCATAAGAACCATAGAAAATTTTACAGGTTTTAGGGTAAAAGGAAAACCATAAGCTACTAGGAAACAGGGAAAATTCCACTACTCCAGCCAGAGTGGTAGCAGGTGAAATTACTGACCTCAGCGTCAGGATCTTTCAACTTAACCAATAATTCTGAAACAGCATTTCTGCAAAATCCACAGCTATCTTCTTGGACTTGTGACGAAATCTTTGCAATTTGCTGACATAGATGGGCCTTTTTACAAAGTTCTCCAGGTTGAATTGAAGTTAGTTCTAAGAAAAAGAGGGGAGCATAATGGTCCACCAAATTTAAGCACTGCGCAAATCATAAGAAACGGATGAGTAAATGTAAAGTCTGAAAAATTCCTATTCATTAATCCATTCATCCCCAATATTCCTCTAGGGCTGACAGTTTTACTCTCTTATATTACAAGGTTGCTCCAAAATGTACATCAGCACACTGAATGGTTCAGCATAAGTTGGGCCATGCTATTCTGTATATGAAAGGTTCCATATGTAAAATTCCAAGAAAAGGTGACTAACCTGTTGCTCTAAAGGGTGCAGCTTGTGACATGTGTGGGAAAGGATATCAATGATCTCATCCTGAGTCTTGTTTTTAGTCAGGAAATCAAGAGCGTCGGTAATATATTCCTCACAAAGTGCACAAACATCTTGTTTCTTGGCTAGTTCTGCGTTTTTCAACATAGAAAGGATAAGCTAAGCTACTTATGTCACAACCATGCATCAAACCATTAACAACATACAATTGCTGTCTAAGAAAATTGTAAGGATTTGCACTTGATGTTAAGTCAAACCACATCTCTGGTCTTCCTACTTACTAAGGCGAAGACTGAAGATAACTGCATTTTTGATAAATTGGAAACTTATGGAGGTGGACTAGCGGAGATCATCTTACGACTAGGCTTATTCAATGACAATAGATTTTAGATGGTCTTAGATCCTCTTTCGGCCTATCTGAGATGACTCAGTTGAGGAGGTTTGTGTTATTAAGTTTTATAGGTTGGACTACAATCCACCCATCTTTTGGCCACTTGTCTAATTTCAGATCATCGTACTAAAAAGCCATATGTCAATAACTATAAACTATCAGCTTTCCGCACAAGTCTTTACCTATCACTTAAATCCAAATTTACTTTTCACAATTGAATGGCGTCAGTTTCAGGGAAATTATCATCCTATATCGGGGGGTAGAATTTGAGATTAATAATCAGTCATTACTTAAATTTTGCTGTTCACACAAGATAATTAATTAGATAGTGAAAAAGAAAGGTAAGATACACATGCTTCCACTATATCCATCTCCTCAGAAAGAACAATTAAAATGAGGATGGGAATATTAACAGTTGACAATGTTACCAGAATAGTCTGATTTTGCTGTATTGTTTCTCCAAAGATCAGGAAGAGCCAATTCTCTGGCATCACAAACCCAAGCAGAAATCAACACTACAAGAAATAGGAGCCCTGTTCTCTTCTCCATGTTGCTTTTAGTAAGAACTAAAAACCTAAAAAAGAATTCCGATTGGATCAAAGCTATAAAAAAAAGGGAAAATATAAGCTTATTCGCAACGAAAAGGGGAAAGAAAGGATCAGAGTTCACATATTTATATGATGCATAATGCATTTAGTGAATTGTAATGTACTTTGATACTTAAGAACTGGGTTAGAACATGCCAAGATTTAGTGAGCCAATTTGATAGAACCATGTTAACAAATAAAAATTATTTATGAAATTTGTTAAACTATCACGTTGGCGTATATATTGATTAATGAAGGAGGAAAAGAGGACACACGAGTGAAAATGTCCGTCTTCTCTCTTATACTCAAACACCCCATGTTCCTGACAATGAAAATACCTCAAATACAACCGTCAAAGGTGAACTAAGAGAACTGGAAAAACTGCAAAAAGGCACCCAGTTCAAGATAGAAATCCTATAACCCATCTCAAGCTGAGCTTACCCAAAATAAAATCAGTTCAACATGGCCTGAGAACAGTGAAACTATGTTATTTTGATCTAGCAGATCCGCTTTGAACAATTTAGATACCTCAACGATACTTTCAGTTCAGGTAGTTTATTGCCCAAAATTCACTAGTAAATGAAAAAGTAGGAACCCAATTTCTCCGAAACTACGATCAGCACCCCCCAAAAACAGAAATTGCTGTTAAAGTAGTATCATTTATCAAAATAAGAAAGTGTTTGACATCATGTATCCACGGGGATCATCAGGCAAACAGGGAAAGGATAAGGCGGGAGGGAAGGACCGGGAGGAAGCGTTATTTTTCTGGAGAAATAAATTAGATTGGCAATATGAGAGACGAAGTTAATATTTTTCGCAGTATTTCCTGGAAAAAAATAGAAGCAGAAGAGGGAAAAAAATTACCTTGGGGGTTCAAGGTTCAGGAAGGAGAGGAGCAGGAACCGAGGGAAATAGAGACGAAGGAGCAATTTGATGGGGTTGGAGTGGGAATGAAGGAACGTAAGGTCTTACGATTCTATTATTAGCATTTAGTAGCTGCGGGATTTGGATGCAACCATTTCGGTGCTTGTCCGTAACCGTCTAGATTTGATTTCGACGGTCTAGATCTGATTTTCTTTTTTACTTTTTATTTTTATCTAAAATAATTTTAATGGATAAAGAATCAAAATAAAGATAATCTCTCATTAACATTTTTAAAAAATGATTTTTAAATGTTGAAAAAAATAAAAACGAAAAATAATTAAAAAAATGCAAGCCGTCCAAATCTCATCGGACGGTCAGGATGGACCAGCTCTCCCTGCTGTCCTTTGAGCAGGCGGGAAACTAGTTCCGGATTTGGATGGCGGGTGATAAGCATATATCAGATTAAAATATAAAATAAACATTAACTAAATTTCATTAAACAAATATAAAAATTGTGGTGAGTACTGTTCTTCATCACCTACAACTTATATATAACATGGTTCAGCCCAAAAAGTTCTAACAAAAAAAATTGTTAAATTTCAGTTTGTCATAAAAATGCATTTTTAAGTTATTATAGTCCATCAACATTCTTAATATAAAGCCTTGTCATATTTTACACAACTTCGGGTTAAAACGAGGGCGAAGCGAAATTTCGTTGAAATCGATTAAATTCAATTTTAGCACATGATTTAAAACTTTTGATTTGGAGCCACAAATTAGCAACTCCATTTTCTATCCAAATTAAAATAAAAACGTCCTTAATGTTCATAAAAATTGCATTTTTAAGTTATTATAGTCTATCAACATTCTTAATATAAATTCGTGTCATATGTTACACAACTTCGAGTTGAAACGAGGGCGAGACGAAGCCTTGTTGAAATCGATTAAGTTTAATTTTAGCACATGGTTCAAACCTTTTGATTTGGAGCCACAAAATTCAAAATTTGATAAGCAACTCCATTTTCTATCCAAATTAAAATAATTACATCCTCAATGTTCATAAAAATTGCATTTTTAAGCTACTATCGTTTATCAACATTCTTTATACAAAGCCTTGTCATATGTTACACAACTTCAGGTTGAAATGAGGGTGAGACTCGTTGAAATCAATTAAGTTCAATTTTAGCACATGGTTCAAAACTTTTGATTTGGAGCCACAAAATTCAAAATTTGATCACCAACTCCATTTTCTATCCAAATTAAAATAAAAACGTCCTCAATGTTTTTATTCAGTGATACAATTGTTATTTGCTTTGTAAGACTCTTTTGCATGAAAACCTCGCAATCTTTGTTGACTTTACTTTAGATGACACCAGGCGAAATCTGATCAACACCCCATAGCCGAGGTAAGACCTCTCAGACTTTATAGATATATCAATCACACCTACAACTAGTTGGCACATAATTTGTTACAACCTCTACTCCTAATTATAGAAATATTTTTTTGCACTACAAAAGTGATCTTATAATTAGGATCGGAGGGAGTAATACATAAACTCGGACTTCAACCAAATAATTATCAAACAACAAACAAGATACAAGCCAAGCAGGCACATTTCTATGGACTCGATGGAAGCTGCAATTGAAGCTTCAACCACATCACCTCAAATTCAGAGTTGGCATCTTTTTCTTCTGTTTATTTCCCAAAAGATGTGACAATCCAGCAAACCCGAATTTCTTTCTCTTTGCACAAAACTGCTTACAGAAGTATGAATGATCCTTTTGTTTTCCAAGCATGCGACCCAGTGATCCTGCTTCAAACTCTTGTGAAAGAAGCAGCTTCCTGCTCAGTATTTCTCCTATTGATAAAACTGTCTTTGGAACATCTGGTTTGGCTTCATCATCTTCCAGTTCCGGTCCATTTACACCAACAGACAGAGAATCTCTTCGATGATGAGATGAAGGGTGAGAATTTTTGAACTTGGTTGCGTTACGTGAAGAAGAAGGCCTTCTTTTGTGACCCTTCCTTAAGGCCTCTTCAACTGCTAGCTTCCCTCTATTTGCATCCCCTACTCTTTCCATGGCTTCTTCTAAATCTCTCTTGCAAGTCTGAACTTCTTTTGTGGCCTCCTCCACCCTTTTCAGGATCTCCGTTTTTGATAAGTTCGCTTCATCAACCTGAAGCATGGCATCTGTAACTTTTCTCTTCGAGTTTTCCTCTGCCTCTAGAGCTTTAGATGTTAGAGTATTATACTCTTCACATGAGAGAGTTACCACTTCAGATGAACCCTTGAGATTATTAGATAGTACATTAATTTCTGCTAAGGAAGCTGATTCTGCAGCTCTAGCAGCTTCCTTCATCTTCCTAGAAGCAGCCAATCTTAATTCAGCTGTCCTTATCATACTTTTTGTCCGTTCAATCTCAGATATGGTTCTCAAGACTTCGGATTTTGCAGCTTCTCCCATTCTTTTGAAATGTTCTGCCTCAGAACACAACCTTTGGAGCTCTTTTGTGATATCCGACGGATCATCTTTTGCAACTTGAAGTCTACGTCTTGTCTGGCTCAACTCTTCCTCAAGAGAAGATAATTTTGAAGAATTGCAAGTTAACTTCTCATGAGTTCTCTCGAGTGAGGCTCTTTCCTTCTCTAACTTCTTATTAAGTGATACAACAGAAGCTCGTATATCAGCTATATCATTTGTAGTTTTGGTTAAGTTCAACTTGGCCTGCTTCAGCTCCAATAATATCAGACCTGGTTCAGATGAAGGGTAGGGACTAAAGCCTTGGTTCATCGTGTCCAATTGGTTCACTTGGTTCTCCTTATCCTCTTCTTTGTTCTTCAAATAGGCTCCACATTCTTCCTTTTGCAGCTTTGACTTTAAATCCTCAACGAGCCTTCTGGTGCTTTCCAGTTCTTTTAAGACATCCCGAGTTTCCTTTTCTTTCAGGATCAATTCTTTCTCCAATACTGCTGTCTCCTCCTCTAGCTTTCCAGTGTCATGCTCATCCTCTGGTGTTTCCTGCTGCTAAAAAAATAATGCCAAGCAATCAAAATTTTAACTAATTTATAATTATAATTCATACAGAAGCACATTGAGCTTGAAGTGAGATAAAACATAAGTTCAGGGGTATATTTCAATTACTTGCCGACAGATATTTTGATTCCATGTTATATTCTAGTTTAATTCAGGAGTTTAAATAGTAAGCCTAAGGCTTCTAGATTGTTTTATCATATTTATCAGCACATTCAACCTGATTTAAACAGAAATGCAGGAGAGAGATGTAGCCGAAGCTATGAAGACAGAATGCTAGCTGACAAAATATATTAACTGTGATGTGTTTTGGTATCAACAGGGTTCAGAGAGATTAAAAAGAAAGAAAAATCCGTCCACTACTCAAGGGAAGATTATTGAAATCAAGAAAGATTTATCTAAGAAGAGAACCGAGAGATCTCGCACTGCTAGGATCCTCTAATGACCTTAGCTTTCAATGAGAGTAACAAGTTACAGTGATTAATAAATGGCAAAAAAATGACCGTTGGACTGCAATATCACCAAAGAGCAATGACCACTGGCCAAAAATAATCATCACTGACCCCAAAATGAACGAACCCCCCCGGCCCCCCCAACAGAAAAAAAAAGGAAAAACCGAGAGAGAATAAGCGGATATTATCTATAGAACTTTGAACATAGTAGAGTGGTAATAATCTCACATTGCAAGGGACAAATTCTTTCTTTTTGAGAGGAAATAATAAATGTTTCATTTTTTCATTCCAGAGGAGGATAAAAATAATAAAATTGGTCGTATAGTAGGTTGTAGTTAGTGAGCGGGGATTATAAAAAAGAATGAGGAAGAGTTACCTCAAGAGGAAAAAGATTATGATGGAAGGATTTGCAGACGCCAAGAACCTCAAATCGAGTGACGGCCTCCTTCACGGATTCAAAGGGAGCCGAAGTATCAATCTGCACTCTCAAAATGCGCTCCTCCTTCACGTTTGGGATCGTTTCAGAACCCAAATCAGAGCTGTCTGCTTCCATGGTGGTGCCAGATAGAAAAGCTTCGATTCAAATCAATGCTTGAGAAACTAAAGTCAATGTTGATGGGTGTTGAAGCACGAAAACGTTCACTGGGAATGGGAAGGTGGAAGAGAAGGTGGGGAGAGAGACTACTCGAATGGCCTTATGAACTCAAGTACAATTATGCCGTTGGGCTACTTTGTCAACGGTAACAAACAAATCCCTTTACGACATCGTATCCCTTTTTTGTTTTTCTGGGTTGCCCTTGCCCCACTCCTTAATAAAGGAACCAACGGACAACGGTCTCTCTGGTTTATTTTGGAGGCTGGATTGGATTAGGAGGCAACATGAAAAATCATCATGTGTAATATGTCATAACCGTTGCTCTTTGAATTTCAAACGCTCTCTTTCCATAGGAACCTTGTTTCTGTTCATCTACTTTTACCACCCCCTCCTTTCTTTCCCAATTTTCCTTTGTGTTTTGACATTGTGGTCAAATAGCCTAATGGGCTTGTGAAGAGTGTTTATATTGAGCCCAATAGTTAAGGCCTTCATCCTTGTAGTGGTCCACTCGAAAGTGCAGCTTGTGGGCTCATGACAATTAGGGAGCACTAATTTGTATCCAGTTATGATTTCCTGATTTTTTCTATTGGGTATTCCATTTAGGCGCTGAGTTTTTGGGCTAATTAAGTCCACTTTGCCAGCCCAATTAACCTCTCGAATGTAGTGGTGAGTCACAGACAATGGCCCACTACATTGAATAGCACATGATGGCCTCTTTGGGTTCAAGCGGCAAATCGGACTTCCTCACCTCAAGGGAGGGTCGATCCCTACGTTAGTCAAGGCGGCGGGGAGGCATCCTAGGGGGTCTAGAGCGGTGGAAACACTGGTAGAGGTGGAGGCATGTGTACTCTCTGTCTAGTATGCCACCTTATGTAGCTATCATATTGGCTCAAGCGCACTCACTACCCTTGGATTGTGGGTGAGCCCAACCCCTTTCCTATAATTTTTATATAAAAAATGGTTTTATCATATATGTGGGATCATTATATCAAATATATATATATATATATATATATATATATATATATATATATATATATATATATATATATATATATATATATATATATATATATATGGGGGATCATTGCACCGTTTTCAAATTGACAATGAACATGCGTTTATCTTTGTCCTCAAGTGAAGGAGACAACGACAAGTTGCGCATCTTCTCAAAGTGGCTCTTTGGATGTTGGTGATGGGAAGTTAGGCTTGCCATATGATGGTATAGAAAACATTGAATATCACTCGAGAGTTGGGGATTGATGATTTTTCTGATCCTATTAGTGCAATTGTGGATTCAACATACCCAGATTTGTTCAACAATATGACAAACACTGCTTACCTTTATGATAGGGCAATCTTAGCACTAACGATTGAAACTGTTAAATCATATGGATGAGTACATGTATTCGTTATTGCCTGGTAAATCTGTTGACTACCTAAGTCGTGACTCTGTTTGCAAAACTTTCCAGGATTATGATGGATTTGAAGATCTATACACTCTCGAGTTTCTAATGTTGAATGGCTCAAAGCCGAATGAAAAGGTCTTAATCCATAGGCTGGATATGAATTCTTCCAACAGGCGATTGCCCGTTCGCATGAGGAGGAGGCAGTTTCCAATATCGGTCTCTTTTGCAATGACTATAAATAAAAGTCAGGGGCAACTATTACATTTTGTAGGTCTTTATCTTCAGAAGCCAGTATCTACTCATGGCCAATTGTATGTTGCTCTATCAAAGTTAGGAGTGAGGACGGTTTGAGGATTTTGGTCCACGTACGATAAAAGGAATCGAAGTGTTCGTACAACAACCAATGTTGTCTATAGGTGGTCTTTCGCAATTTGAGCAACTTGAATTGATGTTGTAATGAATTGAGGGCATTTTTAGGTTCCGCTTGTTTTGGGGTTGGCTTCTTCAACCCATATCTTCATTTTTTTTTGTAACCAGTGATGGGGAAATGAGAGATTTGCTTGGTTAGAGATAAAGATATTAGGGTTGTAAATAGTCTCAATGAATGGTGTCTGAGGCCACCTTTGTATTGTGTTATTTATATATGTAAGAATAACTCTAGGTTACACATTGTACGAGAATATGTTAAGCTGGAAGGACTATTGGGCCTAAATATACATAGCCCATATTATTCTATAAGCTCCAGTATACATTGATTGGACTTTCTATTGGGCTTTCTATTGATTGCTTTAACATTCCCCCTCAAGCTTGGAATGGGCAGTGGGACAATACCAAGCTTGATCAGAAACTCATTGAAGCGGGTATGAGATAAGGCTTTGGTGAAAGTGTCGGCAATCCGATCTGTGAAGGCACATACTTGACTTCCGGTTCTCCGCAAGTACTCTATCTCGACATAGTGCACATCCGATTCGATGTGTTTAGACCTAGCGTGGAAGACCGGGTTAGCGGCGAGAGCGATGCGTTGAGATTATCACGCCATGCGATCGGTGGTTCACGGAGATGAAGACCTATCTCATTTGTGAATGATTGGATCCATGAGAGTTTTGAAGAAAGATCGAGAAGGGCTCGGTATTCGGACTTAGCGCTGGATTTGGAGGCGACTCGTTGCTTTTTGGCGGACCAAGAGATAAGGGATTCACCGAAGAAGACACAATAGCCTCCCATGGATCTACAATCGTCGGTGCAAACGGCCCAATCGGCATCGAAAAACCACTGTAAGTTAAGATTTGCACTTGGTCTAATGTGTAAAGCTAGATTTTTCGTTCCTTTTAAGTATTTGAGTACTCGTTTCAACCCCTACCGGTGAGTGCTTGTCGGAGAACCGAGGCGCTCGGCTTGTTGTTGCAAACAAAATATCGGTGCATTGTTGGTCGAGTCTTGTAAAGCTCCGATGATCCTTCTGTATTTCGTTACATCTGTGAGTGGTATGCCATCATTTTTGGATAGATGCTTGTTCACAACCATAGGAGTAGGAACATGAGATGAATTGTGCATGTTATACGTATAAAATGCTTTCAATGTATGTTGCACGATTTAAATACGATCCGATAGCGTCTCGATATGCTTCAATGCCTAGAAAGTGATGTAGATGTCCTAGATCTTTTAGTGCAAATTTGTTGTTTAGTTGCTCCACAAACATATCTATCATTTTTTTGAATTGCCGTGACTATAATGTCGTCAACGTATATGAGGACAAACATGATAGACTTCTCATATCTAATGAAGAAAGAGAGGAGTCACACCTTGAGTGTATAAAGCCCCACCTTGTAAGGTTTTCTTAGTTGGTCAAACCATGCCCTTGGTGCTTGTTTGAGTCCATACAAAGCCTTTTGATAAAACAGACATGATTTGGACGTTTAGGATCAGTGAAACCCTCTGGCTGTTTCATGAGAACTACTTCTTGTAACTCACCATTGAGAAATGCATTATTTATATCCATTTGCCTAATTTGCCAATTTAGTGTGATTGCTATGGAAAGAATAAACCTTAAGGTAGACGCTTTGAAATGGACTAAAAGTTTCATCAAAATCAACACCCGGACTTTGTTGAAAACCTTTGGCAACTAATCTGGCTTTGTGTCTTTGAAGGGAACCATCGAGTTGAACTTCTTTTTGAGAACCCATTTACAATCAACCAAATTACCTTGTCTGAGTAGGGAATTAGCTTCGAGTTTTGTTCTTGATCGGGCATGGTATTCTTCTAGCATTGCATTCTTCCACTCATCACATTTTAGAGCTTCTTTTGTTGTAGTAGGAATTGCATCGAGTTATTACTACACCAACATAGGGCCATTTGTGTTTGACAATACCAGGTTTACTCCTAGTGACTATGGAATCTGACTTTTCAGCACAGGTGTTGTGTATCTTCATTTGTTTCTACTTACGTATTTTGTTGTAAGCTTGAAACACTACCAAGTAGAAATTTGTTGAATGAGTTGTCTCTTTTTAGAGTCACACGAGGAAGAATTGGGTTGAATAGAAGGACTTTCGGTTGAGGGATCGGCTAGTTCGGTCTCGGCTTGCTTTGTTGAGAGTGTGCGGGGCATCAACAACACCATCATTCTTGATGAATGTGAGACTACCTCGGGCATTGATATGTTGAAGGAGCCTTGCGGTAAGAATAAGTACCTTCTTGGGCATTTTTCTTTTGTTAATAAAACTGCGACAAATGGAAAATCATCTTCATTAAACTCAACATGTCTAGATAAGTAAATTCTCCCAGTAGAGCTTAGACATTTATATCCCTTGTGTGCACTACTATATCCCAGAAAAACACATTTGGTTGATCGAAATTCAACTTGTGTTGATTATAGGGTCTTAGGCAAGGATAGCAAGCGAACCGAAAACCTTGAGTCTGCTAAACTCGGATTTTTAAAAATTGACTTAGAGTGAGGTGAGATTCCACCTAGGACTGAGTAGCGAGTGTGTTTATTAACGCTTGTAGCTGTATGGAATGCCTCCCGTCAATAGTGAAGAGGCATTTTTGCTTGAGCAAGCAATGTAAGACCCATTTCGACTATATGTACGTGTTTGCGTTCAGCTCTCCCATTTTGAGAAGAGGTATGAGGGCATGAGCGCTTGCAATGTATACCACCTCTTGTAGGACACTATTAAAACTCTGTATTCTCCACCCCAATCACTCAAGTATTTTGATTTCTTGTCAAACCGATTTTCAACAAGCTTCTTGAATTGAACAAACACATTCGGTGCCTCATCTTTTGTCTTTAATGGAAAGATCCATGAAAATATGCTATAATCATCTAGAAATAGAATGTAGTAACGAAATCCATTCAAAGAGAGCATGGGTGCGAGGTCCCTATAAGTCGGTATGAATTAGTTCTAAAGGTTTAGATGCTTGTGATTGTGAGGTTTTAAAAGGTAACAGATGAGACTTCCCATATTTGCAAGACTCACAAAAGTAGCTTCATTGTTACTCACTTTGAAATTACAAGTACTAATAACTTGATTAAGGACTCTATCACTAGGATGTCCAAGTCTACAATGCAGTAAATTCCTATTAATGCTAAGACTATTTAACACTGAACTAACAACTTCTTTTCTTTGAATGAACAGACTTCTTTTTGGACAGAAAATGCTGAATCAAGATCACTACATCTTTCGGCCCCTTGGAGACTTTGAACATGCCTTCCTTAGTTGGTATGCCTGCAACATTATCTCCCTGTTTCTGTTCCTTCACGAAAACCCATTTTTGTTAAAAACAATATACGTATTGTTGTCATCACCACTTTGTAAACACTCAACAAGTTCTTTTTAATTCCGGAGAGTAAAGAATAGTATTGGTGAACAATCTTATCATTCACATGTGATAAACTAGAGGATCCAACTTTTTCAACTTTTAGTGTATTACCATTGCCCATTACTGATTCATCTTACCCTTAGGATCATTTGGATTGTCAATACATTGAATATCATTAGTGACATGGTGGTTGCTCCACCTGTCCGGTACCAAGAGTCATCATCAAGCTGATTCAGGTGTGGCCCGATGGCGAAATCGCATTGTTGGAACCGAGTAGCTCTTTGGAGTGACATTCTTCTTACAGTTTGACAAATGACTTGTCAAATCTGTAGAAGCATTGCTCTACCTCATGCCCAAAACGATCACAAAGTGGCATTTAGGTTTGTTCTCTCCATAGTTATTATTGTAGTTTACGCCTCCACCTCTTCTACCATAATTGTTTCGCCTCTTCCTTGGTTACCACGAGAAGAGCGGTTTCACTCCAATTTTGGGTAGGTGGCTGTCGATTTAACTATGTTGGCATAGTTGGTTGAAATGGAAAGTTTGGAGAGTTGGTTGGTGATCCATTCTACTTTCGTAGGTTAAGAGGAGGGCGAAAACCAATCCAGCTCAAATCATTAATTTCTTTGCTCAGTGGACGACAATTGGATTATACTCAGCATCAAGACCTGCTAGCACTTGGATAAACAGATCTGGAAGCGAAATGGTACAACCAGCAACCTGAAGTTGTTCTGAGAAACCCTTCATTTTCACAAGGTACTCTTTCATAGTCATGGCCTCTTTTCTGGTACGCTGAAAATCTGACTTGAGCATAAGAATTCTCACCAACAATTTCTTTGCAGTGCCCAAAGCCCAGCGGATGTAACATCGGTCATCCGAGATGACACCTCTAGTGTCATAGTGTTGAGAGCCAACCAAACACAAGGCGATCTGCAGACTACCCAATCCTCAAAATTTGGGTTGATTGTGGTTTTGTCCTTGTCATGTAGATATTGAGAAGGACGGGCTTGGATCCATTGATGAACCCTTCAAGTTTGTGACCCCTAATGATGGGAAGCACATGGGTTTGCCAAAGGAGATAGTTGGTTCCATCGACAGCGAAACCACACGAGAAATGGCATTAGGTGATTGAGACTTGGGTAGAGCATTCTTGATTCAAGTGAAAGAGCCTCGAATGCTTTCTGTGTGAGCACCGGTGGAGGATGTCTCGTGGTTTGATCGAGTCATGGTCTGCTGGCCGATAGGCTCGATACCAAGATAAATATATTAGGGTTGTAAATAGTCTCAATGAATGGTGTGCCGAGGCCACCTCTGTATTGTGTGGTTAGTACAGCTTATTTGCTTTGGTTATCCCTTTCATTTGTATTGAATGCACCTCGCGCAATGCGCTAGGAAGTAAATGCTCGTTCCATATACGTTTACAAACACACACAAACATAAACAAGTGATAAGTGGCATGAGCGTAAACACTAATACAGGCCACTCAAATTTGTGAGATCGAAGAGGCGGAAGGACCACCATGTTTAGGTGATCTTCCCTCAAACTCATTTAGTTCCGTCCCCTTCGTAATAAGTAACATATATATAGCCCCTATGTCCATGTCACACATCAATTACGTTCTCCTGCCTTCATAAATGGCCAAGAAGCTGCATTATGTAAACTGCACCCAGATGCAAAAATCACCTCTCAAATTAATGAAGGCTTGCCCTTGACGACAAGTTAAGTGAATGGCCAGGCATAATAAGACACTTCAACAATGTCTCTCAATATGTTTTTTGTGTATCAAATCAAATGACTTCCCTTCTTGTAATTGCATTGCATTGCAAACAAATCCAATGCTGCCACTTGTGTGTGTGTGTGTGAGATCTGTTCAACATCTACTCGATAAGGAGAATATATATATATATATGTATGGTCAATCAACGGATCAACTGATCGATCTTCACATATAGGTCTCTTCTCTATGTATCATGTGATTCTTACCTCTTATGCTTTCTTTCTCGTATGTGTCTCTTTTATCATGACTGGTTTCTTTTCCTTTTCCTTTTCCTTTTTTGGATACTATGCTGTACCACTTTAAAGACCAGATCGAGCATCTGAGGTATATAATTAAGAGAAGCAGGTAGATACACGCATTTGCTGATTTTGGTTATAAATAAATCAACAATGGGAGCTCCACACTGTTCTGAATTTTGATTCATCTATGTACTGTTAATCTTGCGGATTAAAAACCTACTCATTATTATTGGTTTCGTGTATATTAATTACTTGATCAAAATGCTATATATATATATATATATGGTGACAATTATGGATGTGATGAAACTGCAAATAAAGTTTGCTTATATACATCAACATAATTTGAAGATACTTCTATATCTTATAAAAAGTGTTTAGAATGTCACACTGCTCCTTGCATAAAAAAATAAAATAGTCACTGCTGTAAGGTACTCTTTTTTATATAAGGTACTAATTAATTAATACTGCAAGCATCAATTTTAAACCTACCAAAATTATAATGGAAAAAGAAGGGAAGTGAGAGTTAGTCCGTTAATTAAATAAATAAGATCTGAAGGAAGTGAGAGTTGGTCCGTTAATTAAATAAATGGTAAAAACGGGTTAGGTACCTACCGGGTGCACATTGATTCACTATCCAAGTTACATCATGTGTTGCGCATGAATAATAAAAAAGAATTGTGCATAAGGCAAGCCATGCGACCCACTTGTATTTGCATATAACTCCAAACCACCTCCTCTGCTACTTCTTCATCATCATCTTCCCCTCTACACATCCAATTCTTTTCTCAAGCAACGATGTTGAGTACTTATGGTAAAGCTGATCATGATCATCATCAGTTTCCCCAGAAGAGCATTAATAGTAATAATTGTGCTACCTTCCAAATCAAGCAGGATGATCAGTTCTTCAGTAGACTTCTTTCAAAGGAAAGCTCTGTTTCTGACCCATCTTTCAGAGTCTCACTTGCTATTCCTTTTGAATGGGAATCAGAACCAGGCACCCCTAAGAGTCCCTTTTGTGAAACCACCTTCCCTACCCTCACTCCTCCACCTTGCTACTACTTTCAAACTACCATGAACACGGATTCCAGCAGCAAAAGGAAGGTGAAGAAGCGACCAAGATTCATGCTTTCGAAGACCCTTGTCAACTTCATATTCTGTATGTGCAAGAATCAATTACTTTGGTTGCTATAATTAGAGTTACAGAGATCATTCTCTAGTTTGAAGAAGTGATCATAGTTTATTTTGTTCTTTAAAGGGAAGAGTCAGCTCTGTTGGTAAGAAGACACTCTTATATATTTTTCATCACTAACTTTTGGATTTGAAGTTTCTGCAGGTAGATACGGTCGTATGGAAATACATGGCAAAATTGTTTAGGCATATTTGATTTGATTGCATACATAGATATATAACCTGCGGAGAGAGGAGGAAGAAGAAGAAACACCTTTACGATATGTAATCTCTTTCCCGATGTCGATACATAAATTCCACTGTTTCTGTATACTTTATTTTTATCTTTTTCCTCAGCTACTACTGATGGTAATTTATTACCAAGCGGGCAGCGGCAAAGGTGGAATCTACGTACTATATATATATATCATACATTTTGTTTGCCTGAAGCGTAAGTGTGAATGTCAGCAAGTTGTTAACATTCGTTGACAAGCATGCAGTTCTTATGTCAGAAATTATATCGTTCATATTGAATAAGTCTCCCCATTTGATTTATTCTATCGGTCAATCTGTGTGATTGGTGGATGTCTTTCTTTTCTATATAGTAGTAGTATTTTGTTACGGTAGGAATTGCAAAGCGTAGGTTTTTTTCACAAAGTCGGTTGAGTTTATTATTTGAAAAAAGTAATAAAAATGATAATAATCAACAATATCCGACTTTTCACCTTACCAAGTTGCAATCAACAAATTAATTAAACGGACACTTCTGATGAGTCTGTGGTCTTTCTTTCCCGTTTAATAATTAATGCATGTATGCGCAAAAAATTAAAGGAGGATCGAATAATATTATTGAATTACTACTTAAAAAAAATCTCATATTCGATTATCCACGGAGTCTTTTTGTTTTTTGCCAGACATCCATGGAGTCATGTATTAAAAGAAAGAATAAAACAAATTAAAGCATATCATCTCCTTTTCTCTCTCTATCTGTCTCATATTTAATCACTTTTGGATTAGACGAAATTATAAAACTCCTTAACGTTTTGGTCAACGCATATTACAAGACCCTCCTAGTTCTCTTTGGTCTTTATCTTTTGATGATATAGTTGGGAAGACTAGTCCCAGAATTTGTATGCACACTAATGCCTTTTTTGTTGTCCTCAAGCTAGTGGGTTCTTTTGTGGCTTGCTTTGTTGATTAATACATATTCCTTCGTCGCGAAAAAAACAAAAAAATTATGTGCCACGAACAGCAAATCCATAATAATAAAGCACATCCTTACCTGTTCGGCATCAATGATTAATTATGTTCAATAGGGCATTTCCTTTTTATGCTACGTTCGTCTAATTTCTAATAACAAGTTTTAAATAACTTTATGCTCTACAAGTATTGTCATTGACAAATGAGAGAAAATCTTCCATTTAAACTAGGCCGTTTATGAGTAGAAGATAAATACGCATACATCTTCCGCGATATATATATATACGGAGTGCCAAACTCAAACAAGCAAGCAGCTATCGATAATATCATAATTACTCGATAGATCAGATCTGATGATGATCCAATAATATTATTGGAGAATTCTTGTCCTATTTCGGTCATTCATATATGTATATATGGTTCCCTATTGGCAAAAATAATACAATCATGTAGCTAGGGTCTTGATCGATTAGCCTTATATAAACACTTAATTACTAATAAAAATTGTTATTAAAAGACCTTCATGTTTCTCATCCTACTCCAGTTCTGTTGTGTGATAAGCAGTCGGCTCTCCACATTGCGCAGCGAACCCAGCGTTTCATTATTGGAGAAAACCAAGCATATTAGCATTACAAGTGCCTTGTGAGGGAGAAGATTAATTACAGGCTGCAGGTTTGGTTCATCTAATGCCTTTCAGCTGTTTAAGTTGCTAACAGTTACAGTATTAAACCACTTGGTCTGCTCCTTTTCGTTTGTTGTTCCATGCCGGGTATGACAGACATTTGCACTGATCTCTTGGGTCTAATATGACATTGATGTTAATTCAATAAATAATACGGGTATGTCCCGTTAGATGTAATTTTCTTATGAGGAATATAATTATTTCACCTTTTTTTTAAATAAAAAAAATGAACAAAAAGAATATTCTTATATTAGCTTTTACAATGAAGACACACTGCACTAGCTATCATGACTTTAATTTACAATGTCCACATCAATTGCTATAACATATATTTGGCTAAAAAGTATGTATATATAACGCGCGCACATAGGCAGTGTACAAACTCAGTTATTATTAAAACACCAGTTTTATAACAAGAGTGACATTAAGGAGTAGAGTGGATATGTAAAGGTTAAATTTGAAACTTGGCTAATATAACTAAAAAGAATCATGGTGTATCCTCTTGTATGTTAAGATTTCAATCATGTGTGTAGAGAGATAAGCGACGTATATATGTTAAGCACTTAAGCCACATAATATTGAGAGAGAAGACGAATACCATGAGGGAATAGATCGCAGTTAATGCTTGATGTGTTACTTACACCCGCACAGGGGCGGTCTCCATCAATTTAATTCACGTTTCTAGCTTGTCACTCTCTAAGGGCCTATTTGGATTGAGGGGTTTGGAGAAAACCCCCGGGGGGTTATGAGTTAAATTTAAAGAAATCGGAGAAATAAGGTTATAAAATTTTAATTAAGACAATATGTATGTAAGATAAAAGAGTAAGAAAAATTAATTAAAGTTTATTAACCCCACTTCTCTAATTTCTTTAAATCCAACTCAAAAACATTTTCCCTCCACCTACTTTTCCTCCCCTCTCCTCATACCAAACAGCCCTTAAATATCATTGAATGTTTCAAACCCTCTTCCTGCTTTTCTGGCTTTTTTTTTTTTTTTTTTAAAAAAAAATATCCTATATACAATAAAAAATTACTAAAATACTAAATTGTGGGTAATGTAAATGTTTATCAAGATGTTGCACTTAGAATCATGGGTTAAGGTGATTTGCCAACCAACTATTACCCGAGGAGCGTCTGACACAAAAAACAATTGAGGGGACCAAACTTGTCAATCAACAATTAAAAAATGAAAAAAACACACAATTTGGTGCAGATTCGCCAACGAACTATTACCCTGTCCACTGTCTTGATGTTTCCATCTTCCATTGATATTACTGATGTCGCGACATCGGCGTCTCCAAAGCTTCCATTGTTGTGGGTGTTCCACTCACCCTCTTGAACTCATCCAGCAGTTCATAGATTTCGACCGGCACACACCTTGCACCCTAGTTGCATCCCTCTGATGCCACAAGGCAGAATCTGCCGCCACAACGCTTTGCTCCCATGGGTCTCATCTCTGTTGGTGTTTTCCTTATTCAACAAGAAGGCTTAACCGCTCTTTTCTCCAACGTTTCCACCACCATCCTACGACAATGCGTCGTATTTTAACTTAGTTGTGATAGTTGTTTTTTTAATAGTTATTTGGTGTTTTTTTTTTTTACTTTTTAATTGTTGATTGACAATTTTGGTCCCCTCAATTGTTATTTGGGCCGTACGCTCCTCGTAATAGTTGGTTGGCAAATCTGCACCTTAACCTTAGAATCATTTAATGTTGGAATGAGTTTAGATTTTCACTCAAATCGTTCGCGTAAAAGAACAACCTTCACCATATGACATTTATTTTGTTAATAAAAAAGTGAAATCGTTCATGACTTCAACTATCCCTCCCTTCTCCCCGGTCCACATTTGGTGCTCACTGCAACCCAATTTCTCATCACTTGATGGGATCTCAACATTAAATTTAATCTCAATAGTATAAATTTAAAAATTTTAATTTGTGATTTTCTAAATTATAAGTTCATTTTTAGGAGAAATAATAGTTATAAATTATTTTTATTTTAAATTTTACATATATTAAATAAAATAAAAAGGGCAGAAAAAGAAGTTTGAAATTACAAAATCCGTTTGTTACCAAGAATTAAAAAATAAATTGATTTTCACAACTCATTTTATGGGAAATACTTGATGTGAGATTTTCCAATTTCAATTTTTTTTTAATCATTCTCCCTAAAATAAAAATTTATTTAAAATATAAAATTTATATTATATTAAATCTGGACCTATCCAAAATCAATCTAAAAGTGTAGATGAGTGATGAGAACTGCTCATCAAACTGATGAGCACAAAATGTGCCCCCCTCCTACTTCTTGTATCCCTATGCAAAATTCAAATAGTTCATGCCAAGAACATTTTCACTTTTGATTAAAAACTAAATGTCACATTTCTAGTATGGTGAAAGTTGTTCTTTGGGTGAATGATTAGTGTGCAGATCTAAATTCATTCCTGCCCTAAACAATTTTAAACATAATATCTTGGTAAATAATTTCCAGTAAGGGTTAAGGGGCATTTTTGCTCAAAAACTTTCTGAGTAAAATTGCCTCTTAATCATTCTAGTAATTTTCTTCTACCTTGTCATTTTTTGCCGGAAAAAACAAATTTTTAAAACAGAATACTAGTTTAAAAGGTTTTAGACAATAAACCTAAATCAAATCAAACTAATCAATTTACCTCCTCTTCTTTTATTTTTCTTAATCAGGCACTTATATACTTTTTATTAAAAAAAATTCAATATTAATCTTGTAAACTTGATTTTTGAAAAAAGAAAAAATATTTGGTATGCCTAGAGGTTTTCACCTCTGTCAACTAATTTTCCGCACCGTCACTGTTAAATTCGAATGAATTATTTATTTATAACTTCAAGTCTCAACACTATCATTCAAAGAATAGCATAGGAACATAGCTGGATATAATTTGCATAAAAAGGCAGTTCATTCTTATATAAACAAATAACAGGATCTAAAGCTCATTGTGAGTAGGTTTAGCTAATACGAAATAGTAGTATTAATTCAACTTACATAAAAAAATTAAGTTTAAGTTCCATATGCTTAATTTTTTTGGTGTGGACGAAATATGCTAAATATTGAAACTTGAACAAAACCATTCAGTTTGAGAATGTCTAAAACCAAATTAAACTTCGCCATTAATAATCGGTAACAATTTTTATTGACATTCTAATCTTTTTCCACTTATTAAAAAAGTCGTAGATACGCGTTTCTATTACAAAGGGCTTATAGAAAATTAAGGGTAGGAAAAATCTTCATCATTGAAAGGACTTGCACATGAAAGTATAAGACACGTACTTATAAGAGAAGACAATTGTTCCATAAAATGCTAATGCTATTAATTATAAAACATAGAGAAGGAAGGATATATAATTTCTAATTAAAATAATAACCTTGGATAATAAAAGACAATGGATAATTAAAAATAACTAAGAATATTTTGATTATTATATTACTCGGTTAATTAAATTAGATAATAATTAAAGAATATTTTAGAGGAAATGTAATAGAAGGATAGAGAAGTAACGGAAAAAATCATAAAAAGCTTACTTAAACTCTTGTCCATTTTTTTACTCAAGCTAGTAGAGAGGAGAGCAAGATCCCATTATTCCACCCGTCCAAAAATCCAATCACTCCAATCATATGTTATATATGCTCGTAGGAATTGTTGGAGCATGAAAGTAAAGTGAGGCAAACAATACGGTATACGAGACAACGAGATATTTCTAGAGCTAATACAACAAGATATCACTACAAAAGCATATAGCAGATGCATGATCATTATGCCGACAAACATAAGCAAAAAGCAATATGAAAGCCCCACAATGTAAAACAACAATAACAGCCTGCACTATTCACCAGTGCCACGATAATTAGTCGTGTCCTCAGCGCTAGGAAAACAAAACGGTGTTATCAAAACTATAACCCGTATAATTGTCTGTATAACGGTCTACGAACATATCATTGACATATAAGTATTTAAGAAGCACAAGATTAGTGTTACAGTACGCGTCCGTACCTTCGTTGATGTACGTAAGTGTTTCTGGCGGAAACTTTGTACTTTCTGACGGAAAACAGTGATTTGTCCGACAATGCACGTTGGACGACGTAAAGGCAACAAATTAGGATTCTGACTTCCTCTACAAGTAATATCACTTTTATTAGTGATTTGATACTACAACTGGCATTTTAGGTAAAAATTACCATTTTGCCCTTCTACCCCTACTTGGCGGAATTTCGCAGTAACTTCCGCTACATAGGCTATTTTCTTCCCAAAATTTCACCGAACTTCGACACATTTATGATTTTGAAAATAAAGACTAAAATAGCCCTCCCATATGATACCCAATCATACTCAAAATTTAAAGGCTATTACTACCCCTAACCTTTAAAAGAGCTATAAAAACTACAACTTTTCAATGACTCGATCCCTACTATGTTTACACCTCTGCATATTTTTCAACGCAAACAAGGCTCTAAAACATTTGTAGGAATCTTGTCACCTACTTTCTAAATCTAACTAACAATTCTACTAACTACTAAACTAAAAACTAAAGACTAAAGCCCGAAAGACTTACCCGTTGAAGACTTCTGCAGAGCTTCCGCCTGAAACTTCTCTCTCTTCTTTCTCTCCCTAGGAATTTCGGCCAAGGAGCTCAAAGAAGATGGTGTGCAGAATTTGAAGGAGGGGGGGGGTATTTATAGGGTTTAGATAAGGCATTGTTTGGCATTTTGGGTTATAAAAAAACCCATTTTCCCGATCGGTACCCGATTCGCGTGATTTCGGAGAATTCACAAAATTCTGGATTTACAACTCGAAGACATGTTCTCACTTAGTAGAAATGTCCAAGTTAACCTAAATTTTGATTCCATATAGGTCTCCAACAGTCCAGGTTGAAGTTCCTCGAAAACGTGTCCGAACGCGTCCGGTGTCGAATTCGTTTTCGGAGATATCAATCTCTTCGAAATAATTCACTGATTCCAAATATGTCAAAATAAATTCAAACCCATTCCTAAATGTTGAGTTAGAATTTATTTTCCTCTTTTCCAAAAAATATGCCTATATGCATTTTTCCCTATTTTGTTTTATTAGGAAATGCACAAATGACTTATCTCTAGATAGGGTCCGTTTCCTAATTTAAATATTACTATTCACATATTTTACTTTAATTAATTATATTAATATAATAATATGCAACTTGATAAATATATATATAATAATTTTTTTTCTTCTTTCACCAACAAAGATGTCGGCAGCCCCTTTTGAATATATATATATATTATTTTTTTTTATTTAATTAATTATTTACTTATTTACTTATTTAATTTTCCAAAAATTTCACAAAAATACCTAATTGGTCAATTCTTGTATTTAGGCTTAAAAATACCTAAACTCAAATATTTTTCACAAAAATTTCCAATTAATTAGTAAATATATTTTTACTAATATTCAACTAATTTCCACTAATTTTTGAGCTTCCCATAATTATTACTGAATTTCCTTTGTTTACACTTAAGTAATTAGCCATTAATTGCTTAATCACTCTTTAACCATAGTTGGTATTTTTCTTAATTAAGATGCCTTATTACCTTCATATTCTTGCATTAACCTTAGTATTTTCATACCTCCAACATTATTCCATAATTACAAGGGTATTTTGGTCTTTTTAATACTTTTTGAACACTCTTATACAATTTTCCCAAGTTCATAATTTATTAAATTACCGTAATTAGAGATATTATACTCTCCTAATTCAATTGATCATTATCTTGTCTTTCAGGATTTTTCATGAATTTTCTAAGTTAGTTACCCTTTCAGGGGCATTTTGGTCATTTTGGCTCTTTGACCCTTAAATTCCCTAATTTCTTGTAGAAATTCTACCTAGAAAATATGCCATAATTATACAAGTCTCGAGATTGAATTTTCACTTATCGAATTATCCAACTTTTATTTATAATATGCCGGATAAATATCAAGGTATTACATTTCCCCCCCTTACACAAAATTTCGCCCTCGAAATTTAATCTATACTAACTAAACTTCGGGCCATGAACTCTGGGTACTTCTCCTTCATGTCACTCTCAGTTTCCCATGTTGCCTCTTCGGGTGTTAAACCCTTCCAGACCACCTTTACTATCAGAATAGTCTTATTTCTGAGCCGCTTCTCCTTATGATCAATGATGCATTCGGCTCAACGATGAAGGTATTATCATGCCGTACTTCGACATCCTCGTACTCGATGACATGATCATGGTCGGGTTGGTATTTCTTCAATTGTGACACGTGAAAACATCGTGGAGATTACTCGGGTTCGGGGTAAGGCTAGCGATAAGCTACTTCTCCGCGCTTAGCCAAAATTTCGAATGGTCCAACGTCACCGGGTGGTGAGTTTCTTCCTCTTGAGCGTCCCGCCGACACCGATTCTAGGAGATAACTTTAGAAATACATGGTCGCCGACATAAAACGTTAGAGGTCTCCTCCTTTTGTCGGCATAGCTCTTGTCTACTATGTCTTGCTAGGAGTCTCTTCTTGATCAGTGCGATCTGCTCAGAGGTTTGCTCAAGCATATCCGGCCCAAGTAATTGCTTTTCGGACGAATCATCCAGGCACAATGGTGATTGACACTTCCGCCCATACAATGCCTCGAACGGGGCCATTTGTATACTAGCATGATAAGCTGTTGTTATATGCAAACTCGCTAGCGAAAGATGTTGATCCCAACTTCCTTGAAATCCAGGCACATGCTCGCGAAGATATCCTCCAGCGTCGTATGGTTCTTTCGGATTGACCGTCAGTTTGTGGGTGATAAGCCGAACTGAACCTTAGCTTAATCCCCATACCTTCATGTAATGCTTGCCAGAAACGGGATTTGAATCGTGTATCACGATCAGAGACAATGCTCTTAGGAACACCATGTAATCTCACTATCTCTTTGATATAAATCTCCGCCAATCGTTCCGGAGAATAGTGAATACTGATGGGAATAAAGTGTGTTGACTTGGTTAATCTGTCAACAACTACCCAAATTGTATCATGATTTCGATTTTGGGCGGACCTACCACAAAATCCATGGTTATGTTCTCCCATTTCCATTCCGCAGACTCTAGTCCTTGCAAAAGACCGGGGGTCGACGGTGCTCAATCTTCACTTTCGACGGGTCAAGCACTTGGCCACGTAATCGGCTACGTCTTTCTTCATTCCGGGCCACCACGTTCAGATTTCATACTGGTACATCTTGACCATGCACGGATGTAGAGTGTACTTACTCTTATGAGCCTCATCCATTATCGTCCGCCTTAACTCATCAATCGGCGGTATGTAAACTCATTGTTTATACCTGACCAAACCACTAAGTGATAGGTCATAGTCTTGGGTCTCACCTCGAGAAATCTTCTCACGAGTCTCGATAGCCCAATCATCTTGCTTCTGAGCTTTTTCCACTTCATCTCTCAGATCATACTCCCCTTGACTTGCAAGAAGTGTAGCAAGATAGGCATCGGTGGTGCATGCTTGACCCATGCAGATTTGGTTGGATAGATTCGTGTCTCGAAATCTTCCAGCGAGCCGCTCTCTGTATCATCATATATGATACCTGCACTGTCTTTCTACTAATTCTACGGTTACACCGTACAAGTAATGCCTCCATATCTTCAAAGCGAACACGATAGCCGCCGGCTCTAGATCGTGTGTAGGATAGTTTAACTCGTGAGGTTTCAGTGACGAGAGGCATAGGCCACCACCACCCCTTTGCATTAGGACACATCCCAATCCTTGCCCACCGGCATCACTGTAGACAACATAGGTCTCATCTGGATCGGGGATAATCAATACCGGTCTTGTAGTCAACCTCTCCTCGGACTCGAAAGCTTTCCTCACAATCATCTCCCATATAAAGGGTTGATTCTTGAGTATGCTCAACACCTTTCGCAGATGTTCTTCGTGCTCTTCTTTACTCTTAGAGTAGATCAAAATGTCATCAATGAACACCACCACAAACTGGTCTAGGTGTTGTCGGAAGATACGGTTCATATAATCCATGAATACCGCAGGTGCATTTGTTAATCCGAAGGGCATCACAAGGAATTCATAATGCCCATATCTCGGTTCGAAAGCTGTCTTGGGAACATCGCCATCCTTAACTCGCAGCGATGGTATCCCGAACGCAAATCAATCTTTGAAAAGATCGTAGAACTGACAAGCGATCCAAAAGATCATCAATCGGGGAAGTGGGTACTTGTTTTTAACAGTCACCTTGTTGAGTTCGCGGTAGTCGATGCAGAGTCGGAAACTTCCATCTTTCTTCTTTACAAAAAGCACTGGGGCTCCCCACGGTGAAACGCTAGGTCGAATGAACCCCTTCTTCAAAAGTTCTTCCAACTGCGTTTCTTCAACTCCTGCATCTCGTTAGGAGCCATACGATACGGCGCCTTTGATATTGATCTGTGCCGGGCATCAAGTCAATGTTGAACTCCACTTCTCGGATAGGAGGTAACTCGGTAAGATCCTCCTGAAATACATCGGAAAATCATTCACCACGGGAATGTCACGAAGTGAAAGGTCGGCTTCACTTTGGTGAAAAGAATACCATGTAAGCATGGCATCCTTGCTTTACGCACCGATCAGCTTCTGTAGCGGAGAGAAAGTTCAGGCTCACTTCAACATTTTCTCCGGTAAATGATATCTCCTTTTGCCACAGTCGATCATCGCACCGTTGGCCGTTAACCAATTCAGACCGAATATGACGTCGATGCCGTGAAGAGGTAGACGGATAAGATCCACTTTAGAAACTCGTCCATCCACGTCAGCAGTACAATTCATACATGCATCAGAAGCTAAAGACTTTACACCCAACGGTGTAGATACAACAAGATCAAATGGCAATCTACGGGCATGCAATCCTAAACGACTTGCACAATCATAGGAAATAAGCGAGTGACTAGCACCCGAGTCATACAATGCTTCAAGTAGATTTCCATTGAGATAGATGGTACCTTGAACCATCTCTGGGGACTTTCTGGCCTCTGTGTTTGTCAATGCAAAGATTCGGCCGGTGTTACGAGGTCTCGCCTCTGCAGTCTTCTCGGGGCAATCCCGGCTAATGTGTCCGGGCTTCGACACTTGAAGCAGACTTGTTTCCCATCGCGATTGGCTCTGGATGGTACTTCTTGCATTTAGGACACGTCTGGGATCCCGGTGTCTGGGTAATTTTGTTGCCCGGTTGGTAGGGTCTCTTGTTTCCACCCCGGTTGTTGTTCCAAGGTGCCTTCCTCTTCGTGAGGAACCTCCGCGGTTGGAACCACCGCGACTTGCATTATTTCCGTCCCGGCCGGGATTTGCGCAATTCCTTCAAGTTGCGCTCGTCATCTGCGCAGATTCCACCGCTTTGGCCATCTTCGAAAATTGTGAGACACTAACCTTGCCCTTATATCATATTTCAGCCGGTTACAGTCGGTTAGCCTTCCACTCTCATTCTTGTAGATTTTCGGGTATGATGAATACCGCGACAGGTTGGTAAAGCGGGCGAAGTAGTCGTCGAAAGACTCCTCGGCTCCTTGCTTGATCTGCGAGAATTCTTCTTCTTTAATTACTGTGTTGATGGAGGAAAGTCTGTTCATTGAACTGCTCAAGGAACATCTCCCACGTAACAGATCGGCGAGTTGTGGAAACGCTCTTCCACCATCGTGAGCATCTCCCTCAAGCTTATAAATTGCTAGTGGGCCATCCGATTTCCGGGGCATTCCATGACTTCAAAAATCTTCTCAAGACTCGAAGCCAATCCTCGGCTAGCTCACTCCTTCCTCGAAACCAGGTGGTTTCAACTTGCGTAACTTGGTTTACCCGGTTTTGATAGTCCTCTCTCTTTGTCCGTGCACGGGTGGTGATTGGGATCTCTCGGACCCTCGGGTTCTTCATCATTGTCATTGTCATCATTGTCATCATATTCTTCTTCATCATTGTGGTTATTTTCTTCTTCATTTTCTCGCTCCTCTTCATGTTGTCGTGCTTCCAATTGTCTTTGTGCCTCCTGGTCTGTTGGTTCTGTCTTGCCGAAGAGTATCAATCGAACTCTTTGTTCTGTAGAGTTCTACGCATTTCTTCAATTTCATCACGTCCGGGTTGATTCGGTTCATTGTTTCTTTCATCCCGAGGTATGCGCCTCCTCCTCTACCTCGGCCTCGACCACGGCCTCGGCCTCTTGGTGCACCGGCACCTCTTAGTATCGCCATGTGTTATTCTTTTTCCTTTAAATAATTATGACAAAATATGTAAACATTAGAAATGGCACAACAATTTGCACACCAAACATATATTCACATATATTCATTTCATAAGGTTAATACATATTGGTCATTCTAATCCTAATACAAGTCTTCTTGTACAATCTCCTTATTCAAACGTATTTACAATATTCCAAAGTACTTGGAGATACAACCCAAACTTCCTAGTTTCTACAATCCACAGCTTCCTTGTCCGATGCTTTTCCTTTCACATGTACGGACAGACCAAGCACTTCAAATAGCGTAGGTGAATTCTAACTCCAAGAATGGGTCCGTCGTCCAGGTAGTTCGTTGATAATCCTTGCCCAAGCGGGTACAAGGGAAGAAGTACAAAGTGGAACGAATCCAAGCCGCAGTGCATGTTGGTCACAATTGGCTTGATAATTTCCGATCGGGCTTAGAAACATCGGATATTTGCTTTGAGTATCGTGGGCGTAGTTCTCTACTTGACAAGGTAGTGTTCAAACGAATGATTAATGGTGTATCATCGTCTAGGACGTAATGATAGTCGTCGAGTTCGGCTACCTCATCGTCAAGAAGTTGGATCTCGGGGTAGTTAAAGTTATCACCAACCGAGGTGTGAGTTGAAGTAGGGCTTCTGGATCAATTTGGTCCTCTATCACTAGGTCATACAGAGTTGAGATCGGGTTCGAGTTCCTGGCCGGGTGATAAAGGGTTCGATTCACCGTAGTAGTGACTGGGAGTAGTGGGGTCGATATTCTCATAGTTTGGATCATAAGGGAACAGTTCACGTGGTCGGACTCCAAAGTGGAACAGTTCGAGAATGGTTTGTGGATTCGAGGCTCATTCGGTTGGGCTTGCGGGAATCCGACTCTTCCTCGGCAGGATCTTCTTCTTCCGTGGTTGGTGAGGATGGGTTATTCGGGGTGCGAGTGCTAACGGAGGAATGGATCTCCGAGCAGGACGTCTCCACATCCCGTAATAGTTGTAGAATGGGTCTAGGACGGGCTCTTCGTCCCTGTTCATCTCTACACATTACACCAATGGCCTTATCAGTACTCATTTTCAAAAATGTGCTCAAAGTCAAAAGGCTTAAGAACCTAACTCCGTTATCCGAACAGAATGGCCAGGTAAGTGTCTACCATGGGGACCTCACCGGGTTAGCGGTGACTTATGGCACACCCACGTAGACTAGCCTTGCCTTCGGCACCAAACTGTCCGTGGTAACATAGTTAAATACTTGCCAGAAAGTTTTGCTCTGATACCATAAAATGTAACACCCCAAGTTTGAAATGCGAAAATTTTTTTTTTTCAAACAAGCAATCAGAGTGGAGAAATAGAGCGAAAGAGCATTTGGATTCTTAGCCAAAACAGCAACCATTGTGTAACATTGTATAGATTACAGTAGTCCTAATGTTTAGAAAGAAACAACAGATAGAAACGAAGCGGAAAGGAATGCGTAAAGCGATAAAGATAGAAACAGTCTTCAGCTGCATGCCTACTCTGGGTACTTGCCTCGATCCACGTTCCGTGGTCCTCCTGACCCTGAAGCTACGGTGAGATTCAATTCAACGTATTGAATCTCGGGTAACGATTAACCTCATACCCAAACAATACGGTATACGGACAATGATATTTCTAGAGCTAATACAACGGTATATCACTACAAAAGCATATAGCGGATGCATGATCATTATGCCGACAAACATAAGCAAAAAGCAATATGAAAGCCCCACAATGTAAAACAACAATAACAACTGCACTATTCACCGTGCCACGATAATTAGTCGTGTCCTCGCCGCTAGGAAAACAAAACGGTGTTATCAAAACTATAACCCGTATAATCTGTCGTATAACGGTCTACGAACATATCATTGACATATAAGTATTTAAGAAGCACAAGATTAGTGTTACAGTACGCGTCCGTACCTTCGTTGATGTACGTAAGTGTTTCGCGAAACTTTGTACTTTCGACGGAAACAGTGATTTGTCCGACAATGCACGTTGGACAGCGTAAAGGCAGCAAATTAGGATTCCTGACTTCCTCTACAAGTAATATCACTTTTATTAGTGATTTGATACTACAATCGGCATTTTAGGTAAAAATTACCATTTTGCCCTTACTACCCTACTTGGCGGAATTTCGCGGCGCTTACTACATAGGCTATTTTCTTCCCAAAATTTCACCGAACTTCGACGCATTTATGATTTTGAAAATAAAGACTAAAATAGCCCTCCCATATGATACCCAATCATACTCAAAATTTAAAGGCTATTACTACCCCTAACCTTTAAAAGAGCTATAAAAACTACAACTTTTCGACGACTCGATCCCTACTATGTTTACACCTCTGCATATTTTTTCAACGCAAACAAGGCTCTAAAACATTTGTAGGAATCTTGTCACCTACTTTCTAAATCTAACTAACAATTCTACTAACTACTAAACTAAAAACTAAAGACTAAAGCCCGAAAGACTTACCCGTTGAAGACTTCGGCAGAGCTTCCGCCTGAACTTCTCTCTCTTCTTTCTCTCCCTAGGAATTTCGGCCAAGGAGCTCAAAGAAGATGGTGTGCAGAATTTGAAGGAGGGGGGTATTTATAGGGTTTAGATAAGGCATTGTTTGGCATTTTGGGTTATAAAAACCCATTTTCCCGATCGGTACCGATTCGCGTGATTTCGGAGAATTCACAAAATTCTGGATTTACAACTCAAGACATGTTCTCACTTAGTAGAAATGTCCAAGTTAACCTAAATTTTGATTCCATATAGGTCTCCAACGAGTCCAGTTGAAGTTCCTCGAAAACGTGTCCGAACAGCGTCCGGTGTCGGAATTCGTTTTCGGAGATATCAATCTCTTGAAATAATTCACTGATTCCAAATATGTCAAAATAAATTCAAACCCATTCCTAAATGTTGAGTTAGAATTTATTTTCCTCTTTTCCAAAAAATATGCCTATATGCATTTTTCACTATTTTGTTTTATTAGGAAATGCACAAATGACTTGAATTTGCTTAGTAAGAGTTTAACGGAAGACAAAATTCCACTGATCATTAATCTCTCTTGACTTTGAAATTCCTATTCCTAGATCTCTAGATAGGGTCCGTTTCCTAATTTAAATATTACTATTCACATATTTTACTTTAATTAATTATATTAATATAATAATATGCAACTTGATAAATATATATATACTAATTTTTTTTTTCTTCTTTCACCAACAAAGATGTCGGCAGCCCCCTTTTGAATATATATATATATTATTTTTTTTTATTTAATTAATTATTTACTTATTTACTTATTTAATTTTCCAAAATTTCACAAAAATACCTAATTGGTCAATTCTTGTATTTAGGCTTAAAAATACCTAAACTCAAATATTTTTCACAAAAATTTCCAATTAATTAGTAAATATATTTTTACTAATATTCAACTAATTTCCACTAATTTTTGAGCTTCCCATAATTATTACTGAATTTCCTTTGTTTACACTTAAGTAATTAGCCATTAATTGCTTAATCACTCTTTTAACCATAGTTGGTATTTTTCTTAATTAAGATGCCTTATTACCTTCATATTCTTGCATTAACCTTAGTATTTTCATACCTCCAACATTATTCCATAATTACAAGGGTATTTTGGTCTTTTTAATACTTTTTGAACACTCTTATACAATTTTCCCAAGTTCATAATTTATTAAATTACCGTAATTAGAGATATTATACTCTCCTAATTCAATTGATCATTATCTTGTCTTTCAGGATTTTTCATGAATTTTCTAAGTTAGTTACCCTTTCCAGGGGCATTTTGGTCATTTTGGCTCTTTGACCCTTAAATTCCCTAATTTCTTGTAGAAATTCTACCTAGAAAATATGCCATAATTATACAAGTCTGGAGATTGAATTTTCACTTATCAGAATTATCCAACTTTTATTTATAATATGCGATAAATATCCAAGGTATTACGGTGAGGATGGAACCCATAATTTTGCTCATTTTGTCCGTTGCATTATTTCAACTTTCCAAGCAAACTCCATTAATTTGATGAAAGTTAGCTTCCTTACCCCTACCAATGGAACTCTCTCAACCAATGATCGTTTTGCCCCCCATATGAGACAACGTTGACGATCATCATTAATGGAGATAATGGCAACGTACGTGGTTGACCGATGACAATGATGATGAAGACAGTTAATATTGATTAATTGATGAGTTATTTCTAGATGTTTGGTTCTCTTTGTTTTGATTTATAGATTTTTCTAGCGACAGATAAGGTTCCAAAATTTGGGTGAGGGCTAGGTTTTTTTTTAGAGGAGAACATAGTGGTCTCTTCGTATTATAATTAACATAAGCATCAAATAAAAACAATACAATGTTTTCATGAACACTTGCCAAACACAGTACATTTTTAACAATATTTCATAAACAAAAGAACAAATATAGTAGCAGTCCAATTAATATACATACAGAGGCATGCATATTTTTATTTGTTAATGAAAGGTGATCTGATGGTGGCTTGGATACGTACGTAATAATGAATTTGTGTGATTAATGAAAATCACGTATATTAATCTAGTTTGAATATGAGTTGACCTTCCTGCAGTTGGCACGAATTTCACCTTGAGAGCCAGTGAGGGGCTTTATATTTCCCATCTTAATCATGGAATTGGCGAAATCCTTGTAGAAAGCTTTAGTATCGTAGCTGTATTTCTTAACGTAGTCATCAGTGGAACCTCCAGTGAAAAGTTGCTGATCAGAGTGAAGGAGACCTTTTTTGTGAAGCAAGTCGGAGAAGTAGGCCTGGTCAAAGCGAGCGGCGGTGGGGTCCAGGGGAGCGAGGTTGGTGTCCCCTCCATTTGTAGGGCACCCCCTCTGAAGGTCTCTCGCAAAGTTGGGGTCAATCTCAGTCGATGGGTCGTTGTGGATGCGGTCTCTGAAGACGGTACACTGTGCAAACCCAATGGAGTGGCCACCTGATAAAACGACAAGGTCTTTCTCGTTTAGGCCATGACTCTTGAAGTTGTCGATGAGCTGAGAGAGGCTGAAGAACGGCGCTGGGATGTCTTCGTCTGCTGCGCTTCGGCTTGCCGTTTTGGAGTCTCTTCTGCCCAGTCTCACCTTCCATGATGAGCCCCCCAACTACGCAATAATATTAATCAATAAAAAAAATACATTGGTTAAGCCTTGAAATAATTTTTTTCCAAGTATGCCCTATTTACGAAGAGGCAAATAAGAGAGAGAAATAGAGTAAATATAAGTATCACTAATGTTAATGGGTGAGTTTTAATATTATATATTAAATAGTACTCATATTATAATATTAAATATAATAAAAATCTACAATTATAATATTATTACACGATTCTCATCTATTAAAACATGGTCTAATGGATACATTAAGTGGGGAGACTCTTATTTCATATAAAAGGATGTGTGAATATTTTTTAAAACTACATAGTTATCTTTTTAAATTCGTCTTTTTCTCTATTTTTATATTATTATTGAAGCAGCTTCAGCAAAAGTAAATTAAGAAAATATTAAAATATACTTGTTGGAGTAGACAGTGATACGTACAGCAACAACAGAGTCTCGAGCGGCGACGGCCAAAATGTCAGCACAAGAAACAAGGGGGCGACCACACACTTTGTCCACTTCCCTCTTGATCTCATCGATCACTTCAAATCCTCTCGCTGAGTTTACATTTGGTCTCGCATTCTTCTCGCTCTCTATTGTTTCCGAATCATCCAGAAGAATCGATCCATCGCATCCCTGCTCAAATCATATTCAACCAACTAACTCCATCATCATCATATTTACGGTTCACACATCAGGAACTAGCTAGCAATAGTATATATAGAGGAATCAGAAAACATATAGATATATATATAAAGGTGAAAGGAATGAGAATACATTGACGAAACAATCATGGAAGTGCAAGCGAAGCAAAGAAGCGCCCATGCGGCGTTCTTTAGAGATGGCGGTCCGAACCACTCTTTGGATAGCTTTCAAAGCGTCAGGGCAAGAGTGGTCGTCGTAGAAATCAGGAGACAGTGAAGAAGGTGATGACAAAGCTGTGGTTGCAACACCCAAAACCACCAAAGAATACACCACTATGGTTAAACACCCATGTGAGGCCATTTTTTCACGCACTATTAATTTCTCCAATGTATGAGCAACATACTGAATATTAGGCTCTATATATATAGTGCATGCATGATGCATAGTAACGGATCGAGGAAACCATGACCTGGCCATATAATTAATGCCCTACCAATAGCCACGCCTGGACTGGGTCCCAACGACCATTTCAGGGCATACATAGTGACCAAAAGATTGCTTTACTTGCTAACGGTTAAGGTTACTCAAGCAATCAATCAGCAAAAGAATCATTCAATCATTATTTAATTTAATTTCTTTTGTTTCCCATATATATATATATATATATATATATATATATATATATATATATATATATATTGTGATTTGGTCTGGCTAAGTTCAGAGCTTTACTCCTTTGATTTTAGGGACATACCATAAAGTGATTGTTTCAGCAGCTTTTCTAGATAACCCAGATTAGGTAGCTGGATAGTTTATAATTCTGAAAATCAGTCAAAGTTTACCAGGCAAGTATCTTGGAATTTGTCGTGACGTACGCTCTTTTGGGCCAAACGTTTTTTTAGACACTGACATATATGATGTATAAATAACGTTAGTCAACGGCAGGAACTTTCCGTATATAAGTTCTTTTTTCTTTTTTTTTTGGTAACAAAAAGTTTAGGTGAGGGTAGATACCGATTTCCCACCCGGATCAGGGCATGCCTCCAGGCTCAGACCGCTTACAGAGGTACTTACAGATCGCCCACCAACGAGGCCCTCACATCGACCAACGGGTATCGAACCTCCTCCTTTTTGGGGTGAAGGCCGACGACGCCTTAGCCAACTGTGTCAATCCTCATTGCCATATAAGTTCTTTTTTTACAGTACATTGCTAAATTATTGGATTTGTTCAAACCAAATAAAGCCTACATTTCTTTGCCAGCAATTTTTTCTTTATCTTTTACTTTTTCTACCTGGTACATGGTCAATAAGAAGAAAAACAAGCATTGGCTAGCGTTCTTGTTGAGCACGAGATAATGACTATTGACCATCAATTTAACATTAATTGATTTGGCACTGTTAACTAAGGAATAAACCAACTACTCTTTTTAATCAAATAAGTGTTTCAATGTATCATTTAAGAGTCATTCCAGCCTAGAATAGTCTTGTGTAAATTTATGTATTTCGATCTTTTAACTCGCCATTTAAAATACTCCCTCGGGTCCAATTTATAAGAGCTCAATAACTTAATTATCTCATTTCAAAAAAAGTTAAAATTAGTTAAGAATAATAGGCAAGTAAGAGAGAAAAATAGAATAAATATAAGTAACACAATCTTTTAGTTAATGCAACATATATAATTAATGAGGGGCAAAAATGAAAAAAAAAAATCATTACATGTTCAGACAATTCTTGAGAGGCTCTTATAAAAAAGATAAAGAGAATTCAAATTTTGGGATCTTATTAAAAGGACAGGAGGAGTACTAATTAACCATAGTAGAAAACATTCAGCTGACCATTCAAGAAGCTACCATGGTTATAAAGAGTTTCCTATTCAAATTAAAGTTAATTGTGATAGAAAATTATTGAACTAAATCATTTGAAAAGCACATATTTTAGTTAAAAAGGATTAAACAACTACTCCCTCCGGTCCTAATCATAACAGCACATTTTGGAGTTGGTTTTGGTCCTAATTATAAGAGCAAGTTTTAACTTTTGTCATTTTTTCCCTATAATACCCCTATTTATACTTTCTCAATAATAATTAAAGACAATAATAATTTAATACTTCCTCCGGTCCTAATTATAGAAACATATTTTGGAGTTGGTCTTAATCCTAATTATAAAACCAATTTTAATTTTTTTGTCAATTTCTTCATAAAATATCCTTATTGATACTTTCTCAATAGTAATTAAACATAAGAATAATTTAATAATGTATCCTATTATCTACCAAACATTAGTAATTTCTCGTCTATTTATGATTTTAAAAGTATTTATTTCAATTTATATATTCAGTTGTGTGAGCTATTTTAATTAGAAATGTTAGGTCTTGTAACAAAAAAAAAAAATAGGTATTAGAAATGAATATTGATTTAATTGGTTAATAATTAGAATTAGAATTAGGTATTAAAAATGAACTGGAGCACAACAACGGCAATGACAAATTAGAGCATAGAGAATGCTGTTAGTTCTCTATTGGTTTTGATGATAACGGACAATTGTAAACACAGTTGAAGTTTGTCTTTGTAAGATGAAAAACTTACTGTCAAAGACAAACTCGAGTTTCGGTTTGGAAACTCGAGTTTTGGCTTGTGTAACATCCCAATTTTAAAGCGGAATTTTTTTTTTTTTTCAATCAGAGTAGAGCATGGGAGCGAAAGAGTAACTGATCATAACAAAATATGAACCATAGTGTAATAGAGTAATGACATTACAGTGATCCTACTGTTCAAAAGATAAGTACAGAAAGCAATAATGTGACTTCGGCCGGTAGCCTACTCCTGCTGCTGCTTATCCCTAGCATCGATCCGTGGTCCTCCGGATCTGAAGCTATAGGTGAGATTCAATTCACCGCATTGAATCTCGTGTAACATTAACCTTATGCTCAAATAAAACAGTATATAGACAATAGATATTCATGACATAACAAAGAACATCTCATCGAAGTGTGACACGCACGAGAACATAAGCATGAAGCAATTATGTAAGGTCCTACACAACATCATTGTGACACGAGACGGGACATAAGCATAAAGCGTATGTAAAGTCCTACACAAATATAGCTCGCACATTACCCCGTGCCACGAACACGTGTCCTCAGCGCTAGGAAAACTCAAAGCGGTATTATCATGTCTATAACCCGTACAAGGTTGTATGTAAACGGCGACCCTAAGCGAGCCGGTATATGAACGTATTTATGACATATCTGTATATGAGAACTATAGGATTAGTGTTACGAGACGCGTCCGTACCTTCGTTTGATGTACATAGTTGTTTCGGCGAATCGTACTTTCGACGGAAAACGGCGGTTTGTCCGACAATGCACGTTGGACAACGTAACGGCAACAAATTAGGATTTCGACGTCCTATAAGAGTAATATCACTTTCATTAGTGATTTGGCACTATAATCGGCATTTTAGGTAAAAATTACCATTTTGCCCTTCTACCCCTAATCGGTGGAATTTCGCCAAAGATTTCGTTACTCGACAAATTTTCTTCCCGAAATTTTGCGAAACTTCGACGCAACTAGGATTTCAAAAATAATGACTAAAATAGCCCTCCCATATGATACCCAATCATACTTGAAATTTAAAGGCTATTCTAACAAATTCTACCCTTACTTTTAAAAGAACTGCGAAAGCTTCAACTTTTCAATGACTCGATCCCTACTATGTTTACACCTCTGCATATTTTTCAACGCAAACAAGGCTCTAAAACATTTGTAGGAATCTTGTCACCTACTTTCTAAATCTAACTAACAATTCTACTAACTACTAAACTAAAAACTAAAGACTAAAAACTAAAGCCTGAAAGACTTACCCGTTGAAGATTTCTGCAGAACTTCCCCAGAGCTTCTCTCTCTAAATGAAGAGAGGTCATGCCTTTTTATAGGCAAAAGTTGTGCCACTTTGGGTAATTTTCACATTTTCAAAACTTGTACTTTTGTTGCCTAAAGTGTAATTCTCCCTTTTGTATTTTTGGCCCCCTTTTTTTTTTTTTTTTCAGCAGCCCTTGGTCGACATACAAGGGCTGTTGTGTCAGCCCTTGGTTGGCCAAGAAAAGGTGACTTAGCTCACTTTATGCCCTAGTCCAACCGTTTTCCCCGATCGGTACCCGATTCGCGTGATTTCGGAGAATTCACAAAATTCTGGATTTACAACTCGAAGACATGTTCTCACTTAGTAGAAATGTCCAAGTTAACCTAAATTTTGATTCCATATAGGCCTCCAGTATTCCGGTTGAAGTTTTCTCGAAAACGTGTCCGAACGCGTCCGGTGTCGAATTCGTTTCGGGACTACCAAACTCTTGGAAATAATTCACGACTCCAAAAATGTCTAAATAAATTCAAACCCATTCCTAAATGTTGAGTTAGAATTTATTTTCCCTATTTCAAAAATATGCCTATATGCATTTTTCCCTATTTTGTTTTATTAGGAAAAAGCACAAACGGCCTCGGAATTAACTTAGGAAGAGGTCACTTGAAGGTAAAAACTCACCGATCAATATTTTACCTTGAACTTGGGATTCCTATTCCTAGATCTCTAGATAGGATCCGTTTCCTAATTTTAAAGTTACTATTCACATTTTTTTACTTTAATTAATTATATTAATATTTTAATATCAACTTGCATTGTACATATATATATATATTCATTTTTCATTCATTTTTTTTCTTTTTCTCTTGGGAAAATCGGCTGGCCCTATTTATTTTTAATAGATATTTATTTTTTATTTAATTAATTATTTAATGATTTATTTATTTAACTTTTTCCAAAAATTCCACAAAATTCTCTAATTGGTCCATTCTTGTATTTAGGCCTAAAAATACCTAAACTCAACCATTTTTCATAAAATTTCCAGTTAATTAGTAAATACATTTTTACTAATTTTAAGCCAATTATCACTAATTTTTGAGCTTTACACAATTATCTCTTAATTTCCTTTGCTTATACTTAAGTAATTAGCCCAATATTACTTAATTATTCTATTATCACTTGTTGGTAATTTTCTTAATTAAGACACTCCTTTATCTTCAAACTTTTGCCTTAACACTAGAATTTCCATGCTCATTGCATTAATCCATAATTGCAAGGGTATTTGGGTCTTTATTACTTTTTGAACATTCTTGTACAATTTCTCAAAGTTCATAATTTATTAAATTACAATAGTTAGAGATAATATACTCTCCTAATTTACTTGGTCACTTTTCTAACTTTTGGTATTTTTCCATAATTTCCTAAGTTATTTATGTCCCTTAGGGGCATTTTGGTCATTTTGGCACTTTGGCCATTAATTTCCCTGATTTCCTACAGAAATTCTACTTAGAAAATAGACTATAATTATACAAGACCGGAGATTGAAATTTCACTTATCAGAAATATCCAATTTTTATTTATAATATTCCGGATAAATATCCAGATTATTACAAACTTGTCAAAGAAATGCTCAGATTTTCATAAAGAAAGACAAACTCGAGTTTGGATTTGAAAACTCGAGTTTTGGTCATACATAGAGCATTCAAGTTTTTCACAAACAAAGCAAACTCGAGTTTGATTTAGAAAACTCGAGTTTTGACAAGACAGAGAGTAACTAAGTTTTTCGAAGAAACCAAAACTCTAGGTTCCATTTGGAAACTCGAGTTTGGGTTATACAGTAAGTTCTCTAAGTTTCCAATGTTTATGGAAACTCGAGTTTCGTTTAGAAAATCGAGTTTTCACTATCTGAGAACAATGCTCATCTCTGACCTTGAATAAACTTCCATGATTAAATCGATCTAAGCTTTTCAACGTTTTCTCAACTAAAGAGAAAACTCGAGTTTCGATTTTGAAACTCGAGTTTTGTATTTACAAAGAAGTTTCCAAAGTTTTCAACAAATGAGAAAACTCGAGTTATGTTTTGTAAACTCGAGTTTTGGCCAGGCCGAGAGCTCTGGCTATTTTGAATCTTTGAAAACTCAAGTTATGTTTTGGAAACTCCAGTTTTAAGCTTTTGGACTAAAACATGATTCTTCATCAAAATGTGCAAAACTCGAGTTAGTCATTAATTGACTCGAGTTTGGCACTATTCTCTTAACATGTCCAAAATGCCAAATCGCGATGTTTTTCTCTGTAAAGAGAAAACTCGAGTTTAGTTTGAAAACTCGAGTTTCACTCTTTGGATAGAAGTTCACTGGAACAAGAAAACTCGAGTTTCGAAGAACCAACTCGAGTTTGCATCGCAGGATTTGAATTTCGAACTGAATCGATTTGCTATATATTTATGTTTAGTCTCAATACTTTGTATCATCACTCACAACTATTATTAACTATGTTTAATCGGTTTGTTAGTGAGTTTCGATGATTTAGACAGATTAAATGGAGACTCAAACTGCTCTTCCAACGGATCTATAGTCAGAGAGTCAACTCTGAATTTCTGCAAAGCTGGATTAAACAGAGATTAGTGAGAGAAGAAGACCAGAACTTCATTTAAACATCTCCCATCACCTCCAACGGTTATAATCGGGATTTCAACGGTCATCTAATGATCTCTACCTATAAATAGAGATGCATTCAATTCTTCTCAACAACCAATCCAACAGAAAACGAAAATCATTCAAAGAGTCATTCATTATTTGAGTTTTTCTGTAAAGTATCTTTTGATACATTTGTACTTCAAGGCTTATCTTATCTACTCTGAAAGAGAGTTCATTGATTGTAAATCACTTATTGTGAGTTATCTCAAGTCAAGGGGACTTAGAGATTGGGTTATTGATTACAACTTGTAAGGGGGAGTAAGTTCTAGAGAGAGAATTACTCTTGAGTGCAGAGTGTGTAATCAATCTTGTTAGTGAGAAATCCCAAAGAGTCTGGGTACTGGACGTAGGTCAGGATTGGACCGAACCAGTATAAATCTTTGTGTCTTGCTATTCTTCCCTTACTCTGTTTACTTCTTCTTTATATCCGAAAAACAGAGTATTCGAAAAGAATTTTAAGAATCCCCAATTCACCCCCCTCTTGGTGATTCAAGCTCCATTTACAGATGCCAAGACAGTGAAGCGCATGGGGGTAGAGAGACATGTTAGAGATGTGGTTCCTCCATGTAACTATCATTAAATTTTAAGTAAGGGTATTTTAGGAAAATAAATATAATAAACTAATTTAACTTCTCTCCTTAATCTCTCCAAATTCTGGTAAATAGCTCTTATAATTAGGACCGGAGGGAGTATAACTTATCCATGATAGAAAACTGACGGTTGAAATACCGATACTAACGATGATCATCAATATAACTAATCAATAAATGCTATATGGATATAGCATTTAATATAACTAATCATTTATATTTGCAACACCTCTGAGCCCAGAACAGAGTGGCGTCTTCACCTATCATACATCAAATGTATTATTTAATAAAGAATTTAAACCACTGGGTCAAGTTTGATCCTAAAAATGAAAGGTCTTTTTATAAAGAGTTCAAAATAATATTATAGTTCAAATGAGCTTTTCTGAAACATTTAAAACATTTGAAAACATTTTATCAAGTGGTTCAAACTTATCATTAAAAATGCATCATATTTGAAACTTTGTTCGGTTTTATCAGAATATTTCCTTATTTCTCCGATTAACCTAATGCTTTACTACATCATTCACCACGTTTTGGGGCTTGTTATATACATGCTCGTCCCCTGCATTAATAGTTAGCAACATACATACATACATACATACATACATACATATGTATGTCTACTTCTACGTGATCATATGTATCTAATTTAATATACATCTCAGTATCCACATTTGGTTATCATAAAATATTATCTAAGTCATAAGGAAATAGAATTATCTATATACCACTCTGATCCTATTTTTAATTCCGTTTTGACTCAAAAAAATTGGTCCTATCTATAAATCCCTTTTGACCAATTAAATTAGATTGTGACATTTTTGCCCATATTAATGTACCAATAAAAATAGAGAGAGAAGAAAAAGTTGAAAGATACACATTCATAAAATGAGGGTAAAGTTGAAAATATACCCCATAATCATTGAGCTAACTATCTCTCCTTGGTATGTGTGATTTGGTCAAAAGGAACTTATAAATAGGACCAGAGTGATACAAAAGTGAAACTAAGTGTTTCATCTGCATCATCAACACCACCTTCTTCTCAAGATCAAGCAATAACTATGCCCTTACTTCTTCATCCTTGCAACAAGTTAATCTCAAATTCCAAGCATATACAATATATATGTAAATCAACCAGATAGAGTAGTCCACACAGCATATAAAGCATTCAAATTCAAAGAACAAGTTACATTCCATATGTAGCTTGTAATACAAGTAATCATTAAATGATTTTCAAATACCTTAGTGCTAGAAAATACATTTTGGCAAATTGATAACAAAAAATAACTGAATGCACTAGACCCTGCCTAGTCCCCGGGAAGCTAGCCCCATGGTCGGCCCTTCTGCTCAATCGAGCCACGAGTGGTGCTGGCTCCACACAGGCGAGACATACAAATATAGTATACACAAACATATATAGTTATATATACAAAGAATGTGATATTAAAGTTACTACCTGTTGGTCTTACAGACAAAACCTCTTCCACTATCTAGGTTCTTATCACTATGTTTATCCTTCAGGATCGTTCAATTCTTAGGTCCTATAATTAACATTTATATAGAGATGGGCCACTAATCAATCCAATTTAAATAACATAATTAAGATTTAGTTCCTTTAGACCCATCCCAAAATACTTATCTTTTAGTATCCTTATGACTAGTGATGTATACCAATTGAGACTTATTTAATTAGATACTATTAACAATGAAATAAATTTCATTTCAACCATTCAATATATCCAAAGAAACCTTTACTTTTGAAGGTTATGCACAATTAACAACTTGTATGACTATTTTAAGACTTATAAAAAATTCAACCTTTAATTTCTCTGGGATTTGGAAAATTCATAACTTGATCAATACAACTCCAAATGGAGTGATTTCAAATTTTACTTAAACTTTGATAAGTCTATTTTCATAAATTAAAGTCACCAAATTTTGAAAATATATGCACTATCCAGATGACCCTTCAGAATCTTAGGTTAGTTTGCAAAATTCATAACTCCTTGTACATAGTTAAAAAAAATTACAAACTATCTATCAAAATAAAGTCCTATGTGTCTACTACATATCTGGAAAATTTCACATTTTTTTGACTTTGTTTACTTAGTCAAAAACGCAACATCATACACCTGTCTTCAGAATCATACAAAAAATTTTCAGATCAATTTATGACTCAACTTCCAAAAATCATAACTAATTAATTTATAGACCTCCTCCATTTTAGGTGATCCAAATCTCATTTTAAAGATTAAGGAGAGTACTATCTCCTGTAAAATTTCCAGAGAAAAACTCAACCTTTAACTTACAAAAATGTCGGGCACAAGAGACTCTATTTTCAGACTTTTGAACAAAGTTGTAAAACATGACATGCAAGCTTATTTCTTAGTTTATATCTTTCAGAAATTAGACACCATGAGCTTATAAAAGACATGCACGGTTAAAATACTTGTTTTCAGAGCCAAATGAGATCAAATATTAGTTTAAAAATGACATGCAAACAGCTTAAGCCACTGTCATGAGTTCTCTCTCTCTAAAACTTGATTTTCATCCACAAACAACTCAGAAAAACTTTCTATGATTTCGAAAAACCAGATGGAACTCATTCAAGAGACTCACCTAAACTCCAAGAACAGTTTGCATGTGTAAATCACTGATATCTTCTTCTTCCTTCAATGCTTCTGTCTCTCTCTCTCTCGGTCACAACTCAGATTCTCAGCTTTCTCACGGTGTTTCTGTGGAAGGAGGGAATGAAAAGTGATGGAAGGAATGTAGGTGTGATTTTGTATTCAGATGTAAGAGAGAATGAGTGAAGGAGGGAGTTTTCGGAAGTTTGTGTGTGTGCACGTTGAAACCGAACGTGAGAGGGATGGATGAAGGATTATATGTGTGTATTGGATTGTTGAGTGACGTGTTGTAACTGAGTGGAGAGGAAGTATACGTGGCTTGATTTTGAATGTGTGTGTATCATGTGTATGTTGGGCCGGATGGGAGTTAAATGGGCTGAAGGTTTAGTTGGAGTTTATGGGCCAGATGAGTTTTATAAATAGTTAGGGGGTGTGGGCCATTGACTTATCAAATTGGACTTGACTTTGCCCAAATTTATTTGCAGGCTTGGGATAGTAATATTACCATTATTTATACACTTATTTACATTCTTGATCCACCCAGGCACCAATAGAAATTCCTATTTTACCCTTCACTTATTTACATTTTAGTCTACTAATAGAAATTCTCATATTGTCCTCTCTAGGCCATAAAATATTATCTCCAAAAATATTTTGGCCTAAAATTATTTCCAACTATTTATCATTAATTTTGTGGGAAAATATGCCTTAATTTCAAATATTAACTTCAAATTTTATTTGGGCTAAATTTCCCATAATTAATTCCCAATAATGTCTTTAATTCTTTAATCTCAAAATTTGGGATGTCACAATATTTATCATGGGAAAAGCACCAAAATAATATTTTTTTATAAAAATATTTACTAGATTGAAGTACATTTGAAAGTAATTATCAAACTAATGCAGTCAAATACATTTGACAGGACGCCACCAGTCACATCAGAAAGTCTCACGCTACTGGGTAGTGGTGTAAGACTGTCTCACACCACTAGTGGCGTGAATGTGTTTCACGCCACTAGAGTGGCGTGAATTTAATATTCACACCACTCTATTAGTGGCGTGAATAATTCACGCCACTCTAGTGGCGTGATACTATATATCACGCCACTAGTGGCGTGAGATAGACTTACGCCACTGCCCAGTGGCGTGACACAGTCTTACGTCACTACCCAATGGTGTGAGACTTTCTGATGCGACTGGTGGCGTCCTGTCAGGTGACGTATTTGACTGCATTAGTTTGGTAATTACTTTCAAATGTGCTTCAATTTGGTAAATATTTTTTTTAAAAAAAAATTGTTTTGGTGTTTTTCCCTATTTATCATCATTAGTAACTTATCCATGAGAGAAAAGGGAGAAACTAATCATTTAAATGCTATATATATGGATAATAAAGCCTTTCTAATCATTTTTCTAGTTAAACCATGTCAGGAAAGGACACAAGTCTTGTACTAGAGGCTGATGCTTCATTAAGAGTTGTACCATATTTCCAAGAGAGGTTGGGATTTTTATGCCTCCCAGAATTGTTTGTATTATTGAGTAGGGATTGTTCTGGTTATTGCCCCGGTAATTTCTTGCATAGTTTACTGGCTCCACCTGTTGAGATATGAGGCATTGTCCATTATCATGACTATTTCCACAGTAATCACAAGAAGCATGAATAGCATTGACTCTCATTTGTCTACCAGTAGATCGGTTTACTTGAGCTTCTAAGTGATGAAACCTCTTGTTGATTGTATTCAACATTGCCATCATCTGTGAAGAAGGATCCTCGATAACTTTATCAACTGATTTCACTAGCCTTTTTTCATTATTGTTTTGTATAAATTCAGTTGATAAGTCATCTAGACATTTCCAGACATGATTCACCGGTTGCTTTGTAATTCCCCCATTAGTGACAACATTTAATTCTGATTTAGATTCAGAAGTTGACCGAGTATTGAAAATTTGAAGCAAGACCCACTTCTCTAGATTGTGACCAGGACTCTGCCTAACAAGCAACTTGAACCTCTCCCAAGCTTCATACAGATGTTCCCCAAATTGTTGACAGAAATTAGTAAGAGCCGCTCTTGCATCCACCATCTTGTTATGTGGAAAAAATCTTGAATTTTTCTTCCAATGTCTCCCAAGAGGTTATGCTTCCCTCTTCTAAATTGTTGAGCCAGTCTTTGGCTTTCCCTTGTAGAGAGTAAGGAAAAAGCCGAAGACGTACGGATCACACCATTAGGAACTCCATTATGCTTGAATGAGTTGCAAACATCAAGGAATTGTATCAGATGCCGATCGATTTGGATCCTCTGAATCGTTTCCTGAATACTGACCCTATAGTTCAAGCATCTTAAGCATAGTCTACTTGATTTCAAAATTGTTGGCTTGAAAATCAGGCACTCGGATTCCCGACTGATAGCCCCAAGATTGTCTTCCCAGAAAATCATTGATACCCAAATTATCATTCTCATCATCAGCCATCTCTTCAGTTTCTGTACGTATTACCAGGGGCGGACCCAGAAAAATAGTGAAGGGGGGCACCATTGGTGCGGGGGTTCAGGGGCAGCGCCCCCGAATTTTTTTTTTTAAAATGAAATTTTTAAATGCATTAAAAAATAAAAGAATGTAAACAAGAAAAAGAAATATTTATGAAATCAAGTAAATATTGATGATATAATAAGAGAGACAATTATTTTAAAACCTGTCATTTAAAAAAGTAAGGCTAAGTGCTATTAAAAACGCAGCTATATAAATTACAATGAAGGGTGGGCACTCAATAAGTTCAAGTACATATATTTTAATAACAAAAGTATATTATAATAAAAATAATTACAATATCATCCTTCTAGGCTTTATTTTTTGGAATTCCATCATAATTGCCTTATTATCAATGCTATCAAATACATCTTTTTCAATATAAGGAACTAAACAATTATTCAACCATTCATCTTATATCCGATTACAAAGTGCAATTTTAATGTATTAAGAGTAGGCACCAAACAATCACGCAATCATTCAAACAATTTTTTTTTTATTACAAATCATCACAAATTTAAGGGGGGGGCACTCGCCCCCTTGTGATCTACCTAGATCCGCCATTGCGTATTACTTCCTCCTCTTGAATTTGAGGTGTTGTAGTTTCCAAAAGCTCTTGGATATTCCTGGTTTTCTGTGGTCTTTTAGTAGCTTTGGATTTTCGGGTCATATATCAAAGTACCTGCAAAACCAAACAAATCTCAAAGTATCAAACTAACACCAGAAGCTAAAAAAAAATAAAAAATAAAAAATAAAAAATAAAATAACTCAAACTGAAACTACTAAAGGATTTCTAATACTAATCACCAATTGCCTTGAGTCCCCGGCAACAACGCCAAAAACTTGATAGGGAAAAACTTTATAGCCTATAGACTCCGCAAGTATACGGGCCGTATCAAGTAATAAAGTGATAAAAAAAGTATCGTTCCCACGAGGACTCAATCTAACTAGCGATTAGATATTAAATTCCCTTTTTTCGTCTAAGTTGAGAAAATCAGAATTGTTTTCAAAAAATAGTAAAAAGAATTTTAATAGAAACAATAACTTCCAAAAATAGCAAATTTCAATAATAAGAATGAGCAACCCAGAGTCACTAATCCCTTATTAGCTTCATAAACCTTGTTTTCATTAATTTAATTAGACTTACTATCAATTTTGTTAATCTCGAATATAAATAGCTATAAGTGCCAGTCGGTCCACTTACAACCCTCTCTTAAGTATAATTTGTTATGTCTAACATAATTACTCAAGAGGCAATAAAACTCAAACACACTCTTCAACAATTATATGGGGCCATTAGGTATATGTCTATCCTAACTGCAAATTAAATCGTAATTTAATCTCATATTACTTAATCTCAGAGCCTAATTAAAATTCCCTTCGTCAAGGTAAATCCTAATACTCAAATTTATATTCAATGATGGCCAATCACTAAATAGAAAAACCTAAATAAGATTAAGTAACCAAAATTAAAAATAAATTTAACTAAACAATGAAAACCAAATTTAATCCACCTATAAGTTTATAGTTACTCTAGGTTGCAAAACCAACTAGCCACACACATGGCATTAATCAGAACCAGAACAGCACAGAAAAATTCAGAGTTCAATAGCATACTATAAAAGACTAAGAAACTAGAATCAGAGTCAAATGAGATACAAAACCAAGAACAAGAACAAAGAATCAGCACAGCTTTTGCGTCAACTCTGATCCAGCGAAATCCTCTGTTTCCGTTTTTCCAGTCCAGCCGACACCCCTTCAATTCGTTCCACACCTGCTTCTTTTCTATTCTCCAATCGTGCTCCCTGTGCTCACGGCGATGTTCCTCTTTTTCCTTTTCTATTTTTCGTTCAGCTCCCTCTTTTTTCCAGCTGCTCTGTCCTCTCTTCAAAATGCTGCCTCTGCTATGTTATATTGTTACTCCCTGTACGGCGAAAATATTCCCTTAGGTTTTTTTAATTGATTCCATTGATGGGCCCCCAAAACGCTGCCTCTCCTTCTTCTCATCAATTCATTTCTTCCTTTCCCACGTGCCTCCTAGTCCTTTTTTTTAATTGATATGGGCAAGCCAAGGCTTGAAAAGAAGAAGAAGGAACTAGATCATGGAAACCTAGCCCTTAATACATCAAGCAGAAAGAAAACTATCAAAAGCATACCAGCTGGTCCTTCAAAAACATATTAAGGCACCCCCTAGGAACTGATTGAACAATAGTCACGTCAGCATCAATTGGAGCTTCGTGGCCCTGTTTGGCCATATAATCAGCACAAGCGATATTTGCTCTAGGAGTATAATGGAGCTTAACCTTCCAATCCCTGAACAGGAGGTCTCTAATCTCCCTAATAACGTCTCTAAAGGGATGATCCATGCGGCCGTCTCTCACAAGAATGTTGACAGCATCAAGAGAGTCGGAGTAGAGAACAACTTCCTGGAAGCCCATCTGTAATCCCAGCATGATAGCGTATAACTTTGCCTCAATCACCGTGCGAAGGCCAAGAGCCCTGTGAAATCCCATCAGCCAATGACCCTGAGAGTTTCTTATCACTCCTCCACAAGCTGCTTGGTGTTGGGAACGCGCAGAACCATCCACATCAATACGGACCGCATTAATCGGAGGTGGGGTCCAAGCCTTTTCCTCATTCCTGCCAAGTTGAAAAATTTGGTGGGTTAAAGTTTGATTAGTTGTACTTTCCATGAGCAAATAATTGCAAGTATGAAGCATCTCCCTGGTTTCCGTGTTATCCCCTTGGAAAAGGAATTTGCATCTGGTTGTCCAAAGGATCCAGCACACCAAGCTGAAGATTCTTGACCACGGGAAACTCTGAAAGCGGCCCTTTCCAGGATTGTGCTTTGTGTTCCAGTCAAGCCAGCCCTGCAAATTACCTGTGAAAAACTGAGAAAAATAGTTAGGCATCAAAATTTGTTTCCACAAGTTCTTTGCTCTCCCACAGTCCCTGATCACATGAATCACACTCTCCTCATTATTGCAATGGAAAGGACAAAGATTATCATTCGTGAGGCCTCTTCTAAATCTGAGAGAGTTGGTGACAATTCGCTCGTGGCCAACTTGCCACATGAAAAGCTTCACTTTTTCCGGAATTTTCCATTTCCACATTCGGGTCCAGAAGTTGTTCGCACCCGTCTGGACAGAATCAAAAAGGTAAAGGTAAGCTGATTTAACAGAGAAACACCCATCTTTAGCGGCACGCCAAATGAAACCATCCGGGAGGTTATTAGAAGGGATACACATTTTATAGATTGCATTTATAATTGGAGAAGGTAAAATGCCACGCCACCTATTGACGTTCCATCTTCCATCAGATAAGATATGATCTCTGACCGTCTCATCCATATTAACTAAAGAAGTGTCTTGGGCAAAGGATATGAGAGGGAGATCAAGGGGAAGCCAAAGATCTTGCCAGAATTTGGTTTCTGTCCCATTATTGACCTTTCTTCCAACTCCAGCAAGAAACTTATCCCAAACTTCGACGATCGCTTTCCAGACAGAAGAAGAATTCCTCTTTCTAGAAACAATAGGTACATGGGATTGACCACAATTATACTTGGACCATAAACATTATATTGGGCCCATAGGGTATCCTTTTTAGTCAAGAGATTCCAACAAATCTTCATAATAAAAGCCTTGTTCTGGCGACGAAGATTCTTAAAGCCAAGTCCTCCCTGCTTTTTTGCTCTGGCGATCCTGTCCCAAGCAATGAGATGCATCTTTTTGACGTCTTCTTCCTGGGACCAAAGGAAGTTTCTCGAGATCTTATCTAACTCTTTAATAATGCAGATAGGGAGAAGGGTAGATTGCATGCAATAGCTGGCAGCGAAGATAACACAAATTTGATAAGAACAGAGCGACCAGCCATGGTTAAAAACTTTCTTTTCCACATGGACAACTTTTCACGTGCCTTTTGCACAATTGGGTGATAAGTAGATTTCGTAACTCTCGAGTGAATGATCGGCACTCCCAAATATTTCCCAAGATCATGGGTGAGGCCAATGCCTAAAATCTGACTTAACTGCAAAGCTCTACTAAAGTTGACATTCTTAGAGCAGAACATACGGGATTTGGCTAAGTTAATTCTGTGCCCAGAGACTTCACAGAAGTTCTGCATGACATTACGAACCTCAGTCATCTGTTGAGCAGAGGCTTCTGTGAAAAGAATGAGATCGTCCGCAAAAAATAGATGAGAGATACTGGGACTCCCTCTTTTGAAAGTAAATGGTTTCCAGCGCCGGGCCTCGCATTCGGCTTTAATAAGGTGACCCAGCCGCTCCATGCAAAGGACAAAAATATATGGGCTGAGGGGGTCCCCCTGACGAACACCTCTTGAAGGGACAAAACTCGGGCTCTCATCACCATTCCAGAGAATAGATAAAGAGGAGGTGGAAATACAGGCCATTATGAGATCAATGAGAGGAACATCTAACTTTAAGCTTGTAAGAGTGTTTCTTATAAACCCCCAGTCAAGTCTATCAAAGGCTTTTTCCATATCAATCTTAATAGCAACAAAACCTTTCTTCTTACCCTTCATTCTCATAGAATGAATAATTTCCTGAGCAATGATAATATTATCACAATTGGATCTGTTAGCAATAAAACTGCATTGCTCAGGCCTTATAAGCTGGTTCATAACACTTTTAAACCTATTCGCCAAGACCTTAGTAATAATTTTGAAGCTCACGTTACACAAGGATATTGGGCGAAAGTCCTTTAAGGTAGAAGGGTGATCAACCTTAGGGATGAGAACAACCCTAGATGTGTTAATACTAGTCATAGAAGAAGGATTGTTGAAGCATTCTTCAATAAAAGCACATATTTTATCACCAACAATATTCCATTGAGTCTGAAAAAAGTGAGCCTGAAGGCCATCAGGACCTAGGGCTTTGAAAGCACCCATAGCGAAAGTTGCATTCTTTATTTCAAGTCCAGTAACTTTTCTTGAAAGCATGTGCAACTCACAATCGTTAATGATCGGGAAATTAGAGCACCACTCATTCGGGTCCTTCACATTGGGATCACGAGTGTAAAGATTTAAGAAGAAATCGTGAGCCATATTCTTTGCAGTATCATGATCTTCAACCCACTGCCCTTCTTCATTCTGGATAGCTCCAATTCGTTGCTTCCTTCTTTTAATCACTGTAGAGGCATGAAAGAACCTAGTATTTCTGTCCCCTCCTTGGAGCCATTTACACCTGGACTTTTGGAACCAGACCATTTCTTCTTGCGTAGCCACTTTGTGGTATTCCTCCCAGAGTTGCTTCTCAAGCCTGAACAACCCAGTCCGTAAATTCATTCTCCTACTTCTATCAATACCCTCCAGACGGCGAATCAGCTCTTTTTTCCTCTTGGAGAAGTTACCAATTCGGTTATCATTCCAATCAAGAGCAGAGTTATGAAAGCTTTGGAGACCTTGAAGCCAATTTTTGTCACGCCAAGCTTCCTTGGTAATGTTTTTAAAGTCAGTCTCCAAAGTCCAAGCGACCTGATAAGAAAAGGGTCTCGATCAAACCATATTTTATATGACTTTTCATAATTAAATTGGGATTTTTAATGCATTTTCTCGGATATTATTGCATGATTAAGCACTAATTTGAGTTAGGGACATTTGTATTGAATTAAATGTAATTAGGGGTAAAATGGTCATAATTTGTGAATTATTCATGCAATTGATTCCTTGGACTTTTGATGCTACATTGTGTTTAATCTTGCATCAGAGGTGTTTAAGGAGAAAATGGAGATTTTTAGGGCTATAATTAATGTTTTGAGGACTGGGAAAATTACAAGAAATGGCCCAACAATTTCGAAAATGGGAAATCAATGAAGAAAAGGGCCGTAGACAAATTACGTAAAAGGACCCAGATGTTTCGAAATTTCGCTTATGCCCGAAAATATTTTGCAACTTCTCACTTTAGTCCCTCCGTAAATACTTTCAAGAGTTGCACTTAGGTCCCCGCTTAAGCTATGCGTTTGCCTTAGGTCAAATGGGAATTGGGACCTTCTTCTCCAAGGACCCGATAGACGTGAGCGGTGAAAAGAAAGAAAGGAGGGAGGAGAAGAGGGAGAGAGGGAAAGAGAGAGAGTGGGCACAGAGCTTCGACCTTGGACCTTCGCTCATCATCACCTTCATCCCTCTCCAACCCCATCGTCTTCGCATCCTTACCGGACTAGACAAAGGTCACGGAGAACCGAGAGAGCCGGAGACCGAGAGATTGGGGAACCAGGACGGAGAGATTGGGAGCGAAACAACGGACCATTGACCTTCCTCTTCGTTTTCTTCCCCTTCCTCACTCGACCAAGCCACCGACCTCCATTCCTCCTTCATCTCCGACACCGGACCGAACCGGGGGATCTTCTTCGATCGCTTCGATTCGGCGCAGGTTTTGGGGAGCTTGGGACTGCTTCGCTTTGACAGAGCTCGAGCTTAGGAAGATTTTTTGAGCTTCAAAGAACTTCAGAGTTCAAAACAGAATTTTCTCGGCGAGTTATTTTGAATTTTCCGCGAGAAAATTCCAGATTCCGGCGAGTTTGAATTTTCCGCGAAGCTTGTTCTCATGGACGGTTTGCTTTCAGATTATATTAGATTTTGACCAATGACTATGTGTGGCTGATTCCTTTGTTCTTGGTGGTGAAGATTAATACTTGAGCTCACATGTTTCTTACATAGGGAGTTTTCTCTATCATTCTATTTGTCTAGAATCATGTATTAGAATTTGTGAATTTATATATATGATTCGAACCGAGATTAATGGTAATTATCTTTGTTAGTTTGATATATGTGGTTTGGATTGGACATTGTGATGTGAAGATTATATATGTGTATGAATTTCTTTGTGGTTGCAATGAGGCTATATTGATTAGCGTGGTATTGTCTCGATTAATGTTGTGAATTGTATCCTTGAGGGGCTGGTTAGCACTCAAATTTAGAAGACTCATATTGCATTATTCCAATTTAAATTACACATCAAGTGGTTTTTAACAATATCTCAAGAGGTGGTAGTTAGCTACGGTAGTAGGAGCTACTACTAATTGGGAATATTGGACTCAAGTGGTATCTTGAGGTTTTTCTAATTAAGACTTGATGAAGTTTTGACTCCCATATTTATTTGAGCGATGATAGCTATTTTCTTCATTACCAAGAGCATCCATTATTAATCCCTTTTAATCCAAAGCATTTTTCACTATTTTCCAAAAATACCAAAAAGAATAGAATTAGTTTCTTTATATTTTTATGAATTTTAGTTTAGAGAAAATCAATTTCAAAACCCCTTTTCTAACCATGATTTTAGCACTTAGTTTAACCTAGGGAATTCAAAATAAAAGGCTCCTTGATAAGAGAACGATCCCGAGTTATTTGCACTGTATTGCATTTAATTTGTGGAAATTGTGATTTGACCCTGAGGCGACTAAGGTTTTTCCGTCAAATCAATGGCGCCGTTGTCGGGGAGTCAATTTTGACTCCTTTGGTTTACTAAGTGTCAATTGGTTTAGATTGACCGGGTTTGCCCTTTTGAGCCTGTTAGGTTTTCTTTTAATTTTTCATAATTTTCAAGAAAAAAAAAATTCATAGCTTGTTCTCTTGCATCAACTTTTTTTGAGAAAAACAACTAAATATCTTGATTTTCTTTGTTTTTGCATTTGCATTCCTGCATTTCTACTTGTCCATACACATCATACATACTCACATACACCACTTCTCCTTCCATCTTGCACATTTTCTTGCTTGAATTTGTGTGGGAGACAGTTTTGGTACTCTATTGTTTCATTGCTTGCTTGATGACTTTATATGTCCGACCTAGTTGAGGGGGAATCTGAACATTCTTTTAATCTTGATTTTTTCATTGACTTAAGTGATTGTGCTTCACAAGGTACATTTATGGGAGGTGATGACAATCCTCAACCAAGGAATGCTCAACCAAGGAGAACTATTAGGGATGTAACGAGATCGGATGTCACTCATGATCCTTTCAACATTGCATGCCCTAACCTTGAGGTCAATTTTGAGGTTAAAGGTCCTTTGCTTAATTCGTTACCTCGCTTCCATGGCCTTGAAAAGGAAAACCCTTATAGCCATCTCAATGCTTTTCACGTGGCTTGCTCAAATATGAAGCCCGTTGAGTCGGCTTAGATGATGTGAAATTAAAGGTGTTCTATTTCACCTTGGAGGGAAAGCTAAAGAGTGGTATATGATGCTACCGAGGCATGTCACTGATGCTCTACATTCATGGGTAAATTTGAAGAAAGCTTTCTTGGAAAAGTACTTTCCGATTCAAGGATTGGAGAGCTTAAAAGGAGATTTACTCGATCGTACAAGACCCTTCGAGTCCTTCTATGAATACCGGAGTCGCCAGAGCTTTTAGATAAGTGTCCGCATCATCAGATCATTGATGAACAGTTGATTACATATTTTCGTGAAGGACTTCTGCCTAATGAGAAAGGGATTCTAGATGCTGCAGCTGGAGGTTCTCTGGAAGATTGCACTTCTGAAGAGGCATGGGCTCAAATCCGAATAAGAGCTAGAAATACTCAACAGTATAATGTGAGGGAGATAAGAGGAGTTTGTGATATTGGTTCCAACCACAAGATGGTCTCACTTGAATCAAAGATGGATACAGTCACTTCACAACTTTCCTTAATCACATCTGAGCTTCATAATCCGAGTATTCATCAACAAGCACCTCATTCTCCTACTTCACAAGCTCTTGTTGCACCTAGTTGTGATGGTTGTGGATCGATGATGCACGTTACAAGTCTATGCCCTACTCACCATGAGGAGGTTAATGCCATGTATCGTGAAGGTCTAATCAACAACAACAAAGATGGGATTCTAACACTACCACTTACAATGAAGGTAGAAGACCTAATTCTAATTATGGTTGGAGAAATCAAGAAGGTTCATCATATCAAGTCCAACCATATGGGTCAAACCGGGGGCAAATGATGCCTATTCAAGAGTCTAAGGGAGATGAGCACACTCAATTGTTGAAGAGTATGGTTTCTCAACTTACTAGTATGAACAACAGGATGATGGAAGATAAAGCTGTGAATGAGAGTCAATTCTCTTCTCGTTTCCAATACCCTACAAAAGCTACAAGGTGATAGGGAAAATGATAGTAATCAAATGGCTTATGTGTGCAAGAAGTTGGAAGAATTGGAGTTGAAGAACAACACTGTGCAATCTCACTTAACTCAACTCTCTAATTCAGTGAGTGATGTGCATGCTAAGACAAGTGGTTCTATTCCTTCAAATACCGTCATCAATCCTAAATCACTCAATGCTATTGAGTTAAGGAGTGGTAAGAAGGTGCATTTCCCCGAAGAGGTTGACAATGAGGTGGATGAGGAAATAGAGGTTGAAAGTCCACCATTGAGCCCAATGAAGCTACCTGATTCAGAGAGCTTGAAAGAGAAGGCTATCCTTGAGAAGAAGAATGGCAAAGCAGTTGAGCAACCTCAAGTGGAACAACAACCACTTCTGAGAGAGGTTGGGTCCAAGGAAAGAAGCACTTATGAGAAGGGTGAGACAAGCGAGGAAGGCATCTTACCTAGTACTAATGGTAAGGAGGTAAAAATTTCTCAACTCCCTTTTCCTAAAGCTTACTTTCAAGGGAAGAAAATGCATGAGGAACAAAATGAGAAAGAAATGTATGATTTGTTTAGCAAGTTACATATCAATGTTCCTTTCTTTCAAATTATTAAGTCTATGCCTAGTTATTGCAAATTCTTGAAAGAGCTTTGTACTAACAAGAGGAAATTTAGGCCTAATGAGAGAGTGCAAATTAGCTCTAATGTGTCTGCCCTTTTCAAGCCCCAACTCCCATTTAAGTGCAAGGACCCTGGCTCATTCACTATACCTTGTACCATAGGTACTGTGAATGTAGCTCAAGCCTTGTTAGATTTAGGTGCAGTCATTAATGTCATGCCTAGTGCCATTTTCAAATCTCTTGGTGTCAAGGACCTTAAGAGGACTAGTGTGGTTCTCCAACTAGCTGATAGGAGCATTAGGCACCCACTAGGCATCATTGAGGATTTACTTGTTAAAGTCAAAGACTTGGTTTTCCCGCTGACTTCTATGTGTTAGACATGTCTCATGAGTCTAGTGAATCCACCCTTATCTTAGGGAGACCCTTTATGAGAACAGCTAGTACCTTGATAGACATGAGAGATGGTTCAATCACTATGGAAGTGGGTAGCAATAAGCTAAGTTTTAATATGTATGAAGCCATGAAACATCCTTTCGAAGATTACTCTTTATTAGGTTTGAACTCAATTGATTTAGCCATTGATGATATGGTTGATGAATATGAGCTTAATTTGCACACTGATAATTGTGATCTTGAATGTGGTATTTCATTGGATTCATGTGATGATAAATTTCCCTCTCCTTCTGTTGATAATTTTGATTCACTTGGGAGTGAGATTTCCAACCTTGACTCATCGATGGTTGATTGTTGGTTATCATCCCTTGATGATTTTTCTCTTACTTCCCTTAGTTCATTTGAGCTTAATTCTTCAAATGATTCACTATCTAGTGATGATGCTTGTGAGGGAGGTGTTTTTCTCAATGTTTCAGGTCACAAACCGGAGGAGGAAGCTGAGTTTGAAGTCGGTAGCCAAGACTTGGATGATTTGTTCTCAAAGGGGATAGCCCTTACACCGACGAAGACATCCTCTCATGTGACTCACTTTGGACCTAAACACAATGTGGTTAAAGGGCAACTTTCTAACTCATTACTTAATCATAGAACTAAGATCACTCCTTATACCTTGAGATTTTTGAATGAGCTAATCACTCCTTGTGAAGTAGGTATGAAGGAGACTACTTTCCCCAAGCCTGTTGCTGCTGTAAGCCAACCTAGTGTTGGTTCAACACTTGGGAAGACCAATGAACAAGTGGTAGAGTCCATGGAGCTTAGCACAAGTCATGCACTTCCTAAGCTTGCAAAGGGAGTATTCCTACTACCTTTGATCTTCCTAGACTAATTCCTTCTATTATCCAACCTCTGATTTAGAGCTTAAACCTCTCCCCTCTAATTTGAAATATGCTTTCCTTACTGCTGATGGAAAATTGCCTGTTATTATTTCAAATTCTTTGTCTGTGAGTGAGGAGGAGAGATTGCTTGATGTTTTGAGTAGAAATAGAAAGACTTTAGGTTGGACTTTAGCCGACATTCCCGGGATTAGTCCACTATTTGTACCCATAAGATCCTTTTGCATGAGGAATCCAAACCCCTTAGGCAACCCCAAAGGAGACTCAATCCCTAATTCTAGATGTGGTTAAGAAAGAAGTAACCAAGCTATTGAGTGCGGGTATCATCTACCCAATTTCTGATAGTGAGTGGGTTAGTCCGGTGCATGTGGTGCCTAAGAAGAGTGGGATAACTGTGGTAAAGAATGAAAATGATGAGTTGATACCTACTAGGGTGCAAAATGCTTGGAGAGTGTGCATAGACTATAGGAAATTGAATGAAGCATCTAGGAAAGATCATTTTCCCTTACCTTTCATAGATCGATGCTTGAAAGGTTAGCGGTAAGAGCCATTATTGTTTCCTAGATGGTTATTCAGGATATTTTCAAATCCCACTTGCTCCTGAAGATCAGGAAAAGACCACTTTTACTTGTCCATTTGGTACCTATGCATATAGGAGAATGCCGTTCGGATTGTGCAATGCACCTAGCACTTTCCAACGTTGCATGATGTCACTGTTCTTTGATTTTCTTGAAAATTGCATGGAAGTTTTTATGGATGATTTTACAGTGTATGGTAACTCATTTGATGCTTGTTTAGATAGTTTGGACAATGTTCTTGCTAGATGCATTGAGAAAAATTTGGTTTTAAATTATGAGAAGTGTCATTTCATGGTTAATCATGGAATAGTACTTGGTCACTTGATATCTAGCAAGGGCATTGAGGTTGATAGAGCTAAAATTGAGGTGATTTCCTCCTTGCCCTACCCCACTAATCTTAAAACACTTCGTTCTTTCTTAGGGCATGTGGGTTTTTACCGGAGATTCATAAAAGATTTTAGCAAAATAGCTCTACCTTTATCTAAACTATTGCAAAAAGATGTTGATTTTGTCTTTGATACTTCTTGCAAACAAGCATTTGATGAGTTAAAAGCACACTTGATATCTCCTCCTATTCTAAATGCACCAGATTGGACATTGCCTTTTGAACTAGCATGTGATGCCTCTAATTACTGCTGTGGGGTCATGTTAGGACAAAAGCATAGCAAGTTGCCCCATGTGATTGCTTATGCATCAAAACCTTGGATAGTGCACAAAGAATTACACTACCACCGAAAAGAACTGTTTCTTTGTGATATTTGCATTAGACAAGTTCGCACAATACCTAATCAATTCTAAAGTGGTTGTGTATACAGATCATGCAGTTTGTGAAGTTTCTCTTCACCAAGCCTCTGGAACCACGAACCTTGTAGCAGATCACTTGAGTAGGCTGCCAGATGGTACCAGGGGAGTACTTGACTCTGACCTTATTTGTGATGATTTCCCTGATGCATCTCTTATGTCTATATCTCTCTATGTTCCTTGGTTTGCTAATCTAGTGAATTATATTGTGACCGGACTCATTCCTGAGCATATGTCTTCCTTTCGTGCTCAAAAACTTAAACGAGAAGTTGAACACTACATTTGGGATGAGCCATATTTGTGGAGACTATGCAATGATCAAGTTATCGGAGGTGTATTCCGAGGCTGAGTCCAAGGACATTCTTTCTGCTTGCCATTCAATGGTTTGTGGTGGACACTTTAGTGCTCAAAAGACCTCTAGGAAAGTGTTAGATGCCGGCTTTTATTGGCCTACCCTGTTTAAAGATGCCTATTTATATTGTAAGGCATGTGATAAATGCCAAAGGTTTGGGGGGTTAGGTAAACGGCATGAGATGCCACAACAACCCATGCTCTTTTGTGAGGTATTTGATGTTTGGGGGATCGATTTCATGGGTCCTTTTCCACCATCATCGGGCTTTACCTACATTCTCTTAGCCGTAGATTACCTTTCTAGGTGGGTAGAAGCCATCCCTACTAGGAAAGATGATGCCCAAACGGTTTCCAAGTTTCTCAAGTCTAACATCTTTTGTAGATTTGGAGTACCGAGGGCTATAGTGAGTGATAGAGGTTCCCATTTTAACAATAAGGTTATTGATAACTTACTTGTTAAGCTTGGGGTAACCCACAAAATGTCCACCTCTTATCATCCACAGACGAATGGGCAAGCGGAAGTATCCAACCGAGAGATCAAACACATTTTGGAAAAGATTGTCAAGCCTTCAAGAAAGGATTGGAGCTCAAGGTTGGAGGAAGCACTATGGGCATATAGAACCGCCTTCAAGACACCAATAGGAATGTCTCCTTACCGGCTTATCTTTGGTAAAGCATGTCATATTCGGTAGAATTGGAGCACAAAACCTATTGGGCTGTGAAAATGTGCAATATGGATGTGGAAGAAGCTGGCTTGGAAAGGAAGTTACAAATGCAAGAGCTTGAAGAAATGCGATTAGAGGCTTATGAGAGCTCTCGCATTTACAAAGAAAAGACCAAGCTGCTTCATGATAAGAAGATTATACGAAAGAATTTCAAAGTTGGTGATCATGTTCTGCTATTTAGGGCCCGTTTCAAGTTGTTTGATGGGAAGCTTAAAGATAAATGGTATGGCCCTTTCACTATCACCAAGGTGCATTCATTTGGCATGGTAGAGTTGCTTGACGAGACTACGGAAAGGAATTTCAAGTCAATGGACATCTCCTCAAGCTCTACTATGATTCATCATCAAAGCCTCCTTAAGGCCAAGTTGTCCCTTCCCTTCACTTACATTTGCCATTTTGAGTTGTTTGAATCTATTGTGAATCAATGCTTGAAATAAGTGTGGGGGAGGGACCATCCCAGTAGAAAAGTAGAGGTAGAATAGTTTAGTAATCAGAATAAGAACTCCCAATGTATGCTTTGCATTTTGGCCACTACCTTACTTAATTGACATTGTGCCTCTTCACTTTACTTCTCTCTGTTATTATGACTTATTTCTTGTTCCTTCTCTCTTTAAATGATGTTGACGTGTTGTGCTCCAATTGCAATTGGACTTCACAACTTTCCACTTCATTGGGGAACAAGTTAGAATAATAGAATTTCTTTACTAACATTGAGGACAATGTGTTGATTAAGTGTGGGGAGGAAATAAATTTTAAGTCTCAATTAATTGGTTGCTTTTAAATCAGAAAATGCCCAAAACTAGAAAAATTTTCAAAAATTTTTGTAGAATGACTTGCTTAATGCATGTCCTAACCAAAAAGAATAGAATTAGTTTCTTTATATTTTTATGAATTTTAGTTTAGAGAAAATCAATTTCAAAACCCCTTTTCTAACCATGATTTTAGCACTTAGTTTAACCTAGGGAATTCAAAATAAAAGGCTCCTTGATAAGAGAACGATCCCGAGTTATTTGCACTGTATTGCATTTTAATTTGTGGAAATTGTGATTTGACCCTGAGGCGACTAAGGTTTTTCCGTCAAATCGAGTCTCTTAGGATGAGTTATTCGAACCGAAGGTTTAGAATTCACCACCACAACTCTGTGATCAGATTTAAATTTAAGCTCATGGCGGACAGTGAAGCTGGAGAAATGACTAATCCAATTGAAATTGGAGAAGACCCAATCAAGTCTTTCTTTCAAACCCTATCTCTCCCAAGTGAACTTTTCTCCCAGAACCTTAGCTACAATGAGCCCAGTATCCTCAATACAATTTTTAAAGTGATGCATAGAGGTCCAAAGGGGATCAGCTCCTCCAAATTTGTCATTCGGGGATAAAAAAGAGTTAAAATCTCCCAGGACTAACCAAGGAAGGATAGAATTATCAGCAAGCGAGCAAAGAGAGTTCCAGAGAGCAGTTCTACTAATTAAATTAGTTTCACCATAGACAATAGTTAGAAGACTCGTAGAATCATTATCATGCTCTTTGACCTGACAATGGAGCAGCTGAGTAGTGGAAGTAATATAGGTAATAGTAAAATCATCGTTATTCCATAAGAGCCAAATGCCTCCAGAAAACCCACTAGATTCCACCCGGATCCAATGACTAAAACCAAGCTTACGACAAACTTTATCAGCCCTATCACCACTAATACGAGGCTCTATGAGACAAAAGATGTTAATACAATATTTATTGACAATATCTTTAATAATTAGGGGAAAATTCCGGCTACCGGCTCCCCTACAATTCCAAGATGCAATAATCATTAAAATGAATATATAAATAAGGAAGGACGGAAATACTTACTTGGGATCGCCAGTTCCCTCTTCACGCTGCCTCTCAAATTGAGTTTCAGCAACAAAGGATCCATTGGCTTCCAAGAAGTCTGGAGCAACATCATCGTTAGGATCCCAATGCTCAGACGGACGCAAATTATTAAATTGAGAAACACCCTTATTTGCCCCCATAGATAAATCGCCAGGCATTTGTTCTTTATGAGAGACGACAATATTCACATTAAGAGCTTTAGTTCCCTGTTGAGATTTGGCATTGAGATTTCCCTGGACTACAACATGATTTCGGTGCCCATTGCTTGACTTATCATGGGCTTTTTTGGTTCCCATATGTGAGACCATTTCATTGGAAATAATAGCCCTTCCTTCTTGCCTTGGGCCCAGCAAATTAGCAGGTTCGGACTGGCCCAAAATAACCAAAGAGGATGGCCCAACACCCTCGGCACAAGGCTGATTGCATTCTGAGATTTTTCCTGTCTCAGCATGAGTTCTCGGCCCAACATTAGGAGGTGAGGTCTTGGCCTCTTTCATTTTATATACTGCTTTAGGTTTTAGTCCAGATTCAGCTTTTTGACCATGAGTACTTCCCGAAAACTCCTTCCTCTTTGCCTGGGTTGAGGACTTCGAAGAGTTAGCCCGTTCTTTCCTATTTATGACTTGCCTGGCAGAGTGGGTAGGCACCTGATCTTCCATTTGATCCTCAATATTTTGATTAATCGTAGCCTCAGTAGCTGTCAGAAGCGCATCATCCTCAAGATCGCTTATCGCCGCAAATCGCGAGTTCTGACCGATGAAGGATGCTTTCGTCATCTTGGTTCCACTCTTCGAGAAATGGCGCAGATCCTTGGAATCAGACCGTTGAGGAAGGCGAGCCCGGTTTGCACGCCGGTTAACCAACATCCAGGGGCCGAAAGTCTCCTCCGCCGTGGATTTCGCTGGATTTGGCACCGATTGTTTAATGATCGGTTGTTGGGGTACCTGGTTCGACTGGCCAGCCTCATCCTGGGTGTCTGACGCTGAGCATGAAACAGGACAGGTCTCTCGTCGATGCCCAAATCTTCCAGAGGTGAAATATATCAAAGTGAGTCCCTCATATTCTACATTAAATATGGATCCCGCTACAATCACTTTAGGAACTAGTTTTTTCTGGAGATTCAGTTCTACACAAATCCTTACAAATCTTCCTCTTTCAATTTTTGGTGTTGATTCCTGGCATTCATGGAGAGTATTCATATCCACCCTTAGAGTGCGTCCAATTCGGTCTCCAAGCCTTGAGATGCAGTGCTTGTTGTAGCAATGCAAAGGGACATCAGGAATTCGGACCCAAGTAGCTACCCGACCTAATGGATTTTGGTAAGGATTAAAATAGGGAGTCCATCTTTGAATCAGCACACAATGACCCTTAATCACCCAGGGACCATCATACATAACCTTCTTATAATGCGACCTCCATAGCTCTTGGTCTTGGAATCTAACCACAAAGTAGTTATTTGGTACATCAATGAGTTCAAAATTAGAGAACCCCCATAGTTTTATTAGTAGGTCTTTAAGAACAAATAAGTTGAATTTCTTGCCCAAAACAGTGAGAATGAGGGCATAATTCCAGGGCTCACACCACTCATTGTACACTTCTTCAATACATGGTGCCACAGGGTAGAGCTCCATTAGCTGTTTCATCTCTGCCGATTCCTCTGGGACCTTCCAGCATATCTCCTTGTCATTTGTGAACAGGTCATCTTCCTCCAGGATGTGGCTACTGTGTGCCACCCCATTGAACCCCATTAGAGAAGTACGATAAGATGAGAATTTCTTTTCCTTACACACTGAAATTTTTCCTGGTTCATCATCTTGCTCTGTTTCCTTATCTGGCATCCTGTCATCCATAATAGCCTGTGGTGTTTCCTCCCACTTAGTCTTTTTTTTGCGGTCTTCTTGCCCCTCGGCTGGAGGACGATCCGGCGGAAGCTTACGTTGTCCGGCATCAGTCAGAGAGAGAGCTTTGGTTTCATCCATCAGCCTGTTTGTTTTTTTTTCCCCTCCTGGTCCTTTGATTAAAAGAAAAGGAATTATATAATAATAAAACTAAATTTATTTAAAACTACTCATTACTATTATTTATTTCCTAAACTCAAAAACTTTTATTTGAAATTGAAACCTCACAACTAATGCATCCAGATTGATATCTCTTAAAATCTCAATAAAATCTCCTTAATTTAGTATTGATGACTTCCTAAATATATCAAAATATGTCTCAAATCTATTAAAAATAGGAAGTCATCACTAACCTATAAGACTATGAAATCATTAAAAGCTTTCACTCCGCCTCACCAACTCAGACTGATTTTCCTTTTGAGAAAAAACCAAATATCCCTCCCTCCTAGAGGTTACAGTACAACTGGCGCTTGAGCTGTTCTAGTTTGAAAGGTTTGATTTTTCTGTTTAATTAATTACTCCTAGTACACAGCACGATGTCTCAATATATATATAATTAATGAATCAGTGGTGTGAATTTGAATATCGTATCGCTTGTGGGCTTCTGATGTGAATGACTGATATCATCTTGTAATTAAACTTTAAGAATTAAATAAGAAACGCGCGTTTTGACGATTTGTTTTGGCTCGGTTTGAACAGAACTTGGTGATATATATACTTACAATATATGTGCACAGGAATATAATATGGCAACTTTTATTACTCATAAGGAATGAGTTATTCATTCAAAGACATGTACAACATGAATAGAACCAAATTAAATGAAAGGAAAGGAACAACATGGATAGAACAGCAAAGTAGGGTTACTGAAAGACGAATGACCGGGAGAGAAATTAAATGTAGAATAGAAGTGGAGGGGTGAATTAATTGACTTTGCGGCAATTTTTCCTGATCTGGCCATTGGAACCAGTGAGGGGGGTAATTTCACTCATCTTAATCATGGCGTTAACAAAGTCTGAATTGAAAAGTAAAGGCTGGGAGGAGTAAGATGTGACAAAGGCATCTGTGGAACCTCCATCGAAGAGGGATTGGTCTGAGTGCAAGAGTCCCTTCTGGTTCACCAGATTCCTGAAGTAAGAGTTGTCGAAAAAGTTGGCAGTGAGGGCATCGTCCAAAGGTGTCAAATTGTCATCTGCATCTTGGATTGGACATCTTGATTGCAGTTTTGCTTTATACGCCGGGTCTATGTTGGTGTCGTTGTAAGCCCTTGCCTTGAAAGTAAAGCACCTGGCTTGTCCTATTGTGTGCGATCCTTCACAATTATGAAACTTCAATTAATTAATTAATGGGATTGGTGTCCATCTGTACAATATAATTATTCTTTTGATCGAGAGAAAGAGACACACACATGCGCGCATGGTGTATACGTACGTAATTATTAATCAATAGAGTACAATTGGCTGGCTGTCAATTGGATTTCTTAATTTGCAATTTATTATTAATTAACCTTATCATATATATGAAAGACAACGAGCTTAGTTAGTTCATATATATATATATACCTGACAAAGCAACCATTTCTCGGGGAGTGAATCCCTTTTTGGCGAAAGAAGCGATCAGCTGAGTGAGATTGAAAGAGGGAAGAGGCAGATCCGAATTAGCTCCACTTAAGCTAGCGGTGGTCGAGTCTCTTCTCCCCAATTTCACATCCCACGATGGTCCTCCCAACTGACATATATATAGATTCATTAATCATCTGTTAAAATCAAGAAAACGTTATCATTATGTTTATATATGAATGAATGAATCAGTTACTTACAAGAACAGTAGAGTCTCTTGCAGCCACAGCTAGAATGTCAGCGCAGGAGACAACACCAGGACATATCGACTCCACAGCAGCTTTGATCTGGTCTATAACCTCAAAACCCCTGGCCGAATTCACGTTGGTAGCTGCAGTCTTTTCACCAGTGAAAGTCGCTGTGTCGTCCAGCAATACCGATGCATCGCATCCCTGTCAAGAATGTTCGATTATATATATTTGTCTATATGGCATGATTCAAATATAACAAACAATTAGTGATGGCGGATTTATATATAAAGAGATTAAATTACTTGGACGAAGCAGTCATGGAAATGGAGACGAAGCAGGGAAGCTCCCATGCGAGCCTCTGTCAACACAGTGGTCAGAACCTGAGTTCTAATGGTGAGGAGAGCAAGAGGGCATGTGCTTGCATAAAAATTAGTGGATAATTGAGCTGAAACTATCCCATTCACGCATAGCAACAGCAACAAGCACAAGCTTACTTTCAACATTGCCGCTTTATGGAGCTGAACACGTTTCAGGCACAAGAATCCTATTTTGATTCTTAATTTGTTGATGCTTGATGCCCTCAATTTGGTTCCTATTTATACCCGTTTTCCACTTCCTGATTCGGTGGGTCAACCAAACTGAAACTTTAAAAACTTTAACTGGAAAGGAGTTGTGAGCCTGTAATATAATATTGATTGATTTATACGAAATCTAATTATTTATTGGCATAAAGGTCTGTTTACGTCGTGGGATGTTAGCTGTATGTGATCCCGTACAATATGCATGGGATGATATTTGGTTTTGTTCTTTTGGGCCACTCGCACCGCACCACCTTCGAAATATTAACGAATTGCTTCTTATGCTAATAAATAACGTTTGGCAGTTAGCTGTACTGTTCGAAACATATTTTTTATTGAAAGGTTCGAAATAATTTGATACCTGAAGAAGTTATATGGTAGAAGTAATATAATTTGGCATGACATAATTATGTTTAATTGAACTCTGCAGCGACTGAAATAAACTATTAGCTAGAAATATACAAATAATAATCACTATCATTCATGCATGAGATCAGATCCAACATATCAATAAAAATCAAGTTTTGTTCATTTTATAATTATGCTTATATGGTTTACTATTTTCGTTTAGAAATATAAAAATGTTATAATTATGGTTATTATGAATTATTATGGTTTGCAAATGCCCAATTAATCAAATATCAAATAGTTATTTACGCATAACCATTAAGTAAAAATAATAAAAACCATCGTGGCTACAATATGTCTCATAAGGATGCATTCTGATAACATGGGTGATATGGACTCATATATGAGGCCCAGTGTTATGCGGCCCAGCAACGATGCCTTATACCAGAATCCCTCCTTAATCAAGTAAAACGCTAATTACCCTATAATTCTGGCTATAATCATGGATAGTACATGTAGTGGAGTAGGGTAGTGGAGCAGGCACAAGAGGCTGGAGGCGTGCATGGCCCAAGGACTGAAACCCTAATTAAGTAATCTCTATAAATAGGAGGTTACCCAACAGGTGCACATTCTCTACTCACATTATTTTTACTATACTGTTACACTGCGCACACACCCCACCCACTTTTTGGCTAAATGTACACCATACCTGTGTAGCTCAGTGATCCCATCGATTATTCTTGGGAGTTTGCCTTATAAACTTCTCAAGAGAAATCATCCTCTCTTTGATATCTGTTGATAGATATCTTGGGAAGAGTCACCGATCCAATATAAACTTCCTAGTCCACTGAGGCTAGACATCTGTGTTCTATAATAGAACATTGGCGTCGACCGTGGAGAGAGATAAACTTCGATTCCCAAACCACTGAAAAATGGCTGCAAATACCAGAAGCCATAGCCAGATACCTCGACAAGACCAGTTGCCAAAGGGACAGCAGCAACAGCGTTAGGAACGAACGATTCAGTATGAGCACTCGATCGGTTGCTCCAGATTATAATCATGTTACAGTGGAGACTAAGGCCGAGACAGCTAGTAAGTCCAATCACTAGTTATCCAATAGGACCCTCCTTTGCAGTTCCAGATTGAGAACTCGGACATTCATCTGTTGCAAATACTTTGGGATTAGTGCTCAGTCAAATGAAGGAGATGGAGACTCGTAACCGACTCCAAAGACAAGAAGATATCCGACTTATTCAAGAGGATATGGATCATCGTAATACCATTTGGCGGCAAGAAGAAGGACAAAGGATGCAACAATTGTTGGATGAGCATTTCAGACGGGTGGAGAATCATGTTCGTGACATAAACCGGAATTCTTGCAAACAAATGCCATATCATCGAATATGTCTTTTTGTTTTTATTTTTCTTTTGAATGTGACCTTATGCACCGATCTTTGTCTACATGTTTAACTTAACTCGGTAAAAAATCATCAACTTTACCGAGTTTGACTGAGTCACTCGCAAGCCCAACCAAATATATGCAATTAACGTACATGAGTTTAAGGGTGGGTTACATTGACAGGATTTTGTAAGTTATAAATACAAAAATGGAAAATTCAGCAAGTTCAATTGAGTTTCTAGTAAGCATGAGTTTAAGATTAAATTGACATGATTTTTTAAGGTAGAAATGTAAAAACAATAAACTCGTGAAGACAACTTATGTAGATGACAACAGTTTGCATAACCGTATATAATGGATCCAATTTGTTCACACCACAAAGTCCACGTAAAGCCAGTTAAGGTCTGAGGTGTAACATATCCAGCTCTAGGCCAAAAAACTGGATGTTACATGAGGCAGACCACAAAAATCGGGGAAATTTGTTGTTTTATAATGAACTTCCAGGTTACGGCATCCTTCACTTCACCCATTATTTTAGGGCCAACCATGATTCCATCAATCAATTAATTATCAATTATATGCATCCAGCCTCGTGGTCAAAGAAATCTATATCTATAATCATTATAAAAAAAATTAATTACTGCAATGTGCTTTCTGCTTCTCGCGTTTTTTAATTTTGGGCATTTTCCCACTTCCCAGGGCGTACCGGCCACTATGATGTCGGAGAGAATGTATCAAATAAAATAATAATAATGATGATTTGTAGGATCTCTAATAATTTCTTACAGAAAAATTAATTTAAATATTACTTATTATTTATATAAAATTGTTTGCATGAAGGCGTCATTGTAAGAGTTGATTCGCTTTAAGCAACGAGGCAAACATTACTCTGCAACAGCGTGGTTTGTTTATTTTTATCTGAAGAGGGAATTAGATAGTGTAGAGAAATATTTAAATGATATCTATGTTAAACTCTATTAAGCTTACAGAAGTGTTTAACCTCAAAAGACTAGCATATTAAAAAGAAGAGTCCTTATACATTGTCATGTGTCCTACGTACATTGCCAGGGTTACCTTAAAAGAGGGGTAATATAAGGCTTTGAATTCCCTAACTCTAACTACTAGCTTTTTGTGTGTGCCTGTGGTTTGCCAATGGGAGAGGGCTATATATATTAACATATATCAATATCAATGTATCCATGAAAAAATGCCGCAGAAACGTTTTAGACATTGTATTTTCAAAATACTTCAAGCCATCATGAAATTGCTCAAACAATCATATTTGTATTCTTCACCCAAAAATGATCACTTAAATTACATTTAAAGTCATGAATGCATTTTTAATTTAATAGTTTTTTATGCTTGAAGATAAAGAATCTTATGAGCAATACTCAAGCTAATAAAAAAAACAATCACATTAATCACATTTAAAGTCAATGCTTTTTTAAATGTAATTGTTTTTATACTTGAAGAAAGAATCTTATAATTATATAGATCATGTTTTCCCAAATATTCTTATTTGAATATATATATATTTGTTGAGGTTTCTCTTCCATTTCCATTGCTTCAATAATAATCTACACGATATAAAAATTAAGCAATCATATTTGACAATCTCCTTTTATTCATATAGATTTGTCGAGATTTTTTTTTCCTATTTACATTGATATAATAATAATAATCTACACAATATAAGATATATGAAAAATGGTAGTTAATTTAGTCTCACTTGGAAATTGGTGATAGTAAATTTAATTTGGATTCCTCACCCAAAAAATTATTTATTTATATTTTTCTAAATCTCTAATCCATTTTAAAAATCATGAATTTATTTTTTCCAAATACTCATATTTGACAATATCATTTTATTAATATACAAAAATATAAGTTATTGGGATATTAATATCCCTACAACTTTCTTTTTCATATTTTTAAAAATCTCTAAATGCATTTTAAAAATGATAAATTTATTGTTTCGAAATCTGATTGGTTGCTATAATAAGAGGTGATTCCTTGTTTTTTTCATGGGTTTATGCTAAAGTAATCATTTTTTTTTTTAAATATTCATATTTGACAAGTATAATTTTATTACTATACACAATATAAGTTATTGGATACTAATATCCCAATTAATAATTAATAATAACCCAATAACATCCTTTTTAATAATGCATTGGAAAAATAATGATGAATTTATTATTTGAAGTTTAATTATTGGTTGCTCATGGAAGTAATTCCTCTTTTTCCCTATTGATGAGAACTCTATTATATATAACACACACACACACACACTCACACACACATATATTATCATTTGCTTGATGGTGATATCTTCAAATGACATTCACAATATTTCAATAAAAATTTCTTTAACAAATATGGCATTGGGTGAGGTAGACTAACACACACATATATATTATCATTTGCTTGATGGTGATATCTTCAAATGACATGCACAATAGTTCAATAAAAATTTCTTTGACAAATATGGCATTGGGTGGGGTAGGCTAAGGGCGAACCTCTCCCTTTCTCTTCTCATCTTCTCCCCTTATCTTCTCTTTTAATTTACAACCATTAGATCAACATTTGAATGGTTCATATTTAGTTTGATACAAAATATTTTTATTTTCTTTATTGTAGTATTAAATGATTCATTCTAAAATTTAGCAATTTGCATTTGATTGATTATTTTTCTTTTTATAATTTAACATTTTGATAATAATTTACAAATGAATAATTCTGAACCATTCAAATGTTGAGTTAATAGTTGTAAGAAGGGAAAAGGAGGGGAGAGGATGGAAAGGGAAAAATGAGAGGTTCCTTCCCCGCGGGGGAGTCCATCCTTGTGCATATTAATAACAAACACATCTGAGTCATTTGCCAGAAGGTTATTTGTTTATTTTGGTATTGGCCAGTGTCACCACAAAATCCTCAAATCACATTCAACGCCACCCTCACAAATAGAAAAGTGTTCGTTACATGAGATGCTATAAGTCTTCATTTCATTTGTTTTATTATGGTTTCATTTTGTTCATTACTTGTGCTGATGAGGGTGATCATTAATGTACCATTTCTATGGTTAGGTACTACGGTTATTGCGGTCGTTCGCACCGGAGATTGATCTGTAGGTTCTGTGTAATACTTAGAATTTAGGAAGGGTTGCAACTATGTGTTCCAGAGGTTCAACATCGAATATGCATGGGTGTAACCCTCATGAATCTTGATTTCAAAATTGTGCTTGAAGAATATCGACATGTGGACTTATTATCTGATATCATAGACAATCCAAAGTTCCTTTGCCATTTTTACTGGCAACACATCGTCTATCGAACATAAGCTTTATGCGTAACCATTTGATGTTGCCAAGTAGTTCATGTTGCTGTAGTTAATTGGTCCTTACGTACTGGGTACTAACATGTCCTCGTACATGTGTTTGGACTCGTGATTAAGGTTGGGTGGTGTTCCACCGTAAGTGCACAGGACAAGTAATAAAATCCCGTGAAGTATGGATTATCACACTTTCGCGTATTCTAAATAACAAAATTCAAGAGCAGTGAAAGGAAACGGTGTAATAAACCTATACTGACTAAAAATTAATTTAAAGTTAGTTAATAGTTACTTTTCCTTAATAACATTTAATGAATAATTGATTAGTTAGAGATATCCCAGATTAATGATACCTTAGACATTTCTAGACTTGATGATAACCCATTATTACTAATTACTTTTACTTAATAGTTTTTTAGATAATTAACTAATTAGTTATCAAACATTCCTCGATTTAATTAGTTGTGTTGTTTAGATCTTATTTTCATGAATGGTCTTCAAAATTTTCTTATTTATTGATTCTTATTCTTCAAGATATGATCACCTTACTATAAAATTAGAAATTTACATGGGCGAATAAAATATATCATCATATGATTCTTTCCTCAGGTATAAAAATACAATAGTACAGAAAATGCTGCGAACTTTACAGCTACTTCAATATTAAGAAAATGCATTGACTTTCTTCTAAACGATGGGATGTTACACCCATGTTATCGGAATGCGTCGTTATGAGACATTGTAGCCACGATGGTTTTTATTATCTTTACTTAATAGTTATGCTTAAATACTATTTGATATTTGATTAATTGGCCATTTGCAAACCATAATAATTCATAATAACCATAATTATAACATTTTTATATTTCTAAACGAAATAGTAAACCATATAAGCATAATTATAAAATGAACAATACTTGATTTTTATTGATATGTTGGATCTGATCTTCATGCATGAATGGTAGTGATTATTATTTGTATAATTCTAGTTACTAGTTTATTTCAGTCGCTAAAGCGTTCAATTAAACATAATTATGTCATGCCAAATTATATTACTTCTACCATATAACTTCTTCAGGTATCAAATTATTTCGAACCTTTCAATAAAAAATATGTTTCGAACAGTACAGCTAACTGCCAAACGTTATTTATTAGCATAAGAAGCAATTCGTTAATATTTCGAAGGTGGTGCGGTGCGAGTGGCCCAAAAGAACAAAACCAAATATCATCCCATGCATATTGTACGGGATCACATACAGCTAACATCCCACGACGTAAACAGACCTTTATGCCAATAAATAATTAGATTTCGTATAAATCAATCAATATTATATTACAGGCTCACAACTCCTTTCCAGTTAAAGTTTTTGAAGTTTCAGTTTGGTTGACCCACCGAATCAGGAAGTGGAAAACGGGTATAAATAGGAACCAAATTGAGGGCATCAAGCATCAACAAATTAAGAATCAAAATAGGATTCTTGTGCCTGAAACGTGTTCAGCTCCATAAAGCGGCAATGTTGAAAGTAAGCTTGTGCTTGTTGCTGTTGCTATGCGTGAATGGGATAGTTTCAGCTCAATTATCCACTAATTTTTATGCAAGCACATGCCCTCTTGCTCTCCTCACCATTAGAACTCAGGTTCTGACCACTGTGTTGACAGAGGCTCGCATGGGAGCTTCCCTGCTTCGTCTCCATTTCCATGACTGCTTCGTCCAAGTAATTTAATCTCTTTATATATAAATCCGCCATCACTAATTGTTTGTTATATTTGAATCATGCCATATAGACAAATATATATAATCGAACATTCTTGACAGGGATGCGATGCATCGGTATTGCTGGACGACACAGCGACTTTCACTGGTGAAAAGACTGCAGCTACCAACGTGAATTCGGCCAGGGGTTTTGAGGTTATAGACCAGATCAAAGCTGCTGTGGAGTCGATATGTCCTGGTGTTGTCTCCTGCGCTGACATTCTAGCTGTGGCTGCAAGAGACTCTACTGTTCTTGTAAGTAACTGATTCATTCATTCATATATAAACATAATGATAACGTTTTCTTGATTTTAACAGATGATTAATGAATCTATATATATGTCAGTTGGGAGGACCATCGTGGGATGTGAAATTGGGGAGAAGAGACTCGACCACCGCTAGCTTAAGTGGAGCTAATTCGGATCTGCCTCTTCCCTCTTTCAATCTCACTCAGCTGATCGCTTCTTTCGCCAAAAAGGGATTCACTCCCCGAGAAATGGTTGCTTTGTCAGGTATATATATATATATGAACTAACTAAGCTCGTTGTCTTTCATATATATGATAAGGTTAATTAATAATAAATTGCAAATTAAGAAATCCAATTGACAGCCAGCCAATTGTACTCTATTGATTAATAATTACGTACGTATACACCATGCGTGCATGTGTGTGTCTCTTTCTCTCGATCAAAAGAATAATTATATTGTACAGATGGACACCAATCCCATTAATTAATTAATTGAAGTTTCATAATTGTGAAGGATCGCACACAATAGGACAAGCCAGGTGCTTTACTTTCAAGGCAAGGGCTTACAACGACACCAACATAGACCCGGCGTATAAAGCAAAACTGCAATCAAGATGTCCAATCCAAGATGCAGATGACAATTTGACACCTTTGGACGATGCCCTCACTGCCAACTTTTTCGACAACTCTTACTTCAGGAATCTGGTGAACCAGAAGGGACTCTTGCACTCAGACCAATCCCTCTTCGATGGAGGTTCCACAGATGCCTTTGTCACATCTTACTCCTCCCAGCCTTTACTTTTCAATTCAGACTTTGTTAACGCCATGATTAAGATGAGTGAAATTACCCCCCTCACTGGTTCCAATGGCCAGATCAGGAAAAATTGCCGCAAAGTCAATTAATTCACCCCTCCACTTCTATTCTACATTTAATTTCTCTCCCGGTCATTCGTCTTTCAGTAACCCTACTTTGCTGTTCTATCCATGTTGTTCCTTTCCTTTCATTAATTTGGTTCTATTCATGTTGTACATGTCTTTGAATGAATAACTCATTCCTTATGAGAAATAAAATTTGCCATATTATATTCCTGCGCACATATATTGTAGAGTATATATATCACCAAGTTCTGTTCAACCGAGCCAAAACAAATCGTCAAAACGCGCGTTTCTTATTTAATTCTTAAAGTTTAATTACAAGATGATATCAGTCATTCACATCAGAAGCCCACAAGCGATACGATATTCAAATTCACACCACTGATTCATTAATTATATATATTTTGAGACATCGTGCTGTGTACTAGGAGTAATTAATTAAACAGAAAAATCAAACCTTTCAAACTAGAACAGCTCAAGCGCCAGTTGTACTGTAACCTCTAGGAGGGAGGGATATTTGGTTTTTTCTCAAAAGGAAAATCAGTCTGAGTTGGTGAGGCCGAGTGAAAGCTTTTAATGATTTCATAATCTTATAGGTTGGTGTGCTCATTGCAGGTATATTTCATGAAATCACCTATACAAATGAGGAGTGGGGCTACTCTCATGAGAATGTATCAAAATCTCTAAAGGATTTGTTAAATACCAGGACACATGCATGGCTGTTTTAATGTGCAAAAACAAACTAAGAGTAGGAAATGTGGGGGTATAATCTAACCTTAATGCCTCTAGTATACATCTAAGAGGTGTTGGTTTATGTTATTGGTCTAGGTCTGGTTTTATGATAGGGAAAAATTTTATAGTCTATAACTCCGCAAGTATATGGCCGTATCAAGTAATAGAGTGATAAGAAAAGTATCGTTCCCACGAGGACTTAGTATCACAAACTTCAGTTAAGCATTAATTTTACACTTTCATTTAAGTTGAGCAAAACAAATTGAATTTTAATTAAGAGAAAAGAAATTAAAACTAAAATTAAAATAAATAAACTACCACAATAATCGAACAAGCAACCTAGAGTCACTAATTCCTTGTTTGCCTCTTAGATTTTATCCCCACTAAATTAATTTTAATTTAACTTAATCAGCTAATCTAGAGTATTGATGTCTATAAATGTCTTCCGGTCCATTTATCTACCTACCTTAATTAATTATGCAATGCCTCACATAACTAAATAAGATGCATTTTAAATCGGGCTCACTCTAATTTGATTATGCGGAGCTTCTAGGTATATTCCTATCCTAGACGCAAATTAGATTAAAACCTAATTCCACATTATTTAATCCCAAGGTCAATTTAGGATTCCCTCTTCCAAGTTCAACCCTAAATCCCCAAAATATGCTCAATGGTGGCCATTCAATAAGCAATAGCAAGGAACACAGGACTAAATAAACTGAAATAAAATTAAGCAAAACTAACCAGTGGGAATAATCTCTAAAACCCAAACAAGTTCATAGGTCCTCTAGGTTGAAAAGAAAATTTAGCCACACATGGCTATACTAAAATCCATAACAAAAAGATAAGAATTCAGGTTCAAAGAATAAGGAGAGAGAGAAAAGAAAGCTTCTCTGTCGCCTCCACAGTCCTTCTGTCCTTCCATGGAGATGATGAAGAGAACCGAAACACTCAGTCACTACTCCTCTGCTTCTTTGTTCCTTCTCGTTCTGCGTCTCTTGATCCTCCTTCGTTCTCCTTATGCGTGTCTCTGCCTCCCTATTTATAATTTAGGTCTCCTCCTCTTAATTAATCACCAAGCTTAGGATACAAGTTTAATCACCAAGCTTAAGATCCAAGTTTTCTTTTTAGCAGTGAGGTCCACGTCTTTATTCCTTTTATTTAATTTATGGCGGCAAGCTCCATATGCTTTTTGTCTCTTCTTTTTCATATAATATCTTCTGCACAATAAAAATAGGATATGAGTAGATTTTATGTCGATTTATTCTTTGATCCTAAGTTTGATTCAATGATGAAAAATTTTATAAAAGATAATTAAATAGGTATATAATATTAATAAATCCAGCTACTTATAAACTAAAATATACACCTATTTAATTATAAAATATATACTTATCATTTTAAGTGTAAAAGACCACTAGACAAATGGTTATATCCATGTATGTAACCCAACTAATGAGGCTGTGAGCTTCCTTTAATATATGTGGGGAATTGTTGTAAATATTGTGTGTGGACATGTCAAAAGAATAAGTTTCATAATATAACTCAAGATTGATAATACCCTAGTGTATAATAAAATGTGAGCTTGGATTACTTAAAAAGCTAATAAGAGAGTCTTTGAGCTAACCGTTAGAGATGACCGTTGGAGTTTTAATATGATTTAATTAGTCGTTGACATTTAAATAGTTTTATTTTATTCAATCTTCATTAATCCTTGTTTTATAACTGTCATTTTAATTATCATTAAGCCGTTATTAACTGTCATTATGGTTGATCAACGGTCCCATCTTCTTTGCCTATAAAAGGCAATGTTCAGTGCAAGGGTTAGTAGAACCAAGGTCAGGGCAAGGTCAAGTCACACTGAACTCTATCCCCCAGCTCCTTTCCTATTTCTTCTCTTGACTTATACTGATATCTTTTTTGTTGTCATGTCACCCTACTTTCTATCGGAAAGGTTTGTTTTATCCTAGAGAGTGTCACTTCTTAATTTATTAGGGGGTTGCGGAATATTTCCTAAGGACAGTACCATCGGGCCGGAGCTACTCAAACTACACGTTTGTTGTGTTTTTGCAGGTGCTGCCGCCTATAATTTGTACATACAAGGTGCTAATGCCAACTATTATAGCTGCTTCATCAAGACAGCAACCATGCATCATCTCCCTCGTCTGTTTTAAGAACTTTATGCTGCAAAACAATCAATATCGTTAATTATATGTGATTAATGATTCTTGCAGGTCAAGGAAATATCTGCCAAATCACAAAATACGAAACTAAAATATTGATAAGTGTATATTTTATAATTAAATAAATATAGATTCTGAGATATATTGGATTGAATTTATTAATATTATACTTATTTAATTATCTTTTTATATATTTATCTATCTTTTAATTAAATGTAGGATAAAAGAATATTATAACAGAAAATCTATTGATATCCTATTTTATTGTGCAGGAAATATTATCTGATCTAAGGGATGCAACAAATTAAATTAAAAAGAATATAATATAATATATTATATTATATTATATCATGTTGACCCGGAGGAGGATGAGACATTGCTGTTGGAAGAAAAAGATTATCTTTGAAGCAATTGGAATAAAAAAAAAAGTGGACCCCACACGAATTGCAATGGATATTATGGTGATACTACCGTGATAGGATATGGATCTAATGAAAAGGATATGATATATCCTTTATAAAAGAAAAGAAGCAGATCACGCACGTGGGACCCAAGCCACTTACAATGATATCTTCAAGTATCTTTCAAAATCAAAACGAAAAAGATCAATTGGTTTTGGGATTTGCGGCTGGTTACTATGAACAAAAGCCCAATATACTTAGCCCAATTGCAAAAATAATATATAAGAGAGCTGCAACAAATTGAAGGGTCTCCCCACAGGCCCATATCTCCTCGTCCTTGGCAACTCCCCCGGAGGGCTGGATGAAGCTCAACGTTGATGGTGCTATGGTCCGAAGATCTGGTAAGGCCGGGTGTGGTGGGGTTTTAAGGGACAACAACGGTCATTGGGTTCCTGGCTTCTCCAAAAATCGGGGTATTTGTGATGCTGGTGCTGCTGAAGAGTGGGCCGTCTATGAGGGTCTTCGCCTGACTAAAGATTTTGGAGTCAAAAAAGTAATCTTGGAATCTGATGATTTTAGCCTTATTGGTAGACTATCGGATTGTAGGACTAACTTAGACTCTTTGCTATTGTCCAGGATTAGGAATTTACTTCCTTTATATTGGCAGGTTTCTTTATGCCATGTTCATAAAGAGGTCAATAGGGTAGCTGATGCTATGGCTAAAATGGGTTTAAATAGATCCGAATTTTATGGTGATTGTCCTTTATTTCTGAGGACTTGGGTAGATTAGGAGTATTTGGGATTACTTCCCTCTATAATGTAATTTCCTTTGTTTTATTTGGCTTTTGCCATCTTTAATATCAAAAAAAAAAAAAAAAATTGAAGGGCAGAGCGGAACGAACGAGAAAAAAAAAACGCACACAAAAGGGAACAGCACAACACGAACGGCACACAACGCAGAGCGGCCGAAACACAAATTCAAGAAGCAGAGAAAAGAGGATTGGCGCCGCAAAGCTGAGACGCACAGACAGAGACGGGAGCAGCAGTGAAGACCACAACGGAGAGCACAGAGTTGAACGACGTAGCAGCACTGAGAGTTTTAAATCTTCTCTTTATTTTACTCCCTTCTCAAATATGGGTTTTATTTGTTTCATGGATTTGATTTTAGCCATGTGTGGCTATAAGTTTTCTTTTCAACCTAGAGAACCTATCAACTTGTTTGGGTTCTAGTTATTATTTCCACGGATTATTTTTGATTAATTTTATGTCAGTTTATTTATTCCTGTGCTTATTGCTATTGCTTATTAATTGGCCACTAGTGAGCATGTTTTGGGGATTTAAGGTTGAACTTGGAAGAGGGAATCCTAAATTGACCATGAGAGTAAATAATGTGGAATTAGGTTTAAATTTAATGTAGAGTTAGGTTTTGATCTAATTTGCGTCTAGGATAGGAATATACCTAGAAGCTCTGCATAATCAAATTAGAGTGAGCCCAATTACATAATTAATTAAGATAGGTATATAGATGGACCGGAAGGCATTTATAAACATTTATACTCTAGATTAGCTGATTAAGTTAAGTCAAAAGTAATTTAGTGGGGATAAAATCTAAGAAACCAACAAGGGATTATTCTTAAAAACAATTCTGATTCGCTCAACTTAAACGAAATAAAGGAATTTAATATCTAATCGCTAGTTAGATTGAGTCCTCGTGGTAACGATAATTTTATCATCACTTTATTACTTGATACGGTCCGTACACTTGCGGAGTCTTTAGGCTTAAATTTTTGCCCTATCAAATATTAACAATTTAAGACCAATAATAGCATAATTAATTCAGATTTATATTAATTCTCAAAATTGGCTAATGTTTCAAATATTTCCTAATAAACCCAAAATAGCCTAAAATCAACCTCAAAATAAATGAATAAGGTGGGATAAAACATATAAAAATCATGGTTTATCAATTAACTCTTTAATTATCAACCTCTTCCATTCGCTATATAATTTGCTTCCTTTTTTTAACTGGGGATATAGAAGGCGTTTAATTTGGCATATTATTACTACGTCACACACGCGTCTTTTGATTTGGCATTACAATGTGAGGGTTATTTTAGAGAAATCCGCAACTCATACGTGCATATATAAATAACATATATAATGGTGAAATTTCATGAGATATTATGAACTTGATTGACAAAAGAAGGGATTAAAAGGGGATTGGTGGACATGCTGATCTTGGAGGTAAAGCCTCGGCGAACTGAGATTTGACTCCCAGGACCTTACGGTGGATCAAGCAGAGTTGATGATATTCCTCATCCACCATTCTTCAAAAATGTTAATCTGAGCTATACCCGATTTCAGAAATTCGATATATTTGTATTGAAATTTTCTGAGACAGGCTTATTTACAATTGTTAAATCAAAATTAATATAAAATTCATATAATCAAATTATATGTTGTAAAATTCTAACTGAATTGTTGTAGCAGTGTACAGTGAGAAGAATGTGTTAATGTATACGTGTAAATAAAACCGAAATGGGAAGTATCAACCAACTTTAAAGATTTCTAGTGAAATTGTAGGGTCATTTTTTTCCCAGATTTTGAACGTGGGAAGCAAACTTTGGTACATTCTTTTTACATCTTCTAGATGCTGGCATGTCTCCCTCCCTCCATTTATTTTCCAACATTTCTATTTTCTAAACTCTAATGAGTTATAAACACTTGGTCTTGAAAATTTAGTATCACAATAAGATCACAGATCGATTTGAATCTGAAAAGGATGACCACCATAAACCCAGTAACATGCATGATCTCCCTTCAATCTAAAGCTTAAGTAGAAAGAATATGGCAAAGGCATGGTTTCCCATTAATTTTGTGTCAGAATTCAGAAACCAAACTCTTTCTGAGATTTTCCATTCCTTAATGCTTGGCTTTCCATGTACGTACATTTCCTCTGCAGTTTCATGAATACGTAAAGGTGCATATCCCAAAATGGATCCGGATGCTCTAGAATCTCTCCCCTTAGTATTCATGCGTTTTAACCATTCAAAAATTGATCTAAGCGTCCAGAAAAAGACACATCATCTACTTTTTAAATTTTCATATTTACCACGTGCGATAGTTTTTACCACATGCGGTAAAACCGCACGCGGTAAAGATGAAAATTTAAAAAGTAGATGAGGTGTCTTTCTCTGGACGCTTATATCAATTTTTAGATGGTCAGGATGCACGGATACTAAGAAATATTAAGGAGAGGAATTCTGAGAGAATCCGGATCTATCCAGAAACATATTCCAAAAAACCTATCATTTTTTTCCAACTCAAAAAACCTATCATCATTTAAACGATGCTTGGCTTAGTAATTCCATTTCTTACTTCACCAATAATTAAGAAAAGCAGCAAAGTTTGTTGCTTGAAGGTGGATGTGCGTTGAAAATACAATTAGTTTCCGGTACTGATCATTCATAAAAGAAGACCTCTAGGGGTAATTGTTCTCAAAGTGAGAGGACTGAATTAGAATCCCATCCCACCTTATATTTTTTTGGGTAACATGATCAATTTTAATTGATAACCAATTAAAGGTACAAAGAGGAAATACAGAAATCAAAGAACCTAAAAAGGGGCTACCCTTATGTTCCTAATAATTAAACAAATACAAATTATTAATTGAAACAAAAGAAGCAAGAAGACTAGCTACGTCTTGGAGTATAATGTTTGAAGATTACTTCAATAGAGTCCTATCCAAAGACAGGTTGTCCTGTCAGTCCAAATTTGTAGGGATGCCATAGAATATTTCCCACTTATTAAAAAAGACTCATGGCAGAGTGTAACATCCCAAATTCTATACTACAAATTGTGTCGGATGACACCTGATTTTAGAAAATTTGACAGAGTTTGAGGTGCTACATCAGAGTACTGCGGAAACGGAGAGCAATGTATTAACAAATGGACAATGACGAGTAGCTGGTATAAAAATACCCCGACATATAATTATGCCAGTGTATGTTGGTATATTAAAAATTTCCCGAAGGAATATTCGGGTGATACAATATACGAGCTTTGTACAATTACATTTCTCAAAAAGTAACTATACAACCTAGATCAAACCTTGACTAGACTTGGGGCAATGAACCTAACTCCGTTAACCGAACGAATGGCTGGTAAGTGTCTATCATGGGGGCCTCACCGAGTTCACGACGACCGATTGGTGACCCACATAGACTAGCTTTGCCTTCGGCACCAAACTATTCGAAAATAACTTTATTAGATCCATGCCTGACAATAGGCTCTGATAACTTCTTCTGGCTCTTGTCTCGACCCTCGGTGCATTATTATGACTTTGCCCTTTAGCTCCTTTTTAAGACTCCGTCTACCTGCCTTCTCGTTCTCGGTCCTTACTGTACAATCATTTAAGACCGAGGTCCAATGCCCATTGACCTCGTGTAACTGATTAACCTCATGCTTATGTAACAATATATGAGTAATGCTTATTCATGACATCACAAAGAAGACATAATCACATATGTAAACCAATAACCATACATTGTCAACGCACATGCATGTTATTCCCTGTTTACACTATCCAAGGCCACGATGTACTGGCCGTGTCCTCGCCGCCAGGAAAACTCTAACGGCATTATCATGACTATAACCCGTAAATAGTTGGATGTATAATGAAACATCTAAGACAGAGTCTTAGTCTATGAATACAACTATCATATACAAACATACAATAAGCATTAGAGTTAGTGTTACAGTACGCCGCGAACGTACCTTCCACCGTGAAATGGCCAAACGTTCGGCCCTTTGAACCCGACTCCGGACTTCCCGGATATCCTAAAGGGTAATACGTATCCATTAACTCATAAATAATATCCTAACGGATATTTTAGTCACAAATGACTATTTTACCCTCGACTTCGCTAACCGACGAAATTTCGCGAGTTTCGCTATTTTGACTCTAATCTTCCAAAATTTTGCCATATCTCTTTCTCCATCATATTTTCAAAATAAATACCATATTCAACCATAAAACATGATATCAACAATATATTGGAAGATTAAATATCAAACTAACATCTATACTAAAACTACCGAATGAAATACTAGAACTTAAAACTAGGACCGAAGAATTTACCTGAGCTTTGCTACTTCTTCACAAGAGCTCCTGCTTCTCTCTAACCTCTCTCTATTTTCGAAATGTACAAGAGGAATTGGTGAGGAATGAAGTGCAAATGGGAGGCCTATTTATAGAATTTTGGTGTGGCACAAATGGTAAATCTTTCAAACTTTACAACCCTTGGATCTAGGGTTTTTGCTCATCTTCAATCTCCTCCATCCATTGCCCATGCCGACCTCCCTCCCCCTTTTTTCAACAAAATGATGTCACCAACATGATGTCATCTCCCTTGCTTTATGGATTTAACCGATAAAATCCTGTTCTGTTCTAATCGCATAATCTTAAATAATCTCAAGTATTCCTTAGCATAACCTTGAAGGTCTAAGCTTTCTCTGAGAAATATTTGGTTTAACAAAAATTATGGTCCCATTAAGGGTATTTCCTAGCCCGATAATCATTTTAAGATAAACCCCGTCTACTTTAAATGACTTCGGCTAGAACCCACTTCGGGATAAAAATTCACTTGTTCATAAAAAGTCCTGATGTTAGCAACCTAGTTCAAGGATTTCAAGATAGGATTTAATTTCTATCGGTTCTCATTTATCCTATTTGCTTTTTAACAAAATATCTTTCTATTTTTCATTTTTCTCCACTTGCTCAACCCTTTTCACACACACATATTTCTCTTCTTTTTCTTCTATTTATTTCAAATTCATGCTTATTTTTGCCAAAGAATATGCTCATCCACTTGCACAAATATCCTATGTTCTATGTATTCCCATTGGCCAATTTATTTTTACATGGATTAAGGCTTGATTTATTTAAACCATTAGATTAACTTTATTTCTTTTAATCCAAACCCTTGATTAATGTTGACTTGTCAAAGTTTAATCAATAAGTTTGATTAGTGTCTTAATCCCACCCTTTGTTGGTTAATTAGGCTTTAGGGATTTTATGTAATTCATCTTATACATTACTTAATCATGTCTAATTAATTAGCAATTACCTTTTTGCTAATTCTTGACCCTTTATTGGTCATCGATCTTTAATTAGGGTTTGCACCTAATTAACTTTAAATATTTCCTTTATCCATACTTAAACAATTAGCAATTAATTATTTATTTAATCACTTACTAATTGTTGACAATTTTCTTAATTAAGATTAATTATTTTCTCATAACTATTGCACTGACATTGGTAATTTATACACCTTGCATAATATTAAAAATCATGGGGCAACTTATGTTCCCCAAATTAATATTGGATTTTTGCCTACTTAAATTCCAAGGAAATAATTTTATAAATTACCAATATTAGAGACAAGATATTTTCCCATTTTTAATAAATATTTAATTGTCTCTTAGGATTCATTATAATATTCTCGTGGTATTTTATGACCCATAAGTTCACTTAGGGATTTTGGCACTTTATCCCTTTTAAATTTCAAGAGAAATTACCCTAGCAAAATAAGATAAATACCACAAGTTTTGAGACCACATATTCACCTATTTCCAATAGGTATTATTTATTAAATTATGATACTGTTTATAAGTGGAATTTTTAGGTATTACACAGAGAGCTAGGCATTCTGATCGTGAAGCCTCTATCCGAATCAGTTGGATACGTGTAAGGGTTATAAATAAAAAAAAAAAAAAAAATTATTGAAAAAAGAACTGCGGCATGTGCAAGGTCCACTTTCTTCCGAATGCCGCGAATCCTCTGGATAATTAATTCTTTTGCCAATTGCCAAGTCTCCTCGGTGTAATTAATTGTATATTAGCCCGTCCTAAATATAAGATTCAATTGATTTTTAAAAAAATGTTAAGAAAGTGTTATGAAAATGAGGAAAATAGAGAGAAGTCGAGAGAAATTCTAGAGAGAAGAGAGGAATTCTCATTTCAAGTGTATTCTGAATGTTTACACAAGACCTCTATTTATAGACCTTCAAGGGTTACTATGCAATGGACATCCACATAATAATATATTTATAACACTCCCCCTTGGATGTCTATTATGAATGTGCCTCATTAAAAACTTTAACTAGAAAAACCCAAATGGGATAAAAACCTAGCCAAAGAAAAGAGTACAACATTCATTGATACACCATGCAAATACGCCTCATTAAAAACCTTTCTAGGAAAACCCGGTGGGACAAAACCTAGATAAGGGAAAAAGAGTACAGCGTGTATCGACTCCCCTTTTTGACAACGTCAGTATTACTCCCCCTGATGATAATAGCTGAGATGTTTGAGTCTCCGAAGACCAATACAATGGACAAGCTCTTCAAAGATTACTCCTGAAAGTGTCTAGTGAATAAATCTGCTAGATTTTTCACTTGAACTGATTTGCTGGATATCTATTTCACCATCCTTTTGAAGATCACGAGTGAAGAAGAATTCTGGTGAAATATGCTTCGTTCTGTCGCCCTTAATATAACCTTCCTCAACCATACACACTCTCGACTTGCTTCATGCATTGCAAGGATTTCTGCATGGTTAGATGATGTGGCTGATATAGTCTCTGCTTCATAGATCGCCATGAAATGGTTCGAAAAATGTGTTTTACTCCATTCCAATGCCTCCGAGTTGGTGCAGAACTATATCTTGCAAATAAATTAACAACAAATGATATATAAGGACGTGTATGATTAGCAAGATACATCAGTGCTCCAATAGCACTAATATATGGTACTTCTGGACCAAATGGTTCTTCTTCAGCTTTGTCACTAATTATCCAAGGTCGAGGGATCTTTATCCATTTGCAAAAATCTTACAATCATTGAAGTACATAATGGATGTGACTTATCCATATAAAATCATTCAAAGACCTTCTTTGTATAAGCCTCTTTGATATACAAGGATCCCATTCTTTAGATACTCAATCTGTAGTTCAAAACAAGATTTCATTCTGCCCAAATCTTTCATTTCAAATTCTTTCTTCAAACAATTAATTGCCTTTTGAAGCTCTTCAGGAGTTCAAATGATGTTGATATCATCATTATAAACAACAATTATAGCAGATCCATTGCTAGATCTTTTCATAAAAATGCATGGGCATATTGGGACATATTTCTACGAGATATTTCTTGAAAAATTATACCACATACGCCCTAATAGCTTCAAGCCATATAGGGATTTACTTAACTTAATTCAGTATTATTCTTTGAGAACTTGAATTAGATGCTTCTGGCATTTTGAGTCCATCAGGAATTTGTGCTTCTGGCACCTTAATTCCTTCAAAGATATGTGCTTCTGGCACCTTAAGTCCTTCGGGGAGATGTGCTTCTGGCACCTGTGCTTCTGGCACTTTAATTCCTTCAGGGATTTTCATATAAATATCACTATCAAGTGTGTCACACAAATAGGCAGTTACAAAATCCATTAGATGCAGATCAAGCCCTTCATTTACTGCTAGGCTAATCAAATAATGAAAAGTAGTTGCATTCACTTCTGGTGAATATGTTTCTTCAAAATCAATGTCAAACATTTGTGTAAAACATTGGACTACAAAACTTGCCTTATAATTTCACCCTTTTCATTTTTCTTTCATACAAAGATCTATTTGTATCCAACTGGATTTACATCTTCAGGTGTATGAACTACAGGTCCAAATCCTTTTTCGTTTTGCCAGTGATTTTAATTATGCATTAATAGCATTTTTCCATAGAGGCCAATTCTTTCACTGTTGGCACTTCCTAATGAATTTTGGCTCATGATCCTCATCACCATTCATTACATCATATGCTATATTATAAGCAAAGATGTCGTCAACGTTGACTTTATTTTGGTCCCATTGGATTCTATTCATATCATAATTTGAGATCTCATTATTTCCACATATTTCAGGTACCTAGGTCTCTTCTGGGACTACAACATTCTCTTCTGGAGATATCTCTACTGGAGATCATAACTCTTCAAGAGATACTCTTCTGGAGCTACTAAACTTTTCTTGATTATCCTCAATTTGATCTTCTATCTTCTTAGCTCCTTTTCTCTTTTGAGGATTTTTATCTTTGGAACCGATGGACCTTTCACGCTTTAGGCGTGCTATAAATTCATTTCTAATAGGTTGTCCTTCAGGGACATCAATTCTAATAGGAGCATTAGCAGTTGGGACATGCGACTTTGTCACTTTCTATGGGTCAGTAAATGCTTCTGGCATTTTGTTAGCTAAATTCGAAAAATGAATTATCATTTGAACTTCTAGTTCACATATTTCTCTACGAGGATCAAAATGAGCCAATAATTCATTCCAGCTAATCTCTTTACCCAAACTGCTTATCTTCTCCCCCTCATGTTGGGAAAACAATATCAATTCACAATTAACTAGTCATGTAGTATAAGTCTCCTAAATCCATTTGTTACCTTTAGAAACATCATTTTGTTTGATTTAGAGACAAACAAGAAGAAGGAGGTCCTTATACAACATTTATCCCAACTTTCTTTCTATATCCATCTTATGTGCATTATGGTGGATTTATAAGCATTGCACATTCAAAACTTTTCAGATGGAATTAATCTGGCTTTTGACCACAAGCCAATTTTTACAGGGAGAATTTTGTTGGCTTATATAAATATTGCAAATATACCAACATAGACATTTTTGTTCTCATGAGTATTCAATACATGATTTATGGATCATATAATCTGGAAATAGCGCTTTAATTTATTCAAACATTATTGCAAACTTCAGTTGCAATCTTACAAACTTCTGGTTGTAAGCTAATAATTTCACATGTAACCATCTTATAGATGCATCTCTCAAATTTGTATGGTTTACATGTCATTTCAATGGGCCCATATAATTCAGTTTGATATATTTCCAGAGATCCATTACCAATCATGACCTATGATATTCTCATAGTCATTTCTATTTGAGAACAATCAGCACATAATCTTATTTGCATTATACATATATATGACTCGGATGATCAAACAAGTCATGCCAACAACAACTTTATTTGGATCAAGAAACTTCGGTTTACTATAACATATATGTCTCTACCAATAATAAACATTTCAATTTACATCATAATCTGACATCCATTTTGGGAGATCTATTAAACTTTAAGTGAGAAATATATAACTTTTCAAACATTAACTCACACTTGTATTCTAACTATCTCCCCCTCAAGTGTGAGTCATATAAACATGATTTCTTTATATCAGTATTTCAAAATCGCTTTTAAACTCTTTAAAACTCGGAAGAAAAATCTATGTTAATCCTTCAGGAACAAACAGATAATATTCCATCACTAAATAATCTTATTACTCATTAGTAATATACTTCAATTTACTTATATATGCGCAAAATATATATAATCCACCACATATGAAAATATTCATGACCAAAAATAACTTAGAATCACAGAGATTTAGAATCACACATATGAAAATTCTTTAGCAGAAAATTCTCATGACAACAAATTTATGAGATAGGATACAAAACAAATTAAACATTACCTTATGGGCTTGTTTATTTCTCTTCAGCCTTGGCTTCAAAATACATATAGACATATTTATCCACAACTCTTTGCCTCTTTAATATCTCATTTGCTGCATTAGCAAACATTTGATTTGCTATATTTGTAAACTTCTGGTTTACAATAGCATGTAATTTCTAAATGAGATCTATTTGTGCAGATATTTTTGAAACTCAATAAGTTTCTTGTATACTTGATAGAATAATCAATAAATAATTTTGTTCCTTCAGGTAACAAAATATTAGCTCTTCGTAGCCTTCTATCAAATTTATACTGCCATATAAATATAGGCTGAACATCAGTCTCTCAAAATATGTTAATTAGTCTCCGGACTATTAGCCTTTAGAATTATTATGACATAATCTCTGTAAGTTATTGTCTTCTGGACAATACTTTTCAAGACTTTTAAAATATTATTGTATCATACAATATTTGAAAAACAAGCCTTCAAGACTTTGATATTAATAACAAACAAATTTCATTTACTTGTCCACCCTTCATTTCTAAATGTGAACAAGCTCCTATACCTCTTTTGTTGGTATAGAAGATTAAAGAACCAAATATCTCAAAGGTATAAATTATTGTGCAATATTACTATACAAAATAGTAAGTTGTTGTGTGAAATGTATTTCTATATTTATTATGCCTAATAATTTCTCTTTGTGGTTCTTGTCAATAATATTTCTCCACTTTAGGTGGAAATTTGAACCAACATGATAACAACAATGACTATACACAAAACTGTAGTGAGTTCATGGCTATAATTAAATTCATTTACTTCATTCACTTCTGGGAATGGAGTTCCATTTAGATGAGATTCATGATTCATATAATACATCTTATTTTGTTTGGCCACATGAGGTTAAGAAATTAATTCAGCATATTTCTTTAAACCTCTTCACAATATTGCTACCAAGTCTCATCTCATAATTTCAGACAAATTTGTCTCTTTACATTAGACCAATATGTCTCTTGGCGTCAGGCCAATATGTCTCTTGGATTCAGGCCAATTGTGCCTCTTCTTGACATCTGGCAACTTTATGCCTTCTTCTTCACATTTAGCCAATTTATGTCTTCTCTTGGCTTCTGGCCAATTATTTTTTAGCATTGCCTCCCATTAATTCTGTCCAAAGTCACGGCCCTTGATATTTAAATAAATAATTGTGGAATACCCAGTTTTGGTTTCTATTAAGAATAATATAACAAATTGGTAAGGCCCACATATTAATTTTAAGAATAATATAATAAATTGGTAAGGCCCACATATTAATTTTCTTTCTCCCCGATCACCGCCCTTTATTGTATTAATAATATAATATACTATTATAATGTAGGTAGCGTAATTTCATTTTCAATATGTTTGATTCCTTTAAATTTCTCAAAGAAATCCAACCATCACATTAATATATAATAAAACACATGGGCCCATAAAGGTAGCGTAATTTCAGCAAAGTAAAGTGTTTTCTCCGTTACACTCAATGATTCATAAATACAGGAAACGTACCTTGTTGCAGATCGACACAAACTGAATTATCACATCACCTACTCCGTCGCCGGTTACGAAATTGAAACACATCACCACCATCCTCGTCAAGACGGAGCCATCGATCCTTAGCGTCAAAGAAGTCAACGTCGGAGTTCCATCAATCTACTCATCTCTCTGCTTCAATTTGTTCTGGTGAGAATTTTTCTCATGGGCGACCATCTGCATCTCTGTTCTGAAGGCTGGATCAGAACGAGCAATTGAGTGCAAGATGGCTGCCTTCTATGCTGGTTTCCCCCATGATATGACGTCGTCGGTGGCCGGATTATCCACCAACTGGTACGTCTTCATCAAAAACAGCGTCGGTACCGATCTCAGATGAGAATCCATGGTGTTCAGATTGGGTTACAAGGATGAGACTTGATTCTTCCATAACAGAAAACCGCCCTCACTTTTGTATGGAGACCGTTGCCATCAAGCTCACCGTATCTGGACCAAGGAGGAAGAACGCGCGCCGTCAAGCTATCAAGACGAGAGGCGACGGAGGAATACATCACGGCGGGTGGCTTCACAGCTGTTATTAATATATGATTATGACAACGAGGAGGCTAAGTTGATTAGAGCCTCGTCCGATAACATGTTATGAAAATGAGGAAAATAGAGAGAAGTCGAGATAGATTCTAGAGAGAGAAGAGGAATTCTCATTTCAAGTGTATTCTGAATGTTTACACAAGACCTCTATTTATAAACCTTCAAAGGTTACTATGCAATGGACATCCACATAATAATATATTTATAACAGAAAGTTAATTAAATTATTTTAAAGTATTCATATTTTTATTTGTTTTAAAATTAATTTGAATGACTTATAAATTAATACTACCTCTGGTCCTAATTATAAGACTAAGTTGACTTTTTTGGAGAGATTAATGAAGCTAATTAAATTATTCTAAAGTATTTTTTTTCAAACTAATTAGTTTGACTAATAAACTAATATATAATTTAAGGATACACATCATATGATATAATTAAGTAACTTATTTAGCTTCCTTAATTTCTCCAAAAAATAAGTCAACTGTTAGAACCAGTTGGATTATATAGTACTCCCTCTGGTCCTTATTTTAAGACACCAACTAGCAAGTATATTTGGTTTTTTTTTATAAGGCACTTGCTTTTTTTCAAAGAGCATTAATTATTTTTTTCCATGTATTCCCATAATTAATGAGGGTAGTGAGTGAAAGTAATAATTAATACTCCCTCTGGTCCTTATTATAAGACACCAACTAATAATTCTCACAAACCAATAAAACTATTAAAGTTAATAAAATTGTCTTACAATTTAAGTAACTTTCAATATTATCCCAACTAATTGCACTAAACTCTAATATTATATTAATTATTACTCTCACCTACTACCCTTATTAATTATAGGCATAAATGAAAAAAAAAATTAATGCAATTTGGAAACAAGCAAGTGCCTTATAAAAATGACCAAATACAATTGTTAGTTGGTGGCTTTTAATAAGAACTAGAGGAAGTATAATATTAGAGTTTAGTGTAATTAGTAAAGATAATATTGGAAATTACTTAAATTTTATGAAAATTTTATTGACTTTAACTGTTTTATTAATTTGTAAAAATTGTTAGTTGGTGCTTTCTAATAAGTATTGGCAAACATGATCCCCCATTTGTACATGTCTTGTGTATCTTATTCTGGGCCCGCCTCTTTTCCTTTCAATCTTTTATAAGTAACCAATTGTGTTTATTTTAAAAAATTAATGCATTTGTTGTATTAAAAAAAAATGCATTTGTTGTATTAAAAAAAATTAATGCATTTTTTATATCTCCAATTAATTACATATCTCTTCCATATATATTTTTTCACTTAATCTCTTTCATCTACTATTATCAAACCAACAAATTGACTTTTTTGAGAATAAATTAGTGAAAATCAATTTTAATATGCTTTATGCGTTCATGAAATATCAGATTGGTTGCGATGTATATGGTTGACTTACTATCATAGTAAATTGAAGCAGGTTCAACATCCTGCATCCCAAGATCTTTCAACAAACGAGTCAGTCAAACTATTTCTAAACTGCTATCCCTAAAGCCCTGTACTCTCCGCCTCGAGATTGTGTGCTGCTTCTTAGACTTCCAACAGTTGAGAGATCCTCCAAACTTCACTAAATAGCTGGAAACAAATCTTCTTGTATCTAGACAGGTTGCCCAATCAGAGTCCACATAGCACTCATCAAGTTCCTTTCCTCCTGTAGCATCCAAGACAATTCCTAATCTTGGCTTCTGTTTGAGGTATCTGACTACTCGTACAGCAGCTGCCATGTGTGATCTCCTTGGAGCACTCATAAATTGACTCAACATCTGCACAACAAAGCAAATGTCAGGTCAACTAGTAGTAAGATAAAGTAACCTACCTATCAATCTTCGATATTCAGATGAGTCTGTAAGGAGAGGATCCTCTTTCTTGAAAGGCTTGTTCATTTGTTTCTGCTTATTATTTTCCTTCATTGTTCCATTCCCTTCAACACATAACCGGATATGGCGCTCCATGGCCCATGGGAACCCTCAAAGGTTTGGCTCCACTTAATCCCATATCAGCGATGAGATCCAGAGTATACTTCCTTTGGGTGAGCACAATAACTTTTGTTGGATCTAGCCAATTCTAGTCCCAAGAAATACTTGAGGTGGCCCAAGTCCCTGATCCTGAAATTGTTATGCAAGTGCGACTTTAGCTCATTAATCCTGTCATTAATGTTATTTGGTGCTATCACAAGATCATCAACATAAGCTAACACAATTGTCATATCGCATTTATGTTCCTTAATAAACAAGGAATAATCATATCGTATTTGCATTATTGTCTAAACCACATGCCTACTAATTGACATTGTTTCTTGTTCAATGTTATAGAGCAAGAACCCTTTTGATTAGGAGGATACCCCATGAAAATTCTTGGATTAGCCCGGGGTTGGAACTTATCATTAATGTTCCAGATGGTAGTAAAAGCTAAGTATCCAAATACCTTCAAATAAGGCAGATCAAATTGTTTCTTGTAAAGTATTTCATATGGAGATTTATAATCCAAGATTTTGGAAGGTGTTCTACTAATAAGAAATGAGGTTGTTTGTATACTTTCGCCTAAGAACTTGATTGGAGCCTCGGTATGAATCAAGAGACTTCAAGCCACATTTAATAAATGTCCATGCTTTTTCTCTACCACCCAATTTTTGTTGAAGTATATAAGGACAAATGGTTTGATGTATAATTCCCTTTTCATTTAAGTATGTTTGAAGCTTAGTATCGACAAACTTTAACCAACATTTTTAGAGCCAGATCGGAGAGTCTGACCTATCGAACCGTCACCTGGTCATAACAGTGAATCGAATTTTGTCTTTAGGTCGTTTCAACCGTTAAATCATTTTGAGCCGTTATTTACGCATCATTGAGCTAGAAGCCGCTATTGAGGCAGGACCTAGAAAGGTTTTATTAAAACCAGATGGGCCAACATAAAAGGATTAGAAATTTTTTTTAAAAAACACACACACACACAACATGTATAAAACATTTTAGATGTGTTTTTTGACTCATTTTTCATGACACTTATAATTTTATTATAAATAAGTTAATCTCCCAGCACATGTTTTGAAATGCAAAATATTTTAATGGTACTCATTCTTATATTTTTTTCCAACACTCATTTTTTATATTACATGTCATAATATAATTTTAATTTTAACAATTTTAATTTTTTTTAATTTCAATAGGCAACTAATATAATTCAAAATGTATTTTTGGTATTTAAATTTATTCATAATAAGTTATATGTATTTATTTTTTTATTTTTTTTACTTCATCTTGTTAGATATATTTTGTGACTTTGTTAGATTTTTTAATTAAATTGGATTAAGGTCCCCTATCTACTTAATGATGTGGTTAATTTTTCTTTATGTTTTGCTATTATATTTTGTGACTTTGTTAGCTTGTTTCTCAGTGCCTGCCTGCATAGAAGCTTGCCAACTTATAATAGAGGGATGTAATGACGAGCATCACAACGTAACTGAAGTGAAATTCTGGAAATGTTTTGACGGTTTACTTTTTTGGCTAAATGAACTTGGTGATGCTATGTACACAAAAATAAGACAACATTTATTACTCATAATAAATTAGTTAAAATTCCATTCAAAATTTCTTGGAAAACAAAGACGACTTCAAATCTCTTTTGAAACCAGAAAACGAACAAATTAAATTGAAAAGAACAACATGAATAGACCAGAAAACTAGGCTTATTGAAAGACAAGTGACAGGGAGAGAAATTAATAGTGACAAATATAAATAAGAATATAGCATTGAAGTGGCCGGTCAATTGATTTTGCGGCAATTTGTCCTGATCTGGCCATTGGGACCAGTAAGAGGGCTGAGTTGACTCATCTTAATTAAACATGGCATTAGCAAAGTCTGCTTTAATTTGAAATGCCAAGGCTGGGAGGCGTAAGAATTGACAAAGGAATCTGAGGAGTAGTGTTGTCAAAAACTAGTGTAAAAAACTTACGTTTTTATTCGGGTCATAAGTGTTGAACCACAAGTAAAAACTGTTTAGAACAAAAACTGGTAGAAACTCCGCTCAAATACGTAAAATTTGTAAAAACTTACATTTTTACCCAAAAAAGTATGAAAAGTTTTTGTTTTTTTTTTGCCCGAAAAAAGATGAAATGTTTAAAACCCTATTTCCATCGTGCATCTTAGACTCGGGATTACCGAAGAGTAGAAACCGGATAGTTATATATAGTTTTTAACGTATTTTCATAATTATAAATGTAAGTTTTTTTATGTTTTATATAATTATATGATTTATATCCTTTAAATATGAAGTTGTTGATTGAATTTTGAATAGTTATTTATGATTTTTTTTCATGTACACACACATACATACATATGTAGTAAGTTTTTTTATGTTTTATATAATTATATGATTTATATCCTTTAAATATGAAGTTGTTGATTGAATTTTGAATAGTTATTTATGATTTTTTTTTCATGTACACACACATACATATGTATGTATGTATGTATGTATGTATGTATGTATGTATGTATGTATGTATGTATGTATGTATGTGTGTGTGCAATGGCGGAGCCACGGTGTTGCCTCTGGGTGCAGGTGCAAACATAAGAAAATGGAATCCAAAAAATAATGAAGGGAATGGTGCATTGCACTTGGCAGCCAAACGTGGACTCCTCGAGCCATGGCGCATTTCTAGTGCTCTTCAAATGCAGTGGGAAATCAAGTGGTATGAGGTATGTACGCGCCCAATTATAAGTATATATACTCCCTCTACAATTTAGTTAATTTTTGTTAGGAGAAATTAATGAAGCGAAATATATTACATTAAAGTATTCATAATTATCGTTTTCTCTAAATTAATTTGTAATTGTGGCTCCGCCACTGGCAACTCTCTATCTGATAGGGTTCAGGAAGGCTCCGTGAAGAGAAAGGATATTGTTTATCCACTGGTCTATTTGTTGATAAAGTCGCTACCCCGAACCCTCGAATTCCTACACTAATTGTGCACACACAAATATAAAACCCGGCTCCGCCACTGTGTGTGTGTGTGTATACATATATACATACATACACACCGGCGGACCAAGGTACTAGACATGGGGGCAAGTGCCCCCTTAAATTTAAATTTGGAAAACTTTAAAAAACAAATTAATACATGTTTGAATGATTGTTTAGTACCTACCTTTAATACATCAAGATTGTACTTCGTAATCGGATGTGAGATGAATGGTTGAATGATTGTTTAGTGCCTTATATTGAAAAAGATGTATTTGATATCATTGATAATAAGACAATTATGATGGAATTCCACAAAATAAAGCTTAAAAGGATGGAGTTTTAAAATAATTGCCTCTCTTATTACATCATCAATATTCACTTGATTTCATAAATATTTTTGATATTTTTTCTCGTTTATATTATTTTATTTTTTAATGCATTTAAAAATTTCATTAAAAAAATTTCGGGCTCAAACCCCCGCATCCCCCGCTAATGGTGCCCCTCCACTATTTTTTTCGGGTCCACCTGTACATACATACATATGTATGTGTGTGTCTACATACATACATAAATATACATACATACATGTGTGTGTGTGTAATTTTGAGCTCTAACTTTAAGTAGTAGAAAGTAGAAACTTTACGTTTCGTTTCATTTCTACGATTTACGTTTCTACCACCCTTTCCGTGTCTAGGTAGAAATTTGATTTTGACAATATTGCTGGAGGAGCCTCCATTGAAGAGTGCTTGGTCTGAGTGCAAGAGACCCTTCTTGTTCACCAGATTCCTGAAGTAAGAGTTGTCCATAAAGTTGGGAGTGGCGAAATCAAAAGGTGTCAAATTGCTATCTCCACCTGTGCTTGGACATCTTGCTCTTAGTGTTTCTGCAAACGACGGCTCTATGATTGGTGTCGTTATAAGCCCTTGTCCTGAAAGTTGCGCTCTTGGCTTGCCCTATTGTTTGCGATCCTGAGCAATTATTCATTCCCATTCATGAAAATCAATGTTACGTTTGGACTAATTAATGGGATTGGTGTATCTCTATCTGTACAAAATATACGGGTTCACGTTAAGTGCTTTTATTTTAGGTGTTTTTAAGTGTTTTTTCCTCTAATTAGAGGATTAGGCATTTTTTAAATTTTTTATATATTATATTTATTTAGATTAGATTATATGCTGGATCCTAAAATTTTTTTTGCACCCAATATCTCAAATTAATTAATTTTCAGTCCTGCATTCAGAAATATTTTTCCTGTAACCCCAATATCCTGTAAATTAATTAATTTGAGATACTGGATGCAAAAAAAAACAGGATGCAGCATATAATCTAATCTAAATAAAAGAATATATAAAAAAAAATAAAAAAGATGCATAATCCCTCTAATTAGAGGGAAAAGCACCTAAGAAAAAGCACCTAATATGAATTCAAAATATACATGATTTGGATTCATACAATCAATAAAACCGTAGCCTTTTGTTATTGTTTTCCTTTAAGAATTAGAGAGACAAGCATGTGGTAAGTAATTATTAAACAATTGATATATCGAATCAAGAGATTAGAATTGAATGACTGCATTTGGTGGTGTCAATTGGACTCTTTGCAATTTAAACTTATCATTAAATCCCACTTGTGGAAAGAGTCCATATATATATATATATATATATATATATATAAAGAGCTATTAATTACCTGACAAAGCAACCATTTCTTGGAGGTAAATCCATTTTTGGAGAAAGCAGCGATGAGGGCACTAAGATCCAGAGATGGAGCCGGCAAATCCGTATTAGCCTCATTTAAACTTGCAGTGGTTGAGTCTGATCTGCCCAATTTCACTTCCCATGATGGTCCTCCCAGCTGACATATATAGAATCATTAATCATTTGCTTAAGAAAACAATCATATATATATATATATATATATAGTTCATGAAAGAATTAATGAGTTGCTTACGTAACCAGAGTCTCTGACAGCAACAGCAACAATGTCAGCACAGGAGACAACACCAGGACATATCAACTCCAAAATAGATTTGATCATTGTCTATAACCTCAAAACCCCTTAAGGTTTGTTTGATTTGAGGGGAGGGAGTGGGAGTGGGAGGGGAGGGAGACTAGTTTTGGGTTACTACCTCCCCTCAAACCAAACAATTCACATTGGGAAAAGCTGTTTTTCACCTGTGAAATTCTGTGTGTCGTCCAGCAATACCGATGCATCGCATCCCTGTCAATTATATATAATATAGCATGAATAATTGAAATGTAATAAAAATAGAGGAGATCGTGAAGGGGGCAAATAAGGAAACTTAATTAAAGGAATAAATTACTTGGACGAAGCAAGGAAGCTCCCGTGCGAGGCTCTTTGAGCACGGCGGCCACAACCGCAGCTTTAATAGTGAAGAGAGCAGCAGGACATGTGGATGCATAACAACGAGAGGATAATTCATCAGCGGAGACCATCCCATTCACGCATACGAACAACAACAACATGAAGCAGAAGCTGAGCTTCAAGTTCATTGTTGCTGCTTTATGAGCGGTACTTATATTATAATTCTTTTCTCATTATCCCTCATCATCTTTAAATCATATCCGTTCAATCAATTACGATACTATTTTAACATCTCTCTCCTCTTCTCAATCAATGGTCCATGGGTTTGATGAGGGAAAAAGAGAAAAAGGAAGAGGTATCCCGTATCCGTACGTATATACGTTTCAGTTTGATCCTTGGTTGATGCCCTCCTGGTTCCTACATTTATACAGCCAATTTTCGGCTATCTGATTCGGTGGGCCAGCAAAACTGAAACTTATAAAAGCGTTAATTGCAATGGATTGAGTTAGAGGCATAAAAGTTTGTTTACTTTGTGGGATGTTAGCTGTATGTCCTTCCCAATATGACTGCTCATCACAAGATGCATGCATGCACGATAGTCTTCGGTTCATTTTTTTGGCTCACACGCAGCACACACCACCTTCGAAATATTATAATGAAATGCTTATTATTATACTCCCTCATTCACTCGGTCGGTTAGGTAATTAATTTGTGGATGTTAAAAAATTAGTTAATTTAGTTATTTATAATAAATGGATATTGATTTCCCATAATACACTTTCTAATTATGTGTATTTTAACCATCTCGATGGAAATCTCATACTGCATGTAATCAATAAGAATACTTTAAGAAGAAAACTTTAAATTCGAGAGGCATGGTATTTTTTTTTATTTTTTTGGTCAAAGAGGCATGGTATATTGAGGTCTTACACACAAGATAAAAGTAATTCTCTTATCTATCTCGTAGGACTGGAATTAGGATCTATAATAACAGTATGCCGTTAGCTACATTGATTAAATTAATTTTTACTTTAAAAAACTATTAGAGGTCCTATAAGTCACTATTGTTATTTGATTTGGAGCATTTTCATCGACATCGTGGTGGGCTGGCCCTTGGTAAATTTGAAACACATGTGAAGCAGGAAGCACGATATTGCAAATAATTAAAATTTTTAAGGATTATAGATATAGATTTCTTTGACCTTGAGAGGCTGGATGTATATAATTAATTATTTTTTCTATGGCTATCTATATGGATCAGATTCAAACATTATAATCTGGCTCATCAATAGGATTAACTCTCACAAAAGTGTTTTCTACATTTACGTAGACTTGAACTCGAAACCTCATACTTAAGTAATAGAATCTCCTTCTACTAGGACCAATACATATTGGTATATTATTACCTCCAGTCTTAAATATAAATATAATGTTAGGATTCGAACAGGCAACGGAAAAAATTTATCAAAATAAAATTTGAATCCCAATGGAGGATTACAATGGCGTTTAAATCAGAGTAGTCAAAATTGTACCTTTCTTTCGAATGCGTCTTGATCGATTACTAGGAGCCAACTGAACGAACCAACTCCCTCTACCGGTATCCACACGAATAGAACTCCAACACAGGTAGCGTACTAGCGCCTCTAACTTTTTCTCCGTATCGTCTAGGGTTTCTCTCTTGTAGCCAATCTAATACGACTTGCTCATTATCTTATATGATTTTTCAAACCCTAATGGGCCATATTAAATATTCAAAATTAATCTTAATTAATTTTGAAATTTGAATTGGATTAAAATAATATTAATTAAATCTGTCCAACAGATCTAATCTAATATACTTATTTAATCTGAATTAAAAGCCAACTAATTTAATTTATATTCATAAATTAAATTTGAGATATGATATCTATCTATTTAATTAAATCTGAGATATGATATCTCAGTTCAAATTAAATCTGAGATACGATATCTCTATTAGTTTTAGTTATTTAATTTATCAAATAAATTTAATAAATAAAAAATATTACATAATAATATTATTATATATATAAATATTATTATTATTATTTTTGAATTATATATATATATATATATCACTACAAAAAAAACCCTCTTTGTCGCGGTTTATTAGTCGCGGTCCAAAATACCAGTTACTAAATTCCACTTTGTAGCGGTTTTATCCCTAAACCGTCACTAAATAGTAACCGGCGAGTTTGCCTCGCTCTTCGCCGATGAAGAAATTCCAAACACGGGGAACGTAGGGGGAGATCGAGAAGCAAGTTTGTCATTCGACGATTTAGACGACGAGAATGAGGACATCCATCTTAATATTCCCATAGCAGAGTTTCCAATTTATTTCAAGGATTGGAAGAAAGTGACGAAGGAGACAAAGAACAAGGCGTTTACGAGATGTTCTGCAGTAATCAATATTTTTAATTAAATTGTACATGTTAATAGTTATAAGTTTTAGTTTATTTCTTTCCTTATTTGTTTGTTAATTCATTAATAATTAATAATGAAATTATGATATAGAAAAAGTTTAAACTGCGCGAACAACACAAGAGGTACGTTATGATGAAAGTGGGGGAAGGGTGGAAGAGCCGGAGGAACCGTCTCTACAATATTATGAATGGAGACGGCACTATTCCTCTGCGGCGGTGATCGAGAGAGTCCCGCAGACGGCGTGGATCCGGATCGGTGGGCGGCTTTCGTCAATATAGGAGGGTGCCGACGGGCGGGTACATTTTATTAAATTAATTAATTGTTTCACTTAATTGATAATTTAAATTGAGTTTAGGGTTTAAATTTAAATTTTGTTTCCTCCTCCTTGCAGGCTTTGTCGCAAAGGAACACAAGAAGCCGCGCACGCAGAGAGTCCATCACACTCACAGGGACCAAGACGTTTGCGGTGACATACGAGGAGATGGTATGTTATTATTTAACATGATCATTATTTTGTTTTTGAAATAACAAAGTTTATATTGTTTTAATTCTTTCAACGACAGAAGGCTCAGGAGGTGAACACACACACGGACTATGGGAAGTTGCGGACACGCACCTATAGACACGCAGATGGGACACCAACCTCTCGAGGCGGCGAGAGGAGATAATAGTAAGTTAAAAACATTATTTATATAATGAATGTTGTATATTTAAATTGATCGTCCGTTATTTTATTAATGGTTCATGAACTCGTTGGTCGAGGCCGGATTGAGAATACCGAGGCGAGCTACGAGCGTCGCAGAACCCGGAGTCACAGGGTCCGTGAATCCTACGCCCCATTGAAAGCCGCTCTGGGCCCGGTCGAGCATCCCGGCGCGTTAGGGGTTTTGGCCTTGGCGCCTGTGCCTAGCATGGTGTACCCGAGACAGGGCTCCTCTTCCGCTCCCGACCCTCCGGCTCGAGGAGGCCACCGACGGAGATTTCGAGGCGATCATTGCCGAGAAGGTTCTTGAGCGGTTGCCGCAATTGAGGCTGCACGGAGGGCCGACGAGGAGGCCGAATAGGCGCAGTGAGACCATGATGACGACGACGCTGTCAACTCTGGTCGTGGACCACCCCCTCCTGAGACAGACCCCCTGAGACAAACCCCCATCAGAGAGGACTTGATGATCATGCTCCTGAAATGTAGACCTTCTTTTTTTTCTCTTTTCATGTCCAAACAGAGTTGATTGAGATAACTATATTTAATTATATTGTTTTCTTGTTGATCACGTTTCTTTTCTTGTTGATGGGCTTTTTTTTCCATTGCTTTTTAAAAAAGTGCTTTAATTATGGGTTAAGCACTTCTAATGTTTGGATATACCATTTAACTCATGATTGACTAATCAAGAATATATTAACTCAATTAATCAAATGATTTGTTGAGACACATATGATTAATTAAGCAAAAGCAAATTTTGGCATCAAAGCTTTGTGCTTTTTTTACTAATTTTGTGCGAAAAAGCAAATTATTCAATGACTAATCAGTTTTATATTAACTTCTAATTCTGTGCTTTTCGCTAATTTTTTTTTCCAAAGCTTGTCGCGGTTCGTAGAATGTAACCGTAACAAAGATGAATTTTGGCGCCAAGATTTGTCACGGTTTCTTCCTCCAACCGCTACAAATTTTGTGTTTGTAGATTTGTCACGGTTTATTCCTTAAACCGCTACAAATTTTGTGTTTGTAGAACAAAGATGAATTTTGGCGCCAAGAGTTGTCACGGTTTATTCCTTAAACCGCTACAAATTGTGTAGCGGTTATTGTCGCGTTTCATTTTTTAAACCGTGACAAAGGTGATGTTTGCAACGGTTGTTGTAGCGGTTATGTAACCGCTACAAACCAATCGATGCATTTAAAGATCCCAATTTTTGCTTCGGATGTAATTAAAGTGAGTCGTCCACATTTATGTTCTATCCTAAATTTGTTTGTTACATATGGATAAGTCATGGATCAAGAAGCCGCGTAGTTCTCCTGTGTATTTAGTGGGATTGAACACTTTCTTAGATTTCGCCTTCTCTCACGCTAGCATTAATGGCAAGATCGTGTGTCCTTGTTTACGATGCAAGTTTAAGAAGTGGCAAACACGGGATTGTGCTTTGGAACATCTTCTTCTAAAGCCTTTCCCATAAGCATATACATTCTGGGAGGTTCATGGTGAGCAACGTGGTATGGGATATGGGCTTCATCCTCCTCGAACCTCACAAGTAGGAAATCAAGTACATCAAGATGATCCGGTTAATGAAGCTGTTCGTGATGCTTTTGGTGTTCGGGACAACAACTTCACGCAGAAGTGCAGGGTCCGTAACCCGTTTTCTTCAGAATGATGCGGCTCGGGAATTTTTCAGCCTCATGGATGAGAGCGATCGTCCTTTGTATCAAGGTTGTCATAAATACTCAAAGTTATCTTTTCGATCAAATTGTACCATATCAAGTGCATGTGTGGGATCACCGATAAGGCAATGTCGATGTTCCCGGAATTACTTCGAGATGCATTCCCGACGCGACATTCCCCATCCTTCTACGAGGCGAAGAAGATAATCAACAGATTAGGCTTGAACTACCAAAAACTAGATGCCTGCCCAAACGACTGTATGCTTTATTGGGAGAGGACGATCGGAGGAGACTTGTAAGAAGTGTCACACATCAAGGTTCGGGACAGTTCGGAAAGGGAAGAAGCGAAGAAGAAACTCACAAAGATTCTAAGGTACTTTCCTTTAAAACCTCGTTTGCAAATATTGTTTATGTCGTCTAAGACAGCTGAGCATATGAGGTGGCATCAAGATGATAAGAATCAAGATGGCAAACTCAGACATCCACGTGATGCTGAAGCGTGGAAAGCGTTCGACACAAGCTTTCCAGATTTCGCGTCGGACCCTAGGAATGTCCGTCTTGCTTTGGCGACCGACGGTTTTAATCCGTTTGGGAATCTTAGCACAAGCTACGATATATGGCCGCTATGTTGATACCCTACAACTTGCCCCGTGGATGTGCATGAAACAAAGCTCCTTCATTATGTCCATGATCATTCCAGGGAAAAAGGCACCGGGAAATGACATTGATGTGTATCTCCAACCGCTGATCAAGGAGTTGGTGGAGCTGTGGAATGTAGGTGTAGAGACGCACGACGCGCACGAGAAGACACTCTTCAACTTGCGTGCGGCCTTGATTTGGACGATAAGCGACTTTCCCGGCCTCGGGACATTATCTGGTGGAATGTGCTTACCGGCCTTGCGTGCCCAGCTTGCAATTTTGACTCTGACTCAGTGCGCCTTCCCCACAATCGTAAGTGGTGCTTCATGTGTCATCGGAGGTTTCTTGATGGTACGCACAGGTTTAGGTTGCAACGCAATCGTTTTAATGGGCAACAGGAAAAGAGGACCCCTCGAAATTTATCTGGTGAAGAAATCATAGAGCAGCTTCAGGATGTTGATGTTGAGTTTGGGAAAAAGAACGATCCGGCAAGGGCTGGGACAAAGACTGCCAGGGCTTCTGGTTCTATGCCCCAGCAATGGCGAAAGGTTAGTGTCTTCTTCACTCTTCCGTATTGGAAAGATAATTTGCTCCGACACGCTCTGGATGTCATGCACATTGAAAAGAATGTGTGCGACAATGTGTTGTACACGATTCTCAATTAACTGTGCAAGTCCAAAGATCATCCGCAGCCAGAAAGATCTACGGGAGATGGGCGTTCGTGGAGACGCGTGGCCGGATGAGCATGACAGATTTCAACCGCAAGGTTTACCCCGACAAAACCGAATAAGGAAATCTTTCTCGCTACCTTGAAGAAAATAAAAGTTCCCGACGGGTATTCAAGCAACATATCACGATGTATTGACTTGCGTGCTCGAAAGGTTACAGGGTCAAGAGTCATGACTCACATGTGCTTATGCAACAGCTTACTTCCGCCGGCCATGAAAAATACGCCCTCTCGATGTCTCTCGTTTTGGTCGAGCTTTGTACTTTCTTCCGAAAGCTGTGTTCCAAGGTTTTGATAGTGGAGGAGCTCGACCAGCTACAGCAGAAAATCATTCTTACGCTTTGTCATTTGGAGATGCTCTTTCCTCCGTCATTCTTCACGGTCATGGTTCACCTGACAAGACACCTTGTTCAAGAGACAAAGCTTGCTGGCCCGGTTCGATCGATGGATGTATCCTATTGAGAGGTACTTGTTTAAAAATAATTACTTTAGCATTACTCCCTATTCGCATGTTTAACCATTGATGCATCGAAATTTTTCCTTGTCTACTTTACGTGTTTCTTGGGAAACTTAAATCTTACGTGAGGAATAAGGCGTGGCACGAAGGTTCAATAGCGAAGGTTATATCGGGATGAGGTCTTGTATTTTTGTTCCGTGTACTTCGATGACATTGAGACGTCATTCAACCGACCGCCTCGTGTAGACGATTGTCCCGAGCCTCGAGCTCGAGCCGAGCCGGAGGCAACAGAGTTGTTAATCCCTCGTGTTGGTAGAGCGGTTGGCGGGAGTGAGAAATTCAAACTCACGGCACTTGAGAAGTTTCAAGCACACCAACATGTCTTGATTAACCGCACCAAAGTTGAATCGTACCTTCGATAAGGATTTCATTGCATACTATATATTTCCTTACATTTTATACATACTCACATGTCATTGCATGTTTAATTGCAGAGAATTCAAGAGTCATGTGAAGCGTGAACTGAGGATCCGTACACAGACATCCTCTGAAATTGATAGAAAGGTCCACAGAGAATTCCAGGGTTGGTTTAGGAGGAGAATAATGAACGACCACAACCCACACTCGGCCAGATTCGAGCTCTCGCGCTAGGCCCTCTTGACCACGCCCTAAGATATACGGCATACAATGTCAATGGTTTTAAGTTTTGCACCGTCGCACGAGATCGTGGATTGCTTACCCAAAACTCGTGTATATGGCACGTTTGGGACGAGGAGTTATGCGAGCAGCAAGTGACGGAACATGCGGTTTGGTGACGTCCCGTATTATGGAAAGCCGCTTGATGTGGTCGGGATAAGTTACACGTGCCTTTTCACCGTGACGTTGTTCAAGTGTTTGTGGGCGAATACCACAACGTCCGTGGGACTCACGATCGACGACTTAGGGATCACATCGCTGAATTTCTCCCGCCTATTCACGGTGGTCGGTCCGAAGATGACGAGCCGTATATTCTTGCATCGAGGCCCATCGTGTTTATTATGTGGCCGATGAGAGGCACAAGGATTGGAATATGGTGGTTCATTTAAAGCCTCGAGACCTTTACGACATGAGCGATGGTGATAACGTCGCATACGATTGTGAGCCGTTCCACCTCGCCGCCTTCAAGGCTTCTTCCTGCACGGCGATGACAATTTACCTATAGTTCTAAGACGTTTTTAAATTTATGCTTTATAAAATAGTAACATTTAATTAAAGTTTTAATTGTGTTCAAACATATTGACCTCATGCATAACATTTTATGCAAACTTTCCTTGTAGGGATGGTGAAGAAGATTGAGAGAAACACTTAATGCCTATGCTGTAATATGAAATCTTTTTAATATTATGTTTTTAAAAAAAAAACTCAGAAATTACTTTGTAGCGGTTATATAACCGCTACAAACACTTAAAAACCGCGACAAATTAAACCGCTACAGTAACCGCTACAAAAACCAAAAAACCGCTACTAAATACAATAACCGCTACAAAAAAGTGAGAAACCAACCGCTACAAAATGATGCGCAGACCCCACCATAAATACCCCCACCCAACCTCATTTAATATGCCTCAACTTCTTTTCTACCCACGTTTTCTCTCAATCATCTCAAATATTTTTACGTTTCAGAACATCGTGATTTTGAAAGGGGTAAGTACCGTGTAACCGGATCAATTCTAATGTTTCTCAAATATCTAATTTATAGTTCTTGTACTAATTAAAGTTTGTTATTTTGCTGTTGAACGGGATATATCTTTCAACTTTCCCTATTCTTTCATATACATTATTCAATTGATTTGTACATATAATTTTTAAATATTGAGTATTGTTTTAATCACCTCATTTCTTAGTACTTATTCTACTTACATAATCTTATTATTTTGTTTCTATACATGCACCTTATATATTTAAATTTCATAATTTACTACCTTTTATTTTTAATAAAAAATATATTAATAATAAATGATATTTTTAATCGAATTACGCCGATAAATGATATTTTTTTAAAAACCGTAATGAATTTGTAGCGGTTACAATAACCGATACAAAATTTCAAATAAAATGGCGGGTTATTTGTAGCGGTTGTAGTAGCGGTTTGAAACCGCTACAAATATTCAAAAGCACATGATGACAGGATTATGCTACAAATATTCGGATGGCGGCAAATTTTTTTGGGGAAAAATGGCGGAATATTTGTAGCGGTTTGTAACCGCGACAAATATTCAAAATAATAAAAATTATGGTGGCAAAATTATCGACACATTAATCTGTAGCGGTTATGAAATCGTTACTAGAACCGCTACAATTTTATTTGTTCTGTAACGGTCATTTAAACGTTACTAAAACTGCTACAATTTTATTTGTAACGGTTAACAACCGTGACTAATGTCTCGAAACACACGTCAGCCCCGCTCATTTAGTGACGGTTTTTTGAACCGCAACAAACGTTGTAGCGGTTTATGTGTATGTAGTATCGGTTTTTTTAACCGTTACAAATCGTCTTGCCACATGCGTTTTTGTCGCGGTTCCTCTAACCGCTACAAATGTCGTTTGTCACGTCAAAAACCGTTACAAATAGGTCATTTTAACCGCTACTAATCATCGTTTTTTTTGTAGTGTATATCCCCTAGATTAAACGTTATATTCATTTATATCTTAGATTCAATAAATCTGGACATTATAGCTCGTGTTGGGTTATTCTTGTGTGCGACCGTGTAGGCCCACATGAAATTGGCAGCAAGCCAACATTGTACCAGCCCACAAATCGCAAGCGGCCTCTAACAAGACATTACGACTACCCAATTCATATGAAGATCGATGATACGATGCAACCTATCATAAAACAATGTCGTGTCCCTTTTGTCACGCGATAATTTGTTCAAGGATGAAGCATGGATAGTGTCATCCTCCTGTTCTTGGCCATTACTTTCTCGATTCTTGAGTAGTCTAACAATTGAAGTGGAAACTCTTTTCCATCGTAGTATGGCCATACTTTTCTCGGATTTACTCATCGAGGAGCCCAGTAATATCTCTCTACAAATGTGAGGGACAAATCTCATCTTGACCATTCACATTCCTCTGCATGAAAATCAATAATCCCAATCAAAGGCTTTATCATCACCCGGTCAAAGGTGACTTTTGACTAGGTCAAAGATCAACTTCATGTAGGAATCCATGATGATCTCAAGTCAAAGGGCATTGTGACGTGGTTATACATAAGATAAGTTTATGACTTAATCCATGCAGCTTTCTCATAGTTGGTCGGTCCAGCAACTTGTACTCTTACAAGTGCCTAAGACTTTGATTCGTATTTCCATACATCATCAAAGTCATACTGGTCTTATTTCATCTTCACTCCCACATAGATGACCGACCAGAGACATTTAGAACAATCTTTATAATACATCTAAGGATAAAGTCATCATAATAAACATGCAAATGATATGATAACAAAATGGAGAAATACTTTAAATAACAATGGCGTTTAAATAACAATCTTTGTGATTGCATTTTTAATCTTCTTTGAGCTCCGTGCTAACAAATCTTCCTCTTCTTTCGACGGTGGGATAAGCATACGCTGGGAACCAGAGAGAAACGAGGACGCCATTTAAAAGTTATAAGTGTGAGGTAATTAACTTTTTGATATATTATAATTAATTAATTGCTTAGGGGCGGCCTTGCCAACAGAAAGAAGCCCAAAATGGAGGGAATGGAATCATGAATGGACCTAAAATGGCCAACTCAAAGGGCCCATTCCCATGAGTGAAGTATGCCATTAACCCGCAAGTTTATTATAAAAATTAATTTTTTTTATTTTATTTGAACAAGTTAAAACTATTAGGAAGGGTGTGGCGGATGTTAAACCTTCCTATCACTTGTAATAGTCTGTGTAAAAACAAACAAATAAATATATGGCAGAATTTAAATGGCATAAGAGATACTATAATTATTAATGTGGAAATTAAAACCTCTAAACTCAAGGGTAAAAATCACGGGTCATCCAGACTAATGAAATATGATCCACTATGATCAAGGAGTACAAGAGAGTCTCAAATAAAAGTACAAATACGTGCAATCACACAACCAAACAGCAAAAGTTACAAACTTACAATAGAAAATAAAGCAACGCCCAAAATACCAAAAAAAATTGTCCCTAACCATGAACATGTTTTCTCTCACACCAGGCCTCCAAGCAATGATCCTATTATTGAAAACGACCATATATTCTAAACTTGCTAACCAAATTCCAGTTTGATCCAACATGCAACAAATGTGCAAACGTTAATTTACCGATACCAACCTATGATTTTCTCTCACATTGTTGTAACATTAAACTTCTCTAACCTTTCCAGTCTCAGTCTATCCGGCCTCGGCAGAGTTTCTTTCCCAAAAATCCAATATACCCCCTCTCCACTTAAATAAGTTAGACACAACCTCAAATTAGAAAATTTTGAGAGAATATTTTTTCTCACAAAGAACAATTAAGAAACTTTCCCTTTTTTCATTTTCTCACTCAAGCAAGTCAACAACTAAACAATCAAGCAATCGTATAACCTACCAACCTGGATCTAATACCACTTGGTGATTTTTGTGGATGAGTGAAGTTTGTTGTTATCTTATAGTTGAGCTTTGTACTAAAGTATTAAATAAATATCGTATTCCTTTTTTAAGATAGTGGAATTTTTCGCTTTAGGTCGTGGTCATTTGTTCTCACTCCCATTGAGGGAGAGATCTTAATTCCCTCGTTAAATTTTTGTATCTCCATCTATAATTTTGTTGCTCATTTTATTTTATACTTCATTTGACTTCATACGATCATTTTTTATTAGGAAGAATATCCGTTACACTCTTTCTAACAAATACCCCTTCTTTGGGGGAGAGGGCCGACACACCTAACGCACTTCTATTTTTTGAGTGAAAAGGATATTCATTAATGAATGAGCAGATAGAATACAACTGAATGTCAAGACAAAATTACATCAAAAGATTAAAGGTAGAAAAACAATGCTGGGTGTGAGTGGCAGAGGCTCTAATCTGCATTAAAATCCCCTCCGTGGAGAAGGCTTCATTGGCAAAAACACTTCTATTTGATAACATGGATATAGACCTCATAACCTCCTCTATGTTAAAATACTTTGTAACAATGGGCAATTGTTTATTTTATTTGTTTTGATACAATTATCTTCCATTTACATTTATTTCTAAAAGTAATGTCTACAAACAGATAACGAGTCCAGATCCGGATTTATTGCGATCTTCCTCAGACCTTATTGGGACGATATTTAATATTTTTATTTTTTGTTAGAATGAACACACGCATACACATACTATGATTTATACATGCAGCTTATTTGTTTTGGAGAGGGCTTACTTTTGGGTGGAACTGTGGAAGGGAATAATTCAATAATAGGTAAAAGGGTCAAAGCAAAAACGCGTGGCCCAAGAACAAGAACACAGAATGCTTGCATGCACGCCACGTACTGCCACGTTACTCTTTTTCTTTTTTTGTGGGGGATCATGTTCGCCATTACTAGTATTTAATCAATCAATACTCATGTACCAAAAAAAAAAAATCAATACTCATGTGGGGTAAAATTTAATTAACTAATTTGATTAGATTAAGAAAATTGATTAGCTTAAATAACAACATATTTTTTCTATAAAATCTTAATCATCTTCCATAAAAATAAAAAAATCTAGGTAATCGATAACAATTTGTACTTAAAGCTTGGGTAGTCTCAATCAAAGCAACACGCTTTATTGCTTTCTCATTATTAGTGATGTGAAAAATGGAATTATTAAGCCACGCATTGTTTGTAATGTATTTCTGAATGATGCATACGGAATCGAACTTGTGACTTGCAAAGTGAAACAAACATGGTGCAACCAGCAAGCTTATATGCAGCTTTACCTTTACGTAATGATGATGGGCATCACATGAAATTGCAGAGAGGAAATGTAGATGGACATTAAAGCCATGCGATAAGGAATGGAAAATCGCAGAAAGATCAAGTTTGGTTTCTGAATTATGACACAAAATTAATGGGAAGCCATGCCTTGGTCATACTCTTTCTACATACTTAACCCATTCTTCGCCTCTGACTTTTATCGTACCCACCTCGATGTTTTCGTTTACAGATAATTAAGGTTCAGCCCAGTGCATTGCATGAAGTCAGCTCTGAACGAACGAAATCGCATGTACAAATTTTTCCAACTACTATATGAAGGCCTCCAAACTTATAATTAAACGGGGTTACCAATACATATATATAGTCTCTCCATTATTGCTCACAATTCTGGCATCACTTTACTCGATCTAATTCCTCAATATTTCTCCATTTTAATGAAACCCAAATAGGGTATGTTTGGCAGGAGGGAAATGGAGGCAAGGGAAAAATTTTATGAGTTGGATTTTGTTTTAAAAAAAATTGTTAGACATTTAAAAAAATTAGAGAAGTAGGGTTATAAAATTTTAATAAATATGAGATGTAAAATAAAAGAGTAAGAAAAATTAATTAAAAACTTTCAACTATACTTCTTTAACTTTTGTGTAAATCCAAGTCCTAGAAATTTTCCCTCTCCTCCAAATCCCTAATACCAAACAGCCCCTAAGGGAGGGGGAGAGGGACTTCCATGCAATTTCAAATCAAAGGGAAACCATCAACATTAAAAAGCAAGGACGATTCAATTCTCAAAATCACTTAACTAGTATCAGATTGAAGGGAGCTCCGTTATATCCTTTTTTCAAATCAAATATGTAACCTTATTCGGATACTAACTATTCAAGATCAAGTGTTTATAACTTATTAGAGGTTAGAAAATAAATGGAGGGAGAGAAACACACAGCGGATTCAAGTTCAGAACGAGATATCTCGAGTATACTCATACAAAGAATCATCTACTGGCTAGAGCCTATTCTGATCTGTCTAAGCACAGAAAATCAAATACACCTCACAACTCACAAGTGAGAAGAAAGAGGATTTCACTCCTTGTTTCTAACTAGTATTATATTTCGACTTAGACTGACCAAACCTATATATTTATAGTATGAGTGGGTGGGTTACATATTTACTGTGGATGATCTAACATACGATCTCATCCCATGTTCATGAGGATAATGCATGAACTTGATGGACCGATCCAATTTTTGTGTCATGCATGAACTTGATTGTTGACTCCGCTTTACAACAGGCCCACATGGTGAAGAAAATCGGATTTTGAATGTTTACTCCATAGTGTGATATATCTTCTCTATATCCTTTCACGAATAATAAGAAGAGTAAGAAAAAAAGTACCAAAATTCGTGGCAGAAATTCAAAATCTGGAAGAAAAAAAAAATAAGAGCCTGCAATTTCACTTAAAATTGTTAAAGTTGGATGATACTTGCCTTCACACGTGTATTAACATGGACACTTCGAGATATATTTTGATTTTACAATTGTAGGGAAAATTGCAATCAGTCCTAATTAACAGAATTAATTATAATCAGGTCCTTGAAATCATCAAATTATACTGAAGTCTCAATGGACCTAAGTGCTATTAATTCCAAATTTGAAAATACAATTTTGCCCTAATGACAAGTTACATGAAAACCAATGACAAGTTATATATAACAACCAATGACAAATTACATGATATTTATTTATGAAATTATATTGTTTCTATTTAACTTGTTACTAGTTGCTCTAAACTTGTTATTAGTTTCCGTGTAACTTGTCATTGATTTTTCTAAATTTATCATTTGATGCTCTAAACTTGTTATTGGGGAAAAATTATACTTTCATATTTTGAATTAATAACACCTTAGTCTCTAGAGACTTCACTCCAATTTGATGATTTCAAGAAACTTTATTATAATTAATTCTATTAATTGGAACCTGGTTGCAATTTTCTCTTGTAAATAAGCCTAATCACAAAAACCTTCAATATATGTACATATTTCGAAGATAGAGATGAGAGAGCATTAAATTGGAGGCAACTACCACCAACTCAAGGCTCTGCAGTGCAGTCTCCATAACGCGTAGCTACTAGCTGGGATACTGTACGTGTCTCACTTTCTATATAAGCACTTGGATTCACACATCACTTACCACTCACAAATATCAAATCAAATTTACCAACAAATATCAAACCCAAAGAAACCAATCTCTGAAAATATGATGGGTAGGCTGGTCGTGGTTGCAGCGTGCATGGCGGTGGTGCTGCTGGTGGCGGCTCCACCCATGGCTGAGGCCATCACGTGTGGCCAAGTGCAAAGCAACCTAGCGCCGTGCATCAATTACCTTAAGAATGGCGGCGCTCCTCCGCCGGCATGCTGCAACGGAGTGAGAAACACCGTCAATTCTGCTCGAACCACTCCGGACCGCCAGGCAGTGTGTAACTGCCTCAAAGTAGCTGCCAGTAGGGTGCCGGGAGTCAAGTCGCAGTTCGCTGAGGCTCTACCTCCTACCTGCAGAGTTTTCATCCCCTACAAGATCAGCATGTCCACCAACTGCGCCAGGTTTCCACTTTTAATTCCTTCTTTTCCATCAAGATCATAATATCTCATGAAATTTCACCATTATATATGTTATCTATATATGCACGTATGAATTGCAGATTTCCCAAAAATAACCCTCATATTGTAATGCCAAATCATATGACGCAGTAATTATATAGAGAATAGAAGAGGTTGATTAGTTACAAGTTAATCAGATATAATTAACAATTTTTATATTGATTCTTTTGCAGCATAAGGTTCTGAAAACAGAGGAGGGAGATGATGCAAGAATGGTTGCTGAAGCGTCTATAATATATTAAGAGTGAGCCGTGAAGAATAAATAAATAAATTGAGGAGATCAGAGGGAGGCTCCACTTGTGCCCTCGATGTGTCTTAATTAATTACCATTTCTAAATTAATGTGTTATATGCTGTGCGTCTTTTAATTATAGCTCCGCTCTCGTCCGTTGCTTGTAGTAATCGCTTTATTATGAATATAATTCCATGCTGATGCTTGAGTGCTTTCATTACTTCGTTTCTATTACCTCATCTCGATTAATAATAATGTGTGTTTTTCAACAAAAATTAGAATTGGGTCAGAAAGTTTAGTTACACTCTATTAATTAATCTTCTAATAAAAATATAGCGTAACTATCCGATCTTAAATATAGTACATAGTTTGAAATTGAATTTTTGTCCTAAATATAAGACATATTTTCCATTGTATTTCTTATATTTATCATTTTTTCAAACTAATTTACTTAAATTATATACACTATTTCAATCCTTAATATAAGAAATATTTACCTAATTTGATTAGATTAAGCCTCCTTAATTATTGATAGCATCAATGGGGGTAAATTAAAAAATGGATAACAAATATGAAAACTGTCTTATATTTAGCACCATTATCAACTCCCTAAATATATCTAATAATAAGAACCAAATGAGTAAATTGATATATAATCTAATGTTATACAAAAATATTTTTAGAAATATCATGTCACATATATTATAGTTAAGCACTTTTTTTTGTAGAATCCAAGCGGTATCCCCCGTGCCAATAGGTAGAGACTAATCCTCATGAGATTTAGGGTTTGGCAAAAAAAAAAAAAAATAGAAAACCCATTTGCAGGTCTTTTCTTCAATTTTTAATTTGGTACCTTTGTATTTTTCCCTCTTCATTAAATAATTAATTTTTCTCTATGAGTACAGTTAGATCTTGCAACTTTATTCTATTTGCACCGTTAACCGCCAAACAAAAGTTAACGATACTAACAAAGTAAAATTAAAGCATTTAATTATGGGAGAAAAATACAGAGGTATCGAATTAAAAATTGAAGAAGAGTGTAAGTACCTTTAAATGGCTTTGGGGAAAAAAAAACTCGTAATTTATGTGTTATCTTTTTATAAAAATATTTAAAAATCACACCTACATTATTTTCTCATAGAGGCTCTGTGTGATTAAGCCCAAAACAAAAAGATCCGAGATTATTTTCTTGGACTAGAAATGCTAAAACACAAACCCACTCTATGACCTCAAGAAAGTCAAGATGTGGCCAGAAACAAAAAAGTCCATTAACCTTTTTTCTTGGGCCGTGGGTTGGCTTCTGGCCTACAACATCATTACTTCTGAATGTCCGATGAATTTATTTTCCTATCCTTGTCTAATTCACTAAATTAGAACAAAGCAATATTATGTAGATCTTGAAAATTTATGTTCAATTTGAGTCTTGTCCTAGTGGTTTAAGGTCTTTGTATGACCAGGAGTATTTGGGATTTATTTCCCCCTCTTTGTAGTTCTTTTATGTAATGTAAGGCGCTTGCCATCCTTTTATCAAAAAAAAAAAAAAAAAAATTTATGTTCAATTTGAGAGGGGGTGACTTAGACAACACGTAAATGAAAACGATAAAGTATAAGATACGTGTGTATCTTGAATAAAATGATTGGTATTTTTAAGATGTCATCATGGGGGGAGTACTACCTCCGGGTCTAATTATAGGAACACTTTTATAGTGCAATTGGGGGATGGAGGGAAGTACTACCTCCGGTTCTAATTATAGAAACACTTTTGTAGTGCAATTTGTACTACAAAAGTGTTCCTATAATTAAAGACCGAATGGAGAAATTTGAAATAATCATATACGCCTCCCTAAAGTAGGCCTAGGATTAGGAACAGATGTTTTGATGGAGACAGAGAGCAGTACGTTATCCTATATGAAGTAATATGGGATGCTTTATAAGTATTTAGCTGGCTTAAATATTCTCTAAAGTGTAATGTGTTTAAAAAAACTAGACATGTTAGCTTTTGGAGGTGGATTTTTACCAACTTGAATTAATACTCAACATCTTACCGTGATCTTATATATTTTCATTAATACTTTGAATTAAACCCGAACATTCAACTCTCAATAAGGTATTTAACCATAGTAGTTTTTCTTTAAAAAAGATTGGTAAAAGTACATTGCTTTCACACTTCTGATTCAGAAGAACAAAAAGAGAGATATGTAAGGAGACATGATACTTTGGGACATTAGAAAACATTGCCTGAAAAAAACCTTAGTTGAAAATCATGAGAGTTCGGTCGAAAATTGATTTTAACTGCCAATATTATTCTTTTTTAAAGATCACAAAATGTTATTTTCCTAAATGCAGATCGACGAACAATATAGCGAGACCCATCTTTTAATTTCAACCTCTTTATTCACTTCATCCAAAGTATTACTTTGGCAATTCTTAATTTCATTTAACTAAGATATTAAAACAAATCAAGGAATTATAGTGAACTTATTTATTTGAGGTGCCATAGGCAAGTAACAAAGCTTTTTAAAAAAATATTTGGTTCATATTTATTTAAAGAATCAGGTCCCAAAAAAAAGTTAAAGAAGCGGACATTGGATCGGACAGGGTTTTTCGTTTTTATCGTTGATTGTGTTGCATATATACTCTTATCATATTAATTCAAGGGAACTCATTTGTAGGTACATCTATTTTTTTCAATTTTTAATTTAATATATGTGCATTTTTTCTTCTAATTAAATGCTTTAATTTTTTTCTTCTAAGAGAGCAAAGCTACAGGAGCCAATGGTGTTAACAGAGTAAAATTAATAATTTAATTACCACGTATCATTAGAGATGCTACAATAATCTTGTAAATTTTTCATATACTTGGTATTTGATAATACTCGTATTAAGTTAAATTTGAGTCATAATTGGCCCATTTAAGATAGTTTTTCTCATATGATATTTTTAAATTTATAAGACTCAAATTATCACCCTAACCTAAATGAACTCGAGTCTCATTCACTCAACGATCTAACAATCACTAATATCTATTCAAATTTTCATTACTTTCAATTAAATGCTATCAACTCCATCAAGTATTCAACTCATCAGATATTACACATAAGAAATCCTAACTAATTTATTTAAGGTACTATAAGTAAGTATGTTGGCAAAAAAAGAAAAAAAAGTACTACTATATATAAGTAAGCAGGACAATCTTTGATATTTCCGAAACTTTTTATTCAATGTTGGTATACGAGGTTTGCGAAAGGTACTGGACATTATTTATAATATTGCTCAAATAAGCGCAAGTATTTCGATTAATTTTTAAATTTCTAAAGCTACTTTCTTTTAAAAAATGTATAAATTCCTGTCCATTCATTTTCTGCTGACACCCAACTTGGAAGAGGTAATTTAGGTTTGGCCTTTCACTTTGGAATTTGGATATACGTGAATTTTACACTTGAAAATGAAAAATAGAAGAAGACAAAAAAGGGGTACTTCATCTCTTGCTCCTATCATCAGTACTTTCTGATCAGTCCATTACATTGTTGATTGCTTGCAGCACCGTTTGCTTCACCGTTTGGGCGTCTATCTCCTTCTCTTCACTCTGCAATAATATAACCAATCAAAATTAATCATACAGATTTACTGATCCAAGAGTTGAGAATTAATGTTTGAGAGGATTAAGGGGGGAAAGCATAAGAGTGAATAGAGACAGAGAAATAAGCAGAAATTAAAGGGCAATATATATATACCTGGGATCCTCCAAGAGCTTCGAGCTGGAAAGTGTCTTCACAGGAAACCCTAGCATCAAGCACATCAAGGCCAAGTTGTTCGAAGGCCTCTAGAACTGAGACGAGCATGGCAGGGCAATTCTTTTCAGAGAACACGTTAACTTGAAATCCCTTCTCTAGGGTTTCAACACTCACCTGTGCAAATAAAAAGAACAAATGAAATTTAATAATTAATATTCACGATCCATCAATGAAGGCATACATAGAACATAAACACAATAAAGAGAGCAAGCTAAGTAATATATGTGTGTGTGTGTGTGTGTGTAGTACCGAAGGCGAGTCATCGTGGAAAGAAGTGGAAGATTCAGCCTCATCGTCTTGTTGATGACTTGATGAGGCTTTCTTTTGAGAATGTTTTTTCTTTCTTTGATCTCTTGTTGAAGAAGACATATATATATATGCTACTCGCTGCTGCTTCTTCTTCTTCTTCTTCTTCTTTTGCTTCTGCTTCTTGCCAGCGTTGTTGCTGCTTCCATGAGAATTGGGGCCTTTATTGTTTTTTTTATATATAGCTAGAATGAGTGATGCGGCTTACAATGAAAATATGTGATTCTCTTGTCTCTTTCCTTCACCTCTACTGCTTGATCTCCCCCACATTGAATTATGCTCTTCCCTTTCACAATTACTTATTTGACCTTATCCCCATCTTACAATTCTTAATTAGCTTTCATTTTTTGTTGCAAAATTTCCTTTTCTCTCCCTCACTCTCTCTATATATCTCCGTCCGACGCCCCAATAATTTAACTTATATATGGAATATTTTTTTTATGTGCTTTGAAATAATTGGAGGTTAAGTGAACAGTTTTAATTCTAAAACATCATCAGTTTGATCCAAAAGACATAACTACAACAACAACCGCCCCCTAAAAAAAACAATTATGAATCCTCCGAGATTATAATGAAGTGAAATAAATGTGTCTTATATTTTTATTATTCATCAACTTTATTAACCATAAGGTAACTATAACGATGATAAAAAAAATGAAAAGAAATCGGATGAGTCATAAAAAGTTTAGGGAAAACTGGAATTATGAAGGAAATAAATAAATAAATAAATAAAATGATAATTTATTGGAAGCTAGTGTGCCTAGTTTTTAGTCCGGAGAGCAGTGAGTCATCGGGCTTTCACGAGAGTGCATAAATGTGTGGGATTTTATTCCATTCTTAGGAGTCTTACGTGGTATCTTACGTACACGAAACTATGCTAGCTAATCATCTCTTTTTCTTTTTCACTGACTCATCCGTCATCACATCCCCTCCCCCGAAATAATAAGTGATTTTTTATATCCGCATAAATGTGTGTGTATGTGTGCGCATATATATATGTGTGTGTGAGAGAGAGAGAGATACATGGAGCAAAGAATGGATAATTAATAATTCTTGTAATAACAAGTCACGTTCATGTGTGTGTGTATATTCCTAGAAGATATTTTAAAAAGGGAAAAAGAAAAAGCCAACGAAATATAAATGTTATAATCATGGAGAAATAAGACACACACACACACACACACACACACATATATATATATATATATATATATATATATATATGTAAATTCCGCACAAAACTGAGAAATGAGAAAGAATGAACTTACTAGAACAAGCCTATGAGTATGACTTAAAACTAATAATCTAATAATCTACCTAACATATTAGGCGCGCATGGCAAAAGTTTTAGCTAATAGATGATTTTATATATAAAGTATTGTTCAAGATTCGAAGAAATATATATGGGTTCACGTGATTTTCTTCATTTCAAAGGAAATAATTATAAAGAAATAATTGATGAGGAGGAGGAACATTAAATATGCATAACTTTGGGAATAATGAAAGACTTTGCCCCTACACACACGCACAAAAGGAATTTGATGTTTTATATATGGGGCATGTGATGGCAACCTTATATAATAATATCTCAAATTTTAAGGTTAATTTTGAAGGGTATTTCAGTAAAAGTGACTCAACACAGAGAGAGAGAGAGAGAGAGAGGTGGTGAAGATATGAAATGGTGCCCCGTGAGAGAGTACTTTTTTTTTTTTTTGCTCGAACCGTGAGAGAGTACTTGGAGGGATTGACAGCTAAACAACATTTGATGCTTCCTTTCTCTGTTTTCGATGAATCCCCTCTTTTATTCTCTTTTTTTATTATATTCTAATTTGTTCTCTCTTTTTTATAATAACCCCATATCATTAATCATAGATATATTCAAACGGAAGAAGAGAATATCGACATCTCTCTGATTATCCCTCATCATTTTTCATATGAACCATCCAATTTTTAACCTAAATATAGTACAAATACACACCAATTCTTAATTCATCATCAATTTAGTTTTAGAATCAGTGATCGTTAACACTAAAATATAGTACAAATACATGTATACATCATTCATTAAAATTGATTTGTTAAAACCAATCTTTGTCATTTATTTGGAAGCAAACCAACAAGACAAGCATCGATCATCTTCAAATTTATTCATCCCGTGGTTACTAGGATCTCCTCATAACTTGCAGATTCCCTAAGTGCATGATTCGCTTTTCATCTTTTTCCACCTCCCAACAAAAGTAATAAACTATCTTCTTACCACAAAAGTAATATATATATTACATCGATCATCATATCTCTGTTGTCCGTGCTTGTGACCTTTTTCTCTCGTTTATTGGCCTCATTGCATGGCGGTGGTTGATAGAGCTTGATAAGTTTCAACCATATACACTTCTAATTAATTAAATTGTGGTTACGTTTCAGATTTATTATAACTATATATGTTTCACAAAATTCACACCCATTAATTATAGGCTAGCTGTCATAGTAATTAGAAGCAGTCTTGTGATTTGTGAATATGTTTATTTCACTTATATCAAACTCATCCACCAACCATCTCAATTTCCCGCATATGCATATGATTAATCACATATATATCTAGAGATTCTGTCACATGAATAATAAAGTTGTATTTGCTTTTTAATTATTACTCCCTCCGATCCTAAATATAAGATTGAATTTTTGTAGAGAAATTAATAAAACTAATTAAATTACTTTAAAATATTTATATTTATCATTTTTCTTTAAACTATTTTATCTAACTCATGATAAATTTATATATATATATATATATATATATTCAATGATATACAAAATATTATATCATTAAGTAATTTATTTAGCTTATTTAATCTCTTCAAAAAAAAATCAACTCTATATTATATTTAAGATCGAAGGGAATATTAAATTAGATTAAATGTGGTCCCATACATTATGCATGATTTTATTATGTTTTGTGACCAAGGCCATGCCTATAAATTTTAAGGATTGGAAAAAAAATTAATAGAGACGCCTAGTATGGTGTCATTCATATAGACACACGTATACATATGTATGTATGTAGTAATTCTCATATTATTCTTATTCGGCTTTCTAATAATGTAAGGAACTCATCTAATTAATAAACGACGTTAAGAAGGACATCACAAATTAGAACTCAAATAAGCGTCATCAATAAATATACAAAAAAGGACATGCAGAGCTTTGGCCGGGGGCATAGCAGCTTAAGGCTATTACAAAATTAAATCTAAAATATTATTTACTATTACATTGTCATGGCGTGGTTTGTGAAAACGAAGTCTATAAATATGACAAAGTAGCTAAGTAGTTAATTAAGTCTATACACACACTGTCAAACTCGCGAGTTGACTCACCGAGTTTACCGTTTATAAGTTAAAAAAAACGAGTCGAGTCACTAGTAAACTCAGTTAAACTCACAAGTTTATACAACGAGTTTACTGTTTTTTACTTTTCTAGTTTACAAAACCGTGTTAACTTAGTCTTAAACTCGTGTTAACTTTTTGATTTGGTCATACTTAGCGGATTTATATATAAATTTGTATATACAAATTTCTTTGTTAAATGTGATAAATGATAAATGTTGATAGATTTAATTTCAATTATTTAGATTCAAAATATGTTTAAATCAAATTGTTGTCATTTTTATCTTTTTAATTATTTAATTCTACACTAGTAATACTTATTAAATAATAAAAGTAAACTCTTATGAATTTATTATTCGAGTTCACAATACGAGTTTAGGTCACTGTCATGAGTTTGCTTAAACTCGCGAGTTTGACAAGTTTGCACACACACATGCATGGGAGAAAAATTGATAATGACTCCAATGCAGTAGTATAATGAAAATTAAGGCAGACCTCATGACTTATGAATTAATGAGAAAGAAGTCAATTTATATTAGTAGTGAAAATATACAAAAACATGTTAAATCAATAAATTGAGTCAGCTAGCTTTAATATCATTGTTATAGTTTCAAGAGTAACAACAAATGGAAAGCCATATTACATGTATGTTTGTGTTATGACTAATATAAATGCAAAAGAATACATGGCTTTTAAGCATAATTAAAAACCCCGAAATGTTACGCCATTCCTTTCCATAGTCCGGAAGAATCTTTAATACGGCTCTCAGAAAAATGAAGTTATACATATACGGTATACCTCGTCATGCCAGATTAAGAAATTTATGCAACTGTTCAAACTCTCAATGCTTTACAATTTGTTTGACCAACAGTCTATTAATTATTCGATTATTAGTGGCATTACAAGTTTATAATTTTTGATAGCATGAATCCAAAATTTGTGCCCCATGAAAGGTAATTCATTATGATCACGCAACTACCTGTTCACATGTGTGCCCATATAACCATCACGAGAAAACAATAATTCAAAGAACAAACACTAATAAAATAAGCAATCTTCTTTGTCTCTGGCCCTAGCTAGCTACTTTAATTTCAATTTTATTCCTCATAAATATATAGGGTCTTCATCATCCCCTACAAACACAGCTTCTCTATCTCTTCTTTCCATGTTATTAAATATACATTCATAAATCTTTCCAGAATATAATAATGTTAGCGGTTAACGAATGAATGATTATTTTATTTAAGATCATTCTTTGAAAAGATATTCTTGAGAATATACAGATATAGAGTACACAAACATAAAGTAAATAATACTCTCTCTGATCCTTATTATAAGACACCAACTAACAATTCACACAAACCAATAAAAACAGTTAAAGTCAATAAAGTTATTCTAAAATTTAAGTAATCTTCAATATTACCTCTACTAGTTACATTAAACTCTAATGTTATATTATTATTACTCTCACCCACTACTCCTATTAATGATGGGCAGACATGGAAAAAAATAAGTAATGTTTTTTGGAAACAAGCAAATACCTTATAAAAATGACTAAATGCACTTGCTAGTTGGTGCTTTATAATAAGGGTCAGAGGGAGTACGGCATACAACTCTAGTGGTGATCAAAGGAATTTTCCTTCTACTTTGTTTGAAAGGAAGATGGACTCATTGGAGACATTATTTGATTTCATTTGATAGTGCATATAGATAATGTAATGTACAAATAAAGAGTAATTAGTAGAAGAATAATCAGCAGCACGTGCTTTGCCTTTCTTGCTTTGACTAAGACGTGATGATTAAGAGGGGGTAAGGGCCGTCATATTATTCTGGAAGAAATTAAATATGCCAAAAGCAATATTTGCAGTATATTGAATTGTTGAATGATGTGATTGATTTAATTGAGCCACGTATAATTCATTAATGGTCCAGGTCTTCATAATACATTCACTGCTGAGGCTGACTTGGTGCTTATCAGTTTTGAGATAATTTTGATTCCTGTAGCTCTACTAATTAATTTGCTGATATTATATCTTGTGCTAAAGTTTATATTTCTTTAGTAAATAGAAGCTTTATATTTTAATTATATTAATCATATATCTATTAAAGTTGTAGGAAAGTGTACTGTTTTTTATTCACGAACATTATTATAGTAATATCACATATTACGTGCTATTGAACGGGATTGTACGTACTTAGCTAAAAGATTTTGATATTGGCGATCGCATCGATATGATATAAGAAGTACAAAATCGTGTCTTTCCTTTCTCATTTATATAAGCTATAAATATCGGGGTTTTTATCGGCGTGGATCTTTGTTGTTGGTTCATAGGAGATTCAATGGGAGAAATTTCAAAAACTAGGACCAATTTACAGGATCATATTAATTTTGAGTCATCTTTTTGCCAAATTTTATTCCTTTTTCTATAACATGGCAAATTTTGTTTCAAACTTGTAAAAGTGATGCTATTGGGTAATAAAGTTTTGTAAAATATTAAATAAATTGGTAGATGTATGTTTTAATGAAAAAAAAAAGATTTATAAATTAAAGAGAGAATATTTATTTTAGATTCTTAGTCCTATTTATAAGTCACGTTATTTAATTTTTTATATAAATATAAAATTATTATTCATTTATTAGTATATTAACTTTGCTTTGATGGAGTATATTGTATGTTTTCTTTGGTCCTTATTATAAGATACAAACTAATAAATGTTCTTAATTCTTTTTATAAGGCATTTGCTTATTTCTAATAATCATTAAATATATTTTTTCAATATGCCCTTAGTAAGAATAGTGGGAGAGGTTACTAATTAATATGATACTTCATCTAGCTAGCCTTAACATCAACCAACAATTCTCATAAACTAATAAAAATAGTTAAAGTCATTAAATTTATCTTAAAATTTAGGTATTTTTCAATATTACCCCTATTAATTGCACTAAACTCTAATATCATATTAATTATTACTCTCACCAGCTACCCTTATTAATTATAGGCATACATGGAAAAGAATATTTAATGCTATTTGGAAACAAGCAAATGCCTTATAAAAATGATCAAACATATTTATTAGTTAGTGCTTTATAATAAGGATAAAAAAGAGTATTAAAGTTTAGTACAATATGAGTAAGAGTAATATTGAAAATTACTTAAATTTTAGGACAAATTTAATGTTTTTAACTGTTTTTATTTGATCTATGAGAATTGTTAGTTAATATTTTATAATAAGAACTAGATAGAGTATTAAATATGGGTAAAGTTGAATTTTTTTAAACTTTAAGGAAAAATTAACGAAGTCTATAAATAACAAAATATAAATAAGAACAGATAAATACTGTTTTTATTAGATTATCTGGGATCTTGAGTCTGTCTCGCGACAATTATATTGAAGCATTTAATGGAGCCCAAATTAATTTAAGGAGAACCCAACATGACCACAAAGGTTAGTTATTAATCTCTCTCGCCAAGTATTTGGTGTGCTTAGTAACTCTTGTTAATTTATATTTTGGTCATCCACATACGTATAGTGTCAAGGAAACGCACACTGTAAACGCAAAAGAATCATAGCTGAAGTTGTCAATTCAAAGTAATTTAAACAACCACGTCAAAACAATTTTAAACAAATTAAAGTCTAAATCAAATATTTATGTCTGGCTTACGGTAAAAAGATAATGAAGAATATGTAGGCTTTTCTTTAAAGGACAAAAATGAATGGGGGTAATCAAAACGTTAAAATTAAAGAGAAAGTCCATCACCTTAATTGTTAGTCAGAAAGTATCTATCAATAATAATATAATTCTTTAAAGAAAGTTACAATACATACATAAAAATATATTTTCTTCCGTCTCATAATTCTTTCCCAAAGAGAATTTGAATTGGATTTTTCCTCCTTAATCTTTAAAGAAAAGGGATCAATCAATCTCATTCTGCATTAACCATATCACAATAATTTATAATAATATAATAACGAAACAGTAAAATTATCACACACAGCACATACCAATTTCTTGTCTTTTCTTTGCTTAGTATTCGTATTTGCAACCGAATTGAAGACAAAAACAGTGCATGTTGATCTGCAATGTATTGCCTTTTTGCACTGTCTGACTATATAAATACAAACACACACACACACACATAATTCTCATAATAAAATGAAGCGGTGCTAGGGATAATGGTAAAAATGATTGTATATATACACGTCCTATCAGACAAAATGAATATTAATCTAAATAGTGCAAATTTTGGAACTCTATCTCGTGACTACCCTCCTTTCCATGTCCTTTTTTCCCATCATTTATTTATCATTCCTTTTTGCTATGCACGAATATGACTCCTGGAATGAATTTACACCATGCACAGTAACTACTAAGTCACGAATCCTAATTAAATTGATATTGTTCTTGGGATTATATCAATTAAAAATACCTTTATAATATTACTGGATCACCTGAGCTCCTATATTAGTTGAACTTTATGTATCCTGTTTAGATAATTAATTAATTGATATTAGTTTGATCTCTGAGCTAACTATAGCTGATGGAAGAATATATTAATGAGTAGTGGGAAAATTAAAAATCCCACTTTACTTTTTCCTTATTTTGGCAGAATACGAAGAGCTACTTTGTTCTTGTTGGCTTGCAGAAGCCTGAGCAGAAGTTGTCGTGTGCATGCTCGTGAGTGAGAGAGAGAATCACAAACATATGGCTAGCTAGCTTATAAACAACTGAGTTAATTGCTTCGTATATATATGACATATAATTAAAATAAACAGATTGTGCAGATGCATGTCAATAATTGAAGGATATATAATATTTAAGATATATTAGTAGCATAATGAACTTTTGATCTGGAATTAATGGGGAACATGATAGCCAATTAGGGTCACAAGGCCTCATGAAATCCAGGAGAAATGAAAGCGAATAATTTAAAATTTTGCAGAATATATATTGAAAAGATCTCAAAGCCCATTTTGCTGCTAGCTTAGCTACCTACACAGCTAAAACCTACCTAACATATATATGAAACCTCATCAGTTAATTAAAGTCAGCCCTACGAATTGAACTCTCATAAATTATAATTTTGCCTCCATGGCCAACGTGAACATCATTATCAATTAGTATTAAGCAGCACAATATCCTATAATGTTTTTCCTCTCAGTTCAAAAGGAAAGTGAATTAATCATAAGCCATACGCGTATGATAAGAAAGATACTCTCAAGTATAAGGATTATAAAAAAGAAATCAATAATTTAGCAAAAAGATGTGTATGCAATACGTTTGATATGAATCATGATTGATCTAGAAATAGTTTATTGAAGGTCTACATCTATCGGATCAGTATGGGGCATTAAGTGACAGGTGTGTTGAAGTGGACAGAGTCCCAAAAAGGACATACCACCCCGTAATGTTGTTGAGAGTTGTGAGTGACATTAAGGTTCACGGGCTAAGGTTGCGGTCAGAAACACAACAAAGGGGCTTCAATTGTAAAGAAAAAATTTGATATCATGGAGGGGAAAATTCCATGAGCATATAGTACAAAAGTGGGTTTGTCTCTTTTCCTCACATGTAGGATTTAGCCAGCAATACCTACACATAGAAACAACGAACACTGCAAAACTGCATCACTTGCAACATTAATAGCATCATTTCTTGCCATTTTTTTAATGATTTGGCCCACCCGGTACAGCTAATGTGAGCGGATGTTACCCCCACAATATAGGAGTTTTGATTCTCTCTTAATTTTTCCTTTGTCAATTTATATATATATATATATATAGAGAGAGAGAGAGAGAGATTAAAAACTAAAAAGCAGTGAACCACGCACATATATACACTGAGTCATATATATTCTTTCGTGTGACTCATACTCTCTTAGAATATATAATTAATTATATGGAACTGTATATGACATGATCCTATAAATGTTCAAAATTCTTCTGCATATGAATTTACTTAAGTGGCAAAAGATGACAGCAAACCCTACAATCCATTATATATGCCCCTACTTTGTGTTGCAGAAGGCTTCTATAGCTGATTTATTCAGTGAATTGAAACGATTGGCCACCCATCCTAAAATATTGGCTTCCACTCTAATTAATCTTTCTAATGAAAAGCCTTTTTGTTTCTTTTTTCTGATACAAACAAAAAAGGATGAGTAGGAGGATTATAATGGAACCGAAATAGTGAATTATGAAATTCTTGACTATAAGCAGTGTATACAAGTTAGGTGACTAGGTGCATTTCCCCATGAATGTTGGAGTCTTTGAGAGTATTTTCCCCTTAATTAAGTGATACTTTGATTAATTTCCCAAAGGCAGCATTTTCTTTATTAATTTCGTATTTCAATATTGTAGCTTCAGATCTTTCAAAAAGTATTTCATCTTTTGCTATCAACGCATGCGATGCTTAAGATCGTGGTTAACAAGAATTAATTAATTAACAGATAATTCCGCCTCAACATATTATTTTATAATAATAACTAGGTGTATATGATTCGGTGCCTTGTCATGACATCGTGACGAGAATATTAATTAATAATAAAAATCAAACTTTAAAGAACCAAATGAGGAAAAAAAATGTTCTTTCAATGACTAAAATATCAATTCGCCCATACATAATTACTAATGACCATGGTCGTTTTTGGGATTATTGCAGGTTTGTAGTCCCCTTCAGAATATGAAGCCATTCTGAGCTAATTGTATGGATTTGGTGGACCTAGCTAGGGTTTGGCCAAAAGCCTTTAATTTTGCACCATACAAACAACTTGTTCAACAATCTAGTACGCGCATACTATATTTCGAATACATAATACATATTTGTACATGCTATTGTTGTAACGTCTACTGCAACACGTGAGTTGAGGATTTGGCAATTCAAAGTTGGAATTGGTGATTTTGAGAAGATTATTTGTAGATGCTATCCTGTACAAAGTTACACACAAATTAAATGAATGCTTTTTTATTTAAATTCATGTCTAAAATCTTGTATAGAAATATTTTTCTCAAATGATAAACTTTTAGAACGTTAACAGACACCTCTATTTCTCTTTTAACATTACCGAAAATTAAAACAATTTACAAGCATAAATTAGGGAGATGAATCTGTTTTTTTCTTTTTTTTTGAATGTCATCTGTTGATTTTTCCCACCTTGTTTTCCATCTTTTTGAAGCACCAATAATTCGAACTTATCATCTCCTGTCCTGTCCTTTTGAGATCACTTTCCTGTCTCTTCTGACTGTGAACTAACTTGTCTAAATCCTAGCAAATTCAATTAATTTAACCTCCTCGTATTCACTATTTTTCTTTGAACGTGATGTTAATGAAATTGAATCTTCGCGGAAAGAAATATGTATGAACTATGAATTGCTGTAATTAATGTCAGTCAAAACACAGAAGCAATGGTTTAAATTCTGTGACGCTTGTTAAATTAACGCCTATGAAGCGCTCAATAACCGATGAAAAGAAAAACATGTATATTCTTCGAATATATTATTTTTCTTTTGAAGCGTATATGCTTTAGTTGCAAATTTATTTTGGCCTGAAAGTTAATTGAAACTTCCCATTCTTCCCCTTTTCTTTCTGTTATGTCTCTCCAATATGTAAACTGCCATCTGTGTGTTCTGGTTTAGGGCCGAACTAAATCGGTTCCTTTTTTGGGCTCAAAGAACTAATATCTATAAGCTCATCATTTGTTTGCATTCGGACGCAATCTAAACTTGAACAGTTGAACCCCACGCACTTTGCAAATTGGAAGAACTGATTTCAAGACTATGAATTTGGTTTCTTTTTCTACTTCAATCTTAGAAAAATGCCTTTTTGCACTCATAAGATTTCAAGCCTGTTTACGGTTAAGGCCTAATTGCTTCAAAACTACGGTTGTCAGAGGCCCATCACAAGTAGTCCATTACACACCAAGAGAAAAGTCCAAATGAAAATTTGAACCTTTTGAGATGAAAATGTCTGGGAACCGGCCACCGCCACCAGATTGGTTTAAAATTAATGTCGATGTTGGTGGTGCCATGTCTGTGTTTGATGAACGAGCAGGGAGTTCTAAGAGATAGCCAAGGAACTTGGATAGCTGAGTTTTCTCAAACTTCGGGTAAATGGAAAGCATATGAAGTTGAAGAATGGGCTGTATTTAAGAGGTCTATATGATTTGCTTGGGACATATGTGTTAGAAAACTAAGCAATCTAAACATGTTAAACACAGATTAACATTTAGATCAATGCGGAAAAATGAAGTAGAGATCACAAATACCTCCCGCCATTGAATTGTCTCCAGAAGCAAGCAGGGACGCACTCCGAGTAAGCAAGCAGGAACGAATCCACGCATCGGAGCGAGTTCGGAGGACCGACAGAATTACACCGTACGTTTCCCCTCGGCCATCACGAGCTAAAAAGGAAACGCATTCAATACGCATTTATTGCGTATTAATTGGACCGTTACGAGTATTAATGGACGGTTACAAAACCGACAATAATGTGGGCCATTAATAGAAATAACGGAATATTCAATACGCATTTATTGCGTATTAATTGGGTCATTCATAAGATTAATGGACTGATTACGAACCGGCAATAATGTGGGCCATTAATAGAAATAACTAATATTGATTGCTAAATTAAATATTCCAACATTCTCCCACTTGGTCCACATACTTCAAGATATACCTCGAGAAACAAAATGCATGGATCATAGTGATAGGTCCTCTTGAAGCGAGTAATATCTTCCATGTATCACAAAGGCATTATGTTTTCCAAGCCCAAGTAACTTAATGAATAAACCCTACGTTTATTCTAGATCCAAACTCAATGATATTCCTCAAATTAAACAAATAAATGTGTACATAAATGAAATGAGAAAATATCACAAATAGAGTTTCATAAATAACATCGTTCTTACAACGAAAATCACATAAGGAAACCAAGTCCCAATATTTATATAATCCCGAAATTTCAATGTAGGCATGCCTTTAGTTAAAGGATCATTAATCATCAACTCGGTGCTTATGTGTTCAATAACCACCGCTTTATCTTTAACACACTCTTTTATGGCTAGATACTTAATGTCGATGTACTTAATTCGACTATTACTTTAGTTGTTCTTAGCCATAAAAACGGCAATGAATTGTTACAATATAACCTCAATGGCCTAAATATTAAGCCCGAAATGAAACTCTTCATCTGCACACCATGTGAAGGAGTCTCAAAAGATATGAACTCGGCTAGTTATGGAAGTAGTAATTAAAGATGCTTCTTACTACTCGATGAAATAACTCCACCGACTAGCATAAATATATATCCCGATGTAAATTTTCTTAAGTATGCAACCAAGATAGTGCATAGTACGAAGCGGAGTAACCAGCCTCTTCCATATGAGTTCGTTTGTATTTAAGCATGTAATCTTAAGTCCCTTGAAAGTATCTCAATACTTTCTACGCAGCTTTCCAAAGGTTCATTCTCGGATTACTCGATATTTCATATCGTAGAAATTCTGTGCATATGATTGAATAGTATTGAACATACATGCTTATAACTAAAATGTGAGACTAATAAATTATATCATGTTTTACCAATGTAAATCATGCTTAAAAACCATGAATCTACGACATACAACTTGTCTGTGGGCTAAAGTTATAATTCAATTAGATCCATATATAACTTTATGATACAATTATCAAATTATTACCTTATTCTTAATTCCTATGGGAAATTTAAGAACATAATTTGACATTATATCCCAATTAATCATACAAAATATAATAAAAATTCCGTGGGAAAATATACTATATCACATATGATTAATTAAAACTAATGTTTTATGTGATCATACAATTTAATATATAATTTTGACTAATTAAAGATCTTGTGGCTACTCTCTAATAGATCAAAAATATATAGATCACTAAACATTAATAATTAATATTGCAACAAACTATAAGCAATATTAAAAATAAAATTGGTTTTTCATGTTTTACATATTATTCAACTCAATATTGCATGTATAATTAATTCATGCAAATAACAGAATATATATAATAATCACATGAAATCCAAATTTAAATAAATTTTCGATTTATATTTAAAATCCGAAAAGATACATTATAAATTCATATCACTAAAGTCTAACTGTGGGTAAAGACCTTAGCATAGCATGAGTTTTTCTCAATTGATGAAACTAGAATACAGTTATATCTTCTAATACCTGTGGGCAATTTAGAAAATATAATGTCATTCTATTCCACTCTAATTAAAACTATGATTATAATTATCTACCTGTGGGCAAAGATTAATTATAACCACATTTTTAATTACAATTGATGTCTTTAAATCTTTATGTGATGTATTTTGTTTAATCAAAACAAACATAGAGTGTATGTGTCTAGTAAGGATGTTTTGATTGCTCCTCAATTCTACATACTCATCACAAGGACATCACATATACTAATTGCACATATAATCATAATTATGATATGGGATAACATATAAGTGATTAAATATGCATACAATTTGTGCATAAAGATGTTGTAGCTATTCCTTAAATAAATATGTATGCTAATCACTAATATCAAATATATGCAATGTAAATACCATACACACATATAATGTCCATAGGAATTTTGATTAATTAATTTAATCAACATAAGTACTTGTTCTCGGTGTAGAACACAGATTGTCTAGCCCCGAGGGGCTAGGATGTTGGTGTAGATGGGGACTTGACCTAGAGTGATTCCTAGGCCTACGTACCCTGAAGAGGGATCAAAGTCCACGTAGTTCGAGGATGGATGGAGGCGTTTAGCCAATGGGGGTGGTCTGTATGCTCTGTGACGGCTGTATCTGTTTAGCCGGAGCGTAGACCGTGTAGAAGATATCTGTAGAAGATAATAATAGATGATAGGAGAGAATATAAGATGAAGCTAGATCAGAGATGATCGATCGGAGATCGCTCCCTTTAGGGTTTTTCTCTTATTTATTGCGTGTGCCGGCGAGTTAGGTCTCCCGCATCGTGTATCATCGTGTGTCCATGAATCTCGGCAACCTCCCCATTGAATAGGTCTTGCGGTTTAGATCTGCATGGGTCGGTTGAGGTAATGGGCCTTGACCAGTGTCCATAACAGATGCCCCAAGCTCGGTAGTTCAAAGTCCGAGTCGCCGAGGTTAATTGTTTGCTTGACTGTGAAATACGACTTGGCCGAGATATGTTCACTCATCCGGTTGTCTGTGAAGACATAAGATCCCTTGCTCGTGTGCGCAAATAGTTTAGTTTGCTCATTTCGAATGCTTGTTCGAGTTTGCAAAATCCCGGTTATGGACAATCGTATAATAACCATTAATGAAAGTTTGTTCACTTCCCGATCAGTTCGAATATTTATGTAGAGTTTCATCCGTGTCCACGATGAACTGATATAGTGAACTCCCATTTGTTTTTTTGGAGTACTATTGAGTGACCGGGCCAAGGTCATAGACGTGATATGCATTTACGCGGAGCCCGGGTATTAACTGAGATCAGTGTAACCGGGGTCGGCGTTCTTCTATTTTTGGAGGTGGATTCTTTCTTTTGGCGTGGCAAGGATTGTTGTAGTCTCCATGGCACATCAAACAAAAATTGTTGGAAGAGGATTCTCCATGTTCATTGAAACCGTTAAATTGCAAGGAGACAATAGCGGCAACAAGCAATGACAACAACATATGCTCGCCCAACAAGTTAGATAAGCAATAGCTATGAAAATATATGAATTATTCTCATAAACCTCATAATTCGTGATAGATAAACCGCGCAGATTTGTGTGCATCTTCCTTGCCATCTCGCGACCTTTTTGTTTGCTAAAGCCGAAACGTATAGCCGGATCATATTGACGCTGGATGATCATTTTCATATTGAGCTCTCCCACTTCTATTCAAATTCTTCGTGTCAAAGCCCACCACCGCATCTTCTAATGCCTTTGAACGTAGCTCAATGTTGAAATTTTGCAATTGAGAGGTTGGCAATACATATTGCAAAAAGCAAAGAATCGCTTTCATCCGATTGCCCCCAAGAAGAAAATAAGAATAATAATATAATAATTAAACATGGCCCCGCACGAATACCACAAGAAAATATGGACCCACATGCTTATTTTCTTTCTCCCCGACCACCGCCCTTGTTTGATATCTAAACTATGAAAGAGTCGACACCGGCAAGTGGTGAACATAAAGGTTACCCAGGAAATGTCAAGCCTTCATGAATTAAAATAAGAGTAATCTTGTAGCAACCAAGAACCATGAGAAAGCATATATGTTAAATCCTCCTTGTTGATGGGAGATGTTGCTAACAAATAGCCGGCGCTTCGGGATGGCTCATTTCCAACAACAATTTATCTATTGTCGTAACGTAGGCCATAAGAACCAAACCGCTCCATACGAACCAATTGCATTCATTCATTTATTGCATACAAGTGCTTCGTATGTTTCTAAGCCGATGCGTGACTGAAAGGAGCTAAGGAGACATGCTGTGCGAGGCTCACATATTTAGCAAAATCTAATGATTCAAAATAGATAGTCTTGAAACGCTAAATGCAATATCAGTGCAAATATCAAGATTGCAAAGAACCCAACATTCTAGGAACTTCCGCTTCATCCTGGTTCAACAAGAAATTTTTTAAAATTGACCCACCGTACCGGAGGCAGAGCAAGGCCTTTTCTCGTCTCACTCCATAGCTTAAAGACAACATCATATTGGATTCCTATCTTGCCCATCCATTGTCGAATTCTCTCCGCATGTCGTGGCCGATGTTAGCATATCATATCCTTGCCAAATAGAACACCAATGTGGCATTTCCCGCTTGCCCTCCAAACTATAAATGTTCAATTTTGCAACACCTAGAGTCTACCCACAAGGATTTACCAAAAGCCCACCAATATAAAATGTTGAAGTAAACGCCAAATTTGAATATAATTGACAATGGAAAGCGACGATCATAAAGGAATTTCCATTAAGTTGGACATGCACATGGCTATCGTAACAACCGCTTTTGGGACTTCACACGCCGTGAAACGTAAATATCGAAAGCACAAGTTGATAATAAGCGTAAGTTTAACATCTACGAGATAAGAATGGTGATACTCATCTCGACACTCATCTTTGATTCGTCCCTAAGCCGAGATCATTGAAGCACATCAAAATGCTCCAAATTCGGAACCGGGAACCGAGAAGGCTATCTCGGTTTGCATCTTCGGACATCTTGGCACACACGAACCTCGGGCGAAGACCGACCTCCTTGCCAAGTCAAGACCGAGCTCGCATGACGCACGCTTTGATGAGGAAAACAGCAAGTCGGCGTGGTTGGATGTGATTCTCCGTTGTTCCTTGAGGGAATATTTTCACTCATCGGAATTGGTTGAACAACAATTTCGAGTCCCGAATTGGGATTCGAGGATCTCGGCGCGTTGTTTATTCCAGATTGGCATGTGAAATCTGTTGGAAACCCTAGCGGCCGGGTAAACATGGGAGTTTCGAGGTAATCACTCATTGTAATTTTTATCTTGGCTCCGATGCTCTCCTTGGCACACCGTCAAACCAAAGACGCCGGTATGGCTGGTTTCAATTCTACTATCTCGCCCAATCACTTCGCACTCCGCCATGACTAGCAACTCTAAGATCTCGAGATTCAAAGGATCTCGGCCTTCAAAACACAAACCCGGATTTCACCCAAGTCGGCTCCAAATTAGAATCCTCGGACTTCAAATGATTAACCTAAGTTTTTGAAAACTTATCTCTGGCCGGGTTTTGATTTCCGACGCCCTTCAAGCTTTAATCGCCAAACGCATCGACCCGATCTCGACGTCCAGGACTCATGACTACAGAGGATTTCGTGGACGCGAGTCTAACGGCGAATTGGAGTATGGCGAGGAGACGACTCTCTTGGTGAGCTCGCGATCGGTCTCCGTGATTTTGCCCGAAGTTGCTCATGATTTTGCCTCCCAATCGGATTTAAAAAAACGGATTTCTTCTTGTGTGGAGAAAAACGAATCCTCGCTTCTCCCAATATTAATCACAATTGGAATTATTGACCATCTTTGGTCATGGCACCGAAATTTACCGATCCCCACGGCCGCGCCACTGCTCGGTGTAGAACACAGATTGCCTCAGCCCCGAGGGGCTAGGATGTTGGCGTAGATGGGGACTTGACCTAGGAGTGATTCCTAGGGCCTACGTACCTCGAAGAGGATCAAAGTCCACGTAGTTCGAGGATGGATGGAGGCGTTTAGCCAACGGGGGTGGTCTCGTATGCTCTGTGACGGCCGTATCTGTTTAGCCTGGAGCGTAGACCGTGTAGAAGATATCCTGTAGAAGATAATAGATAGAAGATAGGAGAGAATATAAGATGAAGCTAGATCGTAGATGATCGATCGGAGATCGCCTCCCTTTAGGTTTTTCTCTTATTTATTGCGTGTGCCTGGCGAGTTAGGTCTCCCGCATCGTGTGTCATCGTGTGTCCATGAATCTCGGCAACCTCCCCATTGAATAGGTCTTGCGGTTTAGATCTGCATGGGTTCGGGCTGAGGTAATGGGCTCACTGTGTCCATAACAAGACTAAATAAAATCCTCCCACTTTGATTAAACATAAGTGAGTAAATAAAATCCTCCCACTTTGATTAAATTAATATTAACAATATTAATCACCAAAATTAATCTTGTGCATTTAGATTCCAAATATACACAAATCTTTAATGAGAATTTAATTGATCAATTTAATCAAATAAATGTGATTAAATAATCATCTTAGACAAATTCTCCCACTATTTTGTGCATTTAAAATTCAAAATAAATCCAATATATGCACATCTTAATGGAGGGATTATAATCAAATTGAAAGGAAAAATCTTCCCACTGTTTTATATATCCAAATATTGTTTAAAGAATTAAGTTGGCTTCAACAATTTGAAAAAGATATTTAATTGTCTAAAGTTAATTTTCTGAAATATTTAGACAATTAAATAACTCAAAACAATTGAAAAAGTTGCCAAAATTAACTTTTCTCAATTTAAACAATTAAATGTGATATAATCAGAATTATACATAAAATGTAAGTTTATGAAGATTATAATATTAATTTAGCAAACAATTGGTAAATTATTTAACCCACAATTCATTTCGTAGATTAAATTTTCAAAGCCCAAAGCACGATTTTTTTCAATCATTTCTAAGCCCAAAACGTGATAAAAACAATCCAGAATAGAATAACAAGTTTTCGGCCCAGATGCTAAATGAATGACAAAAGAAATAATTTTGCAATCAAAATTTTTGGCTGACGCAAAACCAACCATTAAAGCATACAAATAATGGAATCCAATGTTTTGACAAAGATAATGGAATCCAATGTGGCTGGCCCCACCCAAAAAATATTCAAATGCCATTTGATATTAATAAATCATTTAAAACTTAATAATGATTCCTGCAATTCATATGGCAAAACGTCTTTCACTTATTTCCCCGGGTCCCACAGATCTCAAAATTCAAAACCCACTTTTGGCTTTTTGTGAAATTTTTCTAACTGAATAATAAATCCTTTATATTTATTAATAGTTCACAATTTACCAAATATGAATGCATGGCACAACTGGCAGAACACCACCCTTAAGCATGCCGGGGACTCTTAATCTGTGTTCAAAACCCCTTTGGACCATTTTTGAGTTTCGAAAAATTTACTTATCATCTAAAAAATTGTCGATATATATATTAAATGATAAACTTTAAATACATGGAGCACACAAATATACTGCAAAATGCTCAAAGCGGAAAAATGAAGTAGAGATCACAAATACCTCCCGCCATTGATTTGTCTTCGAAGCAGGGGGACGAACTCCGAGTAAGCAAGCAGAACGAATCCACACAGGGACGAACTCCGAGTCTCGGTCCTTCCGATCCTTCTCTCGAATCGCAGATGGTGTGCTTGTCTCAAGGTCGAGCAGTTCGGGGACCGACGAATTACACCGTACGTTTCCCCTCTGCCATCACGAGCTAAAAGAAACGCATTCAATACGCATTTATTGCGTATTAATTGGACCGTTACGAGATTAATGGACGGTTACAAAACCGCAATAATGTGGGCCATTAATAGAAATAACGGAATATTCAATACACATTTATTGCGTATTAATTGGGCCGTTACAGTATTAATGGACGGTTACAGAACCGGCAATAATGTGGGCCATTAATAGAAATAATGGAATATTGATTGCTAAATTAAATATTCCAACAATATGCTTCAAGAAAATAATCATAGAATCTAATTCGTAGACCACTTGGTGTGCATGGCAACCATTCTGTTCCCCAGCACAGTTTTTGAGATGGAACAGTTTTTTATGATTCTGTGCCTGGGAAAAGTTCTGAGAATCAAAATTACATTTGTTAACTCATTTTATTTTTACTCCGAGAATCGAATTACGTTTGTTAACACAAAATTTTTTTCATTCCGATAATCGAATTACGTTTGTTAACACATTTTATTTTTATTTCGTAATTTTTATATGCAAAAATTATTTATGTGGTGGTGGCGGTGGCGGTGGTGGTGGGCGGTGGTGGTGGTCGTGGTGGCGGTGGCGGTGGCGGCGACGGTCGTGGTGGTGGCGGTGGTGGCGATGAGGGGGGGGTGGCGGCGAGGAGGCGGGGGCAGCGGGGTGGTGCGCGGTGGCGTGAGGTGGCGGTGGCGGTGACGGTCGTGGTGGTGGCAATGGTGGTATTAGTGACTTATTCAGTTTTTTGTAATGAAAAAAACCTGAAACCGCGCTTTGAAAATTTGGAGACATATAAGTCGCATTTGATTGGCTTGTGTTATCTCTCCTTATCCTGCTTCTACATTTGGTCACGTTTTATTTGCGCGTAACCTATGGGTGGGCATCGGCAGGGCAAAACCTTTGCCCGAGGCCCAGCGAAAAGGATGAACGGACTGCATTTTGCAGCCTGATGCCTAACCTGCTTGGTAAAAGCTCAAACCATGGCTTTCCTGCCCAAGTGGCCGTAATGCCCTGCCCTGTCATACATGTGAAAAAAATAATTCCATTTAAATTTTATAAACACTCACGTAGTATTAACTATATGTCTTAACTTTGTCCTAAGTAATATAAACTTTAAATACATTTGATGATTCCACATCTTGGGATATTTTAAAATAAGTCTACAACTTGAGTCTTGAAATTTAAAAACTACCATGTGTCTTAACAAATATCCATACTTCAAGAATTAAACAAAATCCATAATCCATTATAAATAAGGCAACAAAATTGTTAAATTTGATAGGAATAATTCAATATTACAATTATAAGAGAAACATATCACTAGATTTATAAGAAATATTTATATAAAATATAATAATATATATACTTACCGGGCAGGGCGGCATATCATGCCCAATGCCCTGCCCTGGCCGCAAAAATGTCCAGCTCGATTGTATTCAATTTTTTCTGGACTGCTTTTTTTTAGGCTAGGTAGGGCAATTTTTCTTCGGGCTCAGGCAGGTGCACCGGGACCCTGGGCTTCATGGCCACCCCTAGCATAACCTTCACTTGTACAAAAAAAAAAAAGCTTTTAGACCACCACATTTAGACCGGTTATAGAGAAGCAGGTCTAAAAAGTATGATCAGTGGCATTTTTGTAAATATAAAGAACGTCGTAAACCAATTTCCTTAATATAAGGTCTAAAAGATATTATTTAGACCGATTTCCCGAAAACTCGATCTAAGAAGATAAAAATAAAAATGTGGAATATAATATAGTTATTACTTTTAAGACTGGTTTTTACTAATAACCGGTCTAAAAGATGAAACTTTTTAGGCCTTATATTTTCCTACCACCACAAACTTTACTCTCTTAATCGATTCTCTCGAATGAGCCAATTCGTGGAAGGCACGAGAATCGATTTGTTCGATTGAGAGTTTCATGGATGCTATTTTACTCAAGTTAGATCACTGGATAAGAAAGGAGAGGGTTCATCCTCAGGATCCAAGACCGTGCGACGTCGAATGCAAAGCAGGAACCTATTTCACGTCGATAAACAGGCAAGTGAAAATGGATTTCCCTCGATTCGATGGCACCAACGCCTTACAATGGATCTTCAAAGCGGAGCAGTATTTTAAATACTTTGAAGTTTCAGATGCTCAACGCTTAGTCATTGCCTCTGTTCACCTCGACGGAGACGTGGTACCATGGTTTCAAATGTTGGAACGAGCGAGCCGAATACCTCACCGGGGTGCATTGGTTCAAGCGGTGGAAGATCAATATGGGCCTTCAAAGTTTGATCTGTGCGAGGTCACAACTCTTCAAACTACTACAACAGGGTAGGCTCGAGGAGTATAATGCGCAGTTCACAACCTTGGCTAACCGAACCACAGAGATTCCTGAATTAGCATTACTCGATTGCTATGTGGGAGGGCTAAAGCCTGACCTCAGGCGAGATGTTCTCACACGGATTCGGCAACTTTTACGGAAATCATACTACAAGCAAAGGGTACTCACGCCCGACACCAAGTTCTAGCGGGATATCTCGATGGCCAATGGAGATGGCAAGACGAATTTGCCTCCATTGTTACCAACCGACATGATCGCCCCTGAAGCGCATGACCCCAGCTGAAATGCAGGTTCGGCGGGAGAAAGGACTGTGCTATACTTGCGATGAGAAGTTTTCACCCACTCATCGTTGTACCAAGAGACAGCTGATGATGATGATCGAGGACGATGAACCCGATGAAATAATCGAACCTTGAGCGAAACAGCCCCCACCGTTGATGGCACTATCCATCACTTATCTCCCCCGCCGCTAACGGGACCCCAGTGTGTTGCTACTATACGATTTGTTGGTTCTATTATGGGTACTGAAATACAGATCCTACTTGACGGCGGAAGTTCAGACAACTTTCTACATCCACGAATAGTGGCACATTTGAGCCTGACGGTGGAGTATACCAAAGAGGTGAGAATCTTAGGAGGCAATCGGACAAATTTTACGTACCAATCAACGGGTAAGGGATATACCAGTTCAAATGTGGATATACTTTACTATTAACTATGCTAGTCTTACCTATAGCTGCAGTTGATATGGTCATTGGAGCCGTTGGTTAGCAACTCTAGAACCTCACGTGGCAGACCATAGTACGGCTACTATCAAATTTCTCAAAGACAGTCAGTGGGTGACACTTAAGGGATTCAGGGGTAATCCCACTACATCAGCTCAATACCACCATTTAACGAGATTGTGTCAGACTGAAGGTTGGACAGAGTTGTTCTTATTGGAGGCCATAGAACCAGTGGAATCTTCACTTAATGACATTTCGGAAGATTTAGCTCACTTACTCGATTGTTTTGCATCTCGTATTCAAGACACCTCAAGGTCTCCCTCCTATACGTAATCATGAGCATATGATTGAGCTCCTACCCAACTCTAAGCTTAGGTTAAGGTGCGACCATACTGAATATCCAGGTGAGCTAGAAAACGAGATTGAGCGAATAGTCGAGGAACTACTTGGATAATGGTTTAATTCAACCAAGCATCAGTCCATTCTTAGCTCCGATTATCCTTGTCAAGAAAAAAAGATGGCACATGGCGATTTTGTGTCGACTATCGTGCTTTGAATGCCATCACCGGTAAAGACGCTTTCCCTATGCCCACTGTGGATGAATTGTTGGATAAGTTGCATGGATCAAAATTTTATTCGGCCGGACCTCCGCTCCGGCTATCATCGATTTTAATGAAGACTTCCGATCGGAGAAGACAGCTTTTCGAACGCACCACGGTTCCTACGAATGGTTAGTAATGCCATTTGGTCTCACAAACGCACTTGACCACGTTTCAAGCACTCATGAATTCAGTCTTTCGGCCATTCCTTCGTAATTCGTTCTTATATTTTTTGATGATATACTCATCTGGTCCCACTTGGGTGGCACACTGGACCACGTTACTTTGGTATTGATGAAGCTTCAGGGAACAACGGTTGTTTGCAAAACAATCGAAATGTGCATTCGGCCAAACTCGTATAGAATACTTGGGCCATATTGTATACGAGAAGGGGGTCGAAATGGATGCATCCAAAGTTCTTTCTGTTCAACGTTGGCACGTTCCCCACAACGTCACCAAGCTCAAAGGCTTCCTTGGGCTCGAGTGGTTACTATCGTAGATTTATCCGTGGTTATGCCCAACTCGCAGCCCATTAACCAAGTTGCTAGCCAAAAATGTGTTCGTGTGGACGGACGAGGCACAACGTGCATTCGATGCTCTCAAAAACTCAGTTACAGCGAGCTCGATTCTGGTTCTCCCCAATTTTCAATTGCCTTTCATCCTTGAAACTGACGCTTCCGGTGTGGGTATCGGCGCTGTGCTAAGTCAAGAAGGACATCCAATTGCTTTTTTCTCCAAGAAACTCTCGCCGAGGATGCAATCCCAGTCTGTCTATGTTCGGGAACTCACGGCAATCACGAAGGTCGTAGCAAAATTTCGTCATTATCTTTTTGGGCACTACTTCATTATCCGTACCGACCATGATAGTTTGAAACATCTGGGGAAACAAATTATCCAAACACCTGAACAAGAAGCTTGTCTTCCTAAGTTACTTGGCTACCGCTTCAGTATTGAATACAAGCCCGGACGCCACAATCAAGCAGCTGACGCATTATCCCGTGTTTTTAGTATGGCCCTATCATCAATCCAAACGTCGTTTATCGACCACGTCTATGAACGGGTACAGGCCTCGGCTGCCATTCAGAGCCTTAAACAGCACCTTATGTCAGAACCATCAGTTGCAGGGGCATATCAGATCAAACAAGGAAACGTATATTGGCGCCACAGTTAGTTCTACCTCGTGAGGATAGGGAACTTATTAATGTTGTTCTCGTTGAGTTCCACTCCTCTAAGATTGGGGGACACGCAGGGGTATTTGAGGACTTTTTATAGAATCGCGCACTGTTTTATTGGCCAAGATGCGTGCGAGATATACGTGAATTTATTCGACAATGTATCATTTGTCAACGAGCTAAGATCTCACATTTACACCACGATGGCTTACTTGAGTCGTTACTATTCCTTCACAATATGGGAGGATATCTCAATGGATTTTATCACCTAGGCCTTCCTTTGGTAAATGGATATTCATTATTTTTGTCATTGTGGATAGGTTATCTAAATATGGACATTTCATTCCATTATCTCCAATTTTACTAGTCGAAGGTTCTTTGAAGTTTTTGTAACTAACATAGTTAAACTCCATGGCATTCCTCGCACCATCGTGTCTCGATAGAGACAAGGTATTTTTACTTGCATTTTGGAAACATCTAATGACACTCCAGGGCTCCCATTTGTGCTTTACTTGACTTACCACCCACAATCGGATGGGCAAACCGAAGCACTTAATAAGTGTTTGGAATTATACTTGCTTGCTTCCGTTTATGATCACCCAAGACAATGGTTAAAGTATCTTCCACAGGCGTAATATTGGTACAATACCTCTTTTCGCACCTCCATTGGCATGGTTCCTTTCAAAGTGGTCTATGGTAGAGATGCTCCCCTATATTACGTCATTCCTCGTTGATGACACGCCCTTCGATGTTCATAAACGCTTATGCCGACGTGACGAGCCAGTTAGCTACACTCAAGGGAAATATTCGAAGGCACGAGCCCGTATGAAAGCATATGCGGATCGAAACGAGTGGATATCGAGTTTCAAATAGGAGATTTTGTGTGGGTCAAATTACAACCATATAGGCAACACTCGGTGGCTTTGAGAAAATACCGGAAACTTGCCTTGAGGTATTTTGGCCCTTTTAAAATCATTGATCGCATCGGTCGAGTGGCTTATGATTGGAATTACTGAGCATGTTAAGATACATCCTGTCTTTCATATTTCTGCTTAAGCATTTGGTGGGTTCAACTATACCAACACCTTTAGTCCCATTGCCATTAATGTCGGTTCAGGAAGGTCCAATTGTCACTCCATCCATGCTTCGAATTCCCGCATCATTCAAGATGGAGATCATTGGGTTACTCAATTGTTAGTCAATGGGATGGCTTAGGCCGATGCTACATGGGAAAACGCCGAGAGTTTATCCTCCATGTATCCGATCTAGACCTTGAGGTCAAGGTCTTATCTCGATGGGGAGGTAATGTAATGAAAGGGGATAAGTTGGGTCGGATAATGGAAGGCCCAATACCAACATTATCAATAGAGAGTACAGGATCGGATTCGATAAAGGAAGCAGGGCTGAGCCCACAAGGAAGAGTAGAAGGATCAAGAAGAAAACGTGGAAGCTGAGAGAGATGGAAGAATGAGAAGTATTAATAAGGACAAAAGAGGCCGTTAGAGGGTGTGAAATGATTGAGTGTATTTCTTCCTTTTCTGTGGTCCCTCCCCTTTCTGCTATTCTGTTACTTTTCTCCCTTCAGTATTATTCTATTTTTGTACTTCCATACTTTGCAGATCATATTGATGTAAAAGATGAACCATATCTAATAGCAATTACAGTTGCATTTCCTCTACCATTGCTATTAATTGTGAAGTCATAACACACAGCTTGTTAATTGGAGTCAAAGCATGCTAAGCGGAGACATATATATGGCCTTGAGGGGTAAAAATCATAAAGGCTTTTCATGGCACGTATTATGAATAGAAGGCCCAGAAGCATCTAGATATGACTCTGAACGATGGAGATGCGTGTGACACTTTGCTTGTTGGCTCATAGTGTCGTTCTCGTAACTGACAGAATAGATCATCCCCTCATGACTCACCCTCTCACCAACCTCCCTATTTTATCATGTCCTTTAAATAACTCCACATGATTCATTCATAATTTACCTATCGAACTCCCTCCATAACCATAAAGTTCAAGTTTATTTTCTTAACAAATACTCATTTATTCGATCTATCTATTTATCTAATTTAGAAAAAATTAAAAAGTTAAATAAATTACTTAATTGTAAAATATGTGACATCCTCTCTATAAAATACTTTTGAGTAATATTATACTGTACATTATGTGTTAGATAAATTAGTTTGAGGAAAAATAATAAATAAAATAATAAAGATCTTATATTCATAACCAAAACCAACTCCCAATTATTAGGTTTTACTTTGATGACTGGATGAGTAAAAACTATTAACGGATCGGATATTGTCTATGAAAATTGTAGCACAAGCAATAATGCAACTCATCGTAAAAATATGGCAGAGGACACACACGACGACATATATGCTAGTTCAATATGATTTGTTTATTGTTGTTTGCCTTTGATTTGCAACAGCTGTTAGCTTCTAGTCAGTTCCTATATGTCATGTGCAAGGAGTTGCCGTGGACTCTATTATACTACTATATGCCCAAACCAATGAATCTCCAAAAGATAGGCTCATATATATATAGCTGTCGGCCTCTTCTCAGTTTTGAGTTTTAATCAATGTTATTAAAACTGAAGTGTCCGGTTCGACTACAAAACCGTCAAATTGGTCATCTAACTGGTCCAATATGTGCAACATGTGTGCTGTCAAACACTAAGTGGCATTTTCTGAATCAGTTTCTTTTTCCTTTTTCTCCATTTTATGTTGAGATTGTATGTCCAGCTTCCATATGTATTTGATTTAAATTAAATTTTAATCACATAACTGTGACTCAGCGCGAGTTTAGCAAAGTAGTAGGAGCGATGAGGATAAGCTAAAAGTTGAAGCCACGTCAGAATGAAATCTTTTTGGTTTTGGGAGGATAAGAGATTGTCACTCGATCGTTATTGCTGAAATCGCATATTATAATAATAATAGTACGTAATAGGTTTCTTGATCGTCTACGCATATTTCCTCTTCACACTTCATTTACAAGCACCAGGTAAAAACGTAACGCCATCTTTAATTTATGTATCATTCATATCAAAGCTTCCATACTCTGGTCTAATCGCATTACCTTAAAAATTTAATCTTATGTGAAATCAATCAATCATGATTGGTGATTAATTGTTGTCAAACTCACGAGTTGACTCTCCGAATTTAACGTTTTTACGTTTCTACTTAACAAAAACGAGTCGAGTCAGTTGTAAACTCGTGTTAGTCATAAACTCGGTTAAACTCACGATTTTATATACCGAGTTTACCGTTTTTACGTTTCTAGCTTATAAAACCGTGTTAATTCACTCTTAAACTCGTATTAACTTTTTTGATTTGATCGGCTTTATATAGAAATTTCTTTATTAAATATGATAAATGATGGATTTTGATGAATTTAATTTCAATTATTTTGATTTAAAAATATATTTAAATCAAATTATTGTCATTTTTATATTTTAATTATTTAATTATACACTAATAATACCTTTTTAATAATAAAAGTAAACTCTTATGAGTTTACGTTTCGAGTCTACGATACGAGTTTATGTCATTGTCACAAGTTTACTTAAACTCACGAGTTTGAGAACTTTAAGATTGACACATTAAATAATTATATTTCATTGTCATTCTTAATTATCACGGTTATCACCGGTGGCCCCACAAGAAAGGGTTTAAAAAAAAAAACACTGGAAATGCCTATTCTTCTTTAATTATGAACCAATTGTTTGTGTTGGAAATGATCATTATTTACAAAGCAAATTAATTCATACTGTAGTTGGAGCTAGTGGACGAGGGAAGTCTACACGTGGAAGACATTATAATTGCTTTCCATCTTATATAATTTTAAACAAATCTTACGAAATGGTGGATTCAATGTACGTACGCAGCTGGGGCTTATTTTATAGGGAAAATCTATCTCAGAGCCCAAATTAACAAAAAAATATCAAAATTAACTTCAAGACCTTTTCTGATATTATTTCATAAACGTTAACAATTAAATCAGTTGAATTAATAACTATATCAGTAAAACATTAACAACTATATCCTAATAACTAAGTCAGTAACATTAACAACTAAATTAGTACTCGTTAATAATTATATTAGTAGACGTTAACAACTAACGTTTTATGAAATAATATCAGAAAAGGCCCTAGAGCTTTTTTTTGACATGTGGCTTTTTCTTGAACATTTTTTTATATATTTTTTTTGTTGCTAATTTGGGCCCTAAGATGGATTTTTCCTATTTTATATGGTCATAGTCATAGTGTAATATATACCAGTAAATTAAAATCATAAAAGAAATAATTTTGCATTTAATAGTATTAATTTCTTCATCTAGAAAATATGTATATGTGGCCGAAACTCCACTTGTATGGCTTAATACATGGCAAGTGGTGTAATATTTTTTTTTATCAATATAATATAAAACCATAAAAAAACATTAAAATGCCACACTTTGACAGTAAAAATGGTTCCCAATTGATAAGTTAATATTTGTGCAAAAATCGCTCGCTTTAAAAATGATTTTCACCCTTTGCCAGATGTATTAGACGTGACATATTTTTCTTTTACCTTTAATATATATATCTAATTCTAATCTGTATATTTTTATTTTGTTTTATTTTACAGGCCAAATAAACTTCAATTTAATGCATCTCTTCCGCTCAAAATGGTGGCTACTTGTAGAGCTGGGAATCAGGGCCGGTCCGTCAAAGGCCAGGGCCTGAAGTAAAAATAAAAAATAAAACAGGGTCAAGGCCGGCCCTATAGGGCCCGAAAGTTATTATTCCAAATTTTAACTATTTTTCCTTAGTTTTTTTTCAAAGAAATATAATTAGTAAATTTCAATAATTAAAGTTCCAATTCATTAAATAAATGTTGTCAACATTAATATACAAACAACACAAATCATCCAACAAATAAGAAGCATACTATTAAACAACATTAGTATAATGACTATCATTGTCATCTTCTTTGTCACTATCATCAATTTCAAAAACGTTTGATTGTGCTTCACTTTGAGTAGTAGGCTCTGTTTCATGAGTAAGAATCTCATAAATTTCTTCTCCCGCTTCATGAACATAAACCAAATCATAAAATCATAGTATGATTATTATGTATTTATGTATTTGTACTTAAATGGATAAATAACTCTATAACAAATACAAAATACATATAAATTAGTAAATTACCATAATATGTGAATCTATGCATAAAATAATAATAATTAAAGGGCTTGCAGGGTCGGCCCGAGGCCCTCTAGGACCGGCCCTTTTAAGCCTGAGGCCCTACAGGGCCGACCCTGTAGGGCTTATTTCATTAAGCTCCTTCAATTTTCAAGCCCGGCCCTTGAAGGGCCATAGCCTAAAAGGGCCGGGCCGATGGGTGTGACCTGATTTCCCGGCTCTAGCTACTTGTATGTAAATCAACTTAGTACTTGTACATATAAATGAATATAACCTTCTAAAAATACTCATATTGTAACACCCCAAATTCTGTAGCATAAATCGTGTCGGATGACACCTGTTTTTATAAAAGTCAAACAAAACTTGAGGTGCTACTTCAGAGTACCGCGGAAACGGAGAGCAATGTACTAAAAATTAGACAATATATGAGTAACTGATATAAAAATACCCCGACATATGAAGATGCCGAGCGTATCTTTGGTATATTAAAAATTTCTCGAAGGAATAATCATGTGATACAATATACGAGCTTTGTACAATTACATTTCACAAAAAGTAACTATACAACCTAGACCAAGCCTTAACCAGACTTGGGGCAATGAACCTAACTCTGTTAACCGAACAGAATGGCCAGGTAAGTGTCTACCATGGTGGCCTCACCGACTTATACGGCGACTGATTGGCACACCCACGTAGACTAGCCTTGCCTTCGGCACCAAACTATTCGAAATAACTTCATTAGACCCATGCCTGACATTTGGCTCTGATGATCTTCTTCCCAAGCACTTGCCTCGACCGGTGCATTTCTACGACTCTGCCCCTTGGTTCCTCTCTATGGCTCCGTCTATCGGTGCCTTCCCTTTCCCGACATTCGGTCTAGTCATGTTGTTTCTCCCGCTCTCGGTTCTTGGTCCTCCGGACCACAGAAGCACTGGTGAGATTCAATTTACCGCATTGAATCTCGTGTAAGTTAACCTCATGCTCAAACAATACAAGATATAACAACAGATATTCTAGAGCTAATACAACGAGTATATCATTTGCATACAATAGATGCATGATCATTATGACGACGTAACATAAGCACATAGCAATATGTAAGGCCCCATAGGGTAACAACAACAACAACGTCGCACTATTCACCGGTGCCACGATACCACTCGTGTCCTCGCCGCTAGGAAAACATAACGGCATTATTATGACATAACCCGTATAAAACGTCTCGTATAACGGTCTATGAACGTATCTTTGACATATATGTATTTAAGCAGCATAAGATTAGTGTTACGAGACGCGTCCGTACCTCCGTTGACGATATACGGAATTTCGGGTACGTTTTGCGAAACCGCACGTTGACGGAAAAAACGGCCGACAGCAATGCACGTCGGACAACAGAACGGCAGCAGATCAAGGTTTCGATATCCTATAATGATAATATCACCATTATCAATATTTGACATTATAACGGGCATTTTAGGTAAAAATTACCATTTTGCCCCTATACCCCTAATCGGCGGAATTTCGTCAAAGACTGTTACTTTGGCTCCGACTTTCCAAAATTTTGCCAGAACTCCGACCCCACCATGATTTTCGAATTTAATACTTAAAATAAAGCTAAAGATCTATCTAGCATTACTACTAAAACTACCGAAAGCATTAAAAGCTAAAGACCTAAAAATTACCCAGAGCTCGCCGCAAAATTCCCTGGCTCCTTCCTCCTCCGAGCACCTCTCTCTAACTTCTCTCTAGGAAAGCTCAACTAGAGATTTTGGTGTGAAGAATGCAAAGGAAGAGCCTCCTATTTATAGGGAAAATTGGGAGCACTATTCACATCTTGTCTGGCGAATTCTGGACCGTTGGATCGCATTTTTCTTGAAAGGCTCCATCTTGGCCCTACACATACCCAAAACCAGCCCTCCACTCCTTGGTTGGTGGTTTGTCACATCAATTAATGTGATGTGATGCTTTTTGCTTCATGAACTTGTACCGATAAAGTTCCCGATCGGTGTCCGAATCGCGTAATCTCGGAAAAGTCTCAAAATCCGAATTACCATTTTGAAGCCCCTTTCCTTCTCATTAGAAATGTCTAATCTAAACTAATTTTTGATTCCATCCAGGGCTCCAAAAGTCAGTCCAAGTTTACGGAAAACGTGCCGCCGTAAGAACTTTCTGAATCATCAATCTCTCGGACAAAATTCACCGATTCCAAATATGTCCAGATAAATTCAAACTCATTTCCAAATGTTGAGTTAGAATTTATTTTCTTCGATCTTTAAAATGTGACTATCCGCATTTCTCCCTATTCCGTCTTATTAGGAAAATGCTCTACCTACCTCTAATCAACTTCAGGAAAGGCTAACTGAAGATAAAAATTCACTGATCAATATTTTACTCTGACATTGGAAAACCTATTCCTGGTACTCTAGACAGGATCCGTTTCCTATAAATCTGATCACTATTCATTGTACTTGTTTATACAATTTTACACTTCAACTTGCAAGTTAAGGCACCATGATTTTTTACCAACTCTTGTCCTTATTTCTTTTTCTTGGCCAAATTTTGAAATCTGGTCCTTTTATTTTAATTTTCTTTTTCCCCTTTGGTCAAATTTAGGCACCTAAACTCATAATCATTTTTCTCAATTCATTCCCTCTATTTCCTTTTTGATTATTGTTAAGAGGTTGTCAAAAAGTTAATTTTTAAAAAAAAAAATTAAAAAAATGTTAAATAAGTCTTACATTTAATACTAATATATATCAAAACCAACATTATATTAAATATAGGAGGAGTAATTAACTATATTTTTATGTGGATTCGGCATGAAGATTCCTTTTAAACAGATAGGCACCGTATGTGGATAACCATCCTGGTTAGGCGCATGCGTGCACTTGCATATTCCTGAAATATAATAATTTCTCACGCCAATCTTATGGCTTAATATATATCCTTCACTGAGCTGGAATTAATATAAATTCGTCAGCTTTACTATCCTTTTTCTTTGAAGCACGCGTATCATATATACTTGTATTTTTATTTTTTTAAAAAAATAATGAGTGCCATAGGTTGTTGAGACAAGTAATATATAAATAAACACAAGTTAACGTTGGCGCATGCATGTAGCTCATACAGATACTCTACATAATATTCAAGTTTGAAAGGATTGACTTTTGAACTGTGTTAAATAGTACTACCTCTAGTCCTAATTATAGGAGTATTTTTATAGTGTAATTAGTACAACAAAAGTGTTCATATAATTAGGACCGAAGGGAGTAATACTTGGTATGAGTAAAGTATAGGAGATGAATTTCATTGAATTGATGGTGAGAACCTCGCCACTTTGAGGAACAGATGAACTTTGAACTTTATAGATGAAAAACTCTAAATTAGGAGAGCTTTCTTCTATTTGAGGTGTGTGTATTAGTAATTAGTAATATTGAATATCAAATGACTTATTAAAATGCACTTTTATGATACAATTTTGTTTACCAACTACTTTTTTAATAAAATAATACTTATGTCAAAGATCCAAACAAACCTTAAACCGATATAATACGATTATTTAAAATTAAATAAATTTATTATAGAAAAATGATGGAAAATTTTTTAAAATTGCAAAATCCGAAATAAGTTGTGTTACTAATAATTAATGAAGTAATGACAAGACTTGATAAATCATTCACAATTTATTTTATAGGAAATATCGATCCTTTAATTTCAAGGTTCTTTTTATGTCATTCTCCATTTCTTATATGTTTAAGGAAAAATTATATGAAAATTTTCAATTTTGAAATAAAAAATTAATTACTAAAATGTCCCAGTTTCCATATAACTTAAATATGTGAAATTCACATGTCGTATTGTAACATTGTTCACATGGTTTTATTAGTAATAAGTTTCTTGCTTACAAATTTCTGTGTGATTTTTCCTCACAAATGTTGGGATAATGTTATAGTATTAACATATGGGATAGGATATTGTCACTATCAATTTTATATCGCTACCAAGTCACTACCACTTTTTCATCGTTAGATCAGAATCTCATTTACCTTTATCATTTCTCTCCTATTGAGATTCTGATCTAACGGAGAAAAACTGGTAGTGATTTAGTAGTGACATAAAATTGGTAGTGACAATATCCTATCCTTTAATATATATATATATATATATATATAGGGAGATTGTTCAAAAAAAAACATATATATAGGGAGAGATTACTGGCCAAAAAACATATAGAGAGAGAGATTTAGATTTTACTTTTGTTTTAAACTATGAAAATGCCATTGTCCCGTCTTCACGGGATTCCTTTCAAGCTAGAAGGGCCCGGCTAAATTATTTTCAATTTTGAGAGGCCTCAAATGATAATTTTCACTCAGGGCAATTTGTTAAATATTCCCGACAACAAATGACTCCACTCCACGTCATCACCTTCGCGATCCCTAGATAAATAGCATCCCCGCTCGTTCAATTCTGAATCTTCTTGTTCCACCCTAATCTTACTCTGTTTTCCTTTTCTCTTTCAAATCTTCCCTCTGCTGACGGGTCGGGTCCTTTCCTGCATTCTTGGATCCTATCGCCCGATCCCTCCTATTTCAAACGTCGACCAAGACAATGACGAGCTTCGTAACCGCGAGGAGAGTTTTGGCTCAGGCAAAACCTCTTCGATGGAAACGCTGTTTCTCTCAGCTTGCCGAGCAGAAAAGCGACGTCGTCGTCGGCGCTACCGAACTGCCACCGTTCGATTGGTCTCCTCCACCGTACACCGGCCCCACCTCCGACGAGATCCTCGCTAAGCGTAAACAGTATCTCAGCCCGTCCCTCTTCCACTTCTATAAAACTCCCGTGAGTACGCGCCACAGCCGATCATACCTCCTTCAATCATTCTCAATGCCTGATTGATTTACTATATTTATTGTGCTATTTTTTTTTTTAGTAAATTAGTACTCTGATCCGTCCAGTGTTCCGTTTTCACGGTCTTTAACCTCCATCACCGATACTGATCACGTTTATAATAAGGAAAAATTATGGTGAGGCATTGTTTCATGGTCTACGCTTGACGACCAGTATTTGACTATTAGGCTAATTATAAAAAATTGCTGTCAATTTAGGTAGTGCTCTGAAAATGAACTGACCTATGAATCTTGACCGAGTCTATTTTTCTGTCGGCAGCAAAAATCTGGTTATTTAACTGTCATATTATCTTCCTTTGTTCGAAGTTACTGAGAATGAGTAGAACAATAATTTTGTTTGAGGAAAATATGAATGGCAGTTGCACGTGGTGGAGGGGAGAAAGCAGTACTTGTTCGACGATAAGGGGAGAAGGTATTTGGATGCGTTCGGAGGGATTGCGACGGTGTGTTGCGGGCACTGTCACCCTGATGTGGTGGCGGCCATAGTGGACCAAACAAAGCGACTGCAGCATTCTACGGTTCTTTATCTGAACCCTGCCATCGCCGATTTTGCAGAGGCTCTGGCCTCTAAACTTCCCGGAGATCTTAAGGTGCGTATCTCTGTGATTGCTATAATCCTCTCGTTCTTGAAGAAATTGTTATATATATTGAAGCAAAAATACTGGGGCGTGTTGACATATAATAGGTGGTGTTTTTCACGAATTCTGGGACTGAAGCGAACGAGTTGGCGATGATGATGGCGAGACTATATACGGGATGCCATGACATAATATCACTGAGGAATGCTTATCATGGGAATGCAAGTGGCACGATGGGGGCAACCGCTCAAAGCATCTGGAAATTTAATGTCGTCCAGGTATCCCCCAAATTTCCTCTGTATTTTTTTACCTGTAATGATTAAATAATCTGATAATAAATCTCTAACTTATGTTTAAATTATACATAATAGAAGAAATTTTTAGTTCTTGTTTTTTGTTAGAGGTTTCGACAAAATGAGAAGAGTGGTGAAAGATTTTCAGGTCTTGCGAAATTTTCCAATGCTTTATTTTCTTTATATTTTGAAATAAAAATGATGATTAATAAAGAGAAAGAAAATGATACGTAAGTAACACATTTTTCTTCTTCTCTTTTTTAGTGTTTTAGTCGAATATGGATCGTTTTTTTCTCCTGCCAATTTCCAAAAATACCCTGGAATTGTCATTACTAATACTTCATTCAGTCTTAATATAGGACAAAATTTCCAATACAATTTCCTATCTATATTTAGAACTAAAGGAACTACCAGTTATTTTCTACCTAAATTTTCGTATATCCACAATCCTAAAATGTTTTTTAGTTGCATCTCTATTTTAAATTTAGGCTGCTCATTGTTAATAGGACAAATATGGGATGCTATACGCCACTGAGTGCTATTATAAAAATATTTTGGAGTCTTGAATATTTTTAAAAGTTTTTATAAACGTAAATCAAAATAAAACTTTTCTCTCTTATTTATCTCTATAATCAATGTTTTTTTAAAAGCTTCGAATCCCTATTCTAAATAAATACAATATCTTCTTATGCCAATCAATAAAAACAAGTTTGAGCAAAAAAAAAATCAATAAAAACAAACGGGGCCCAGACCACATGGTATTTAGTGGGAGGACTGTCACATCTTGGTGGCTGACTCATTTTAGTCATTTGCCCTCTAGACCCACGTGCCTATCATAGATTGATGGCAACACCAATCCCATTTGGACTTGTTGATCATTTGGGTCCTAGCAGAAATTCACGAAACCCACTAAATAGATTATACTATTAATAATTATATTTAATTTTTTTTATAAGACACTTACTTATTTTCAAAATGTATTAATTTTTTTTCTATATATGTCTATAATTAAAAAAGGTAATGTGTGAGAGTAATAATTAATATAATATTAGAATTTAGTGCAACTAATAAGGATAATATTGGAAGTTACTTAAATTGTAGAACAACTTTATTGACTTTAATTGTTTTTCTTAGTTTGTGAGAATTTTTAGTTGGTGCCTTATAATAAGGATTAAAAGAGTACTATATATTTCTTTTCTTCTATATCATTCCCCTTTTAAATACGTAATATACAATCTTAAATTTTCATTACTTCATAATAAAATCCGTTCATGTAATGAATAAAATGGACATTTCGCTTTCATGGCTAGGCCGGCCAGCTTCAGTAAATGTCACAATTTTTAATCCCTATGGTTTTGATTTAGTTATAATTTAGTCCTTACTTTTGAGCAAAAAAAATTAGTCCTTACATTTTGTCTTGTCACAACTCAATCTTTATAATTTGGATTCGGTTGTAACTCAGTTCCTCAATCTTAACTCACTACAACTTAGTTCCTGTGGTTTTAACCATTTTATAATTTAGTCCTTGTGTTTTAGAACAAAGGTTAGGGACTGAATTATAAAATATTTAAATTATAGGAATTGAGTTGCAGTAAGTCGAAGTCAAGACATTGAGTTATAATCGAGTTAAAACTATAAGGATTAAGTTGCATCGAGTTAAAGTGTAGATACTAAGTCAAAATTAGAGGAATCAAAAAATTAACTTTTCCTTGTATGATTTGTGACTTGTAGTATCACTATATCACTACTTTTTGACAAACGCATCATTATAACACTATACTTTTTATAATTTATGGTATTATTATTAATTAATTGGTCGATCTCTTTTTAAAAGATTTGTCTTTATATATATAATGGCTTCTATTTATGGACAAAAGAAAATTTTGCACATATAAACACTCTAACAAAGCATATTTACTTGTAAGTCATAAATTTTATGTCACATTTCTTAGACATGATATTTTCATTATTCGTAGCTCATGATTAGAGTGGCCAATATAATTTTTATATTCTTCACTTGTTAAACACACAATAAAATTTATGTAACATGGCCCTTTCTCTAATATGTTACTTTGCCGGCATTATCGACAGAGTGGTGTTCATCATGCCGTGAATCCAGACCCTTATAGAGGAGTTTTCGGATCTGATGGAGAGAAGTATGCAAGAGATGTCGAAGACATCATTAACTTTGGAACTTCCGGAAATGTTGCTGCCTTCATATCTGAGGCCATACAGGTATGTAGTCTGAACTCTGAAGTCAACTGGCCGTGTTTATTCCTGTACAGAAACAAGTTTGTTCAATCTTTTATGCTGCTTCTAATTTGTTCATGGCAGGGAGTGGGAGGCATCATAGAATTGGCTCCTGGTTACTTGCCTGCTGTCTACAATACCATCAAAAAAGCAGGAGGCCTTTGTATTGCCGACGAAGTTCAGGCCGGATTTGCTCGTACCGGTAGCCATTTTTGGGGATTTGAGGCCCATGGTGTTGTACCCGACATAGTGACCATGGCCAAGGTAACTTCACTAAACAAGGGTGTTGATAGACTAAGGATAACAAACAAGAAAGGAAGAGAAGGAATGGTTTCATCTAAGTCTAAATCAACAAAATGTCTATGTCAAGTCTTATCTTTCGATTCCTTCTCCATTCTCTGAAATCCAAACATATCAAAGTCTCCCTAAGTCTGCCCAACTTGCTTACTGTATATATATCTTCAGACTGGTATTGGTTAAATAGCTTGCACCAAAGAATATTTGGATAAGTTATTCATGAACCAAAAGTGGTGCAATTTTTAGGTTTTTGTTAAGTAAAATACGCCAGTGTGATGCATTTTCATGGGAGAATAGACCGGAAACATGGGTGGCTCATGTCATAATTTGCTATTGGCAGGGTATTGGAAATGGCATTCCCCTTGGTGCTGTGGTAACTACTCCAGAGATTGCAGAGGTTTTGACACGCCGAAGTTACTTTAACACCTTTGGTGGGAATCCTGTTTGTACTGCCGCAGGATTGGCTGTTCTAAGAGTACTTGAGAAAGAGAAGCTTCAACAAAATGCATTTGTTGTGGGAAGCTATCTGAAAGAGAGGCTCACTGAACTCAAGGACAAACATGAATGTAACCTTTCAAACCTTCTTTCTCCTTCCCCATTTGTTTTAATGCATTATCAAAAACCTTTTTCTAAGACTTTTATAATATGCTTAATATACGTAAGCGGGTTCATCTATGTGTTTTTTATTTACCAAATCTACCTGTGAATCTTCTTTCTAATCTCAGAGAGATGACCCTTTATTGAAGAGCAGAGGACTTGGACTCCCCTGATTCCATTAAAAAGAATCGTGATTTTCTTTTCTGGCTGAAAATTCTTGCTTTTGTGAACTTATCTGTTGGTTTGTTCTTAGTGATTGGGGACGTGAGAGGAAAAGGGCTGATGCTTGGAGTTGAACTTGTCACTGATCACCAACTTAAAACTCCTGCAAAAGCTGAAACATTGCAAGTTATGGACCAAATGAAAGGTAAGAATCCGTGTGGGGGTACTAATCCGCACTTTAATTTGTTTGAGCCTTATTTTCTGTTTGTTCTTAATAAAACTCCTTTGATGATAATGCAGAAGTGGGAGTACTAGTTGGGAAGGGCGGTTATTATGGAAATGTCTTCAGAATCACCCCTCCCCTGTGTTTCACCAAAGAAGATGCAGGTTAGTCATGATTTCAATTTCTCTCTTTCGTTGACAATCTTTTTAAAATATTCGTCATGATATATTTTCGTTGAATTTTTCATAACTCAACATTATATTTTCATCTTTTAAGAAAAATAAAATAAAATCTCACGAAATCATATGTTTATGGAAGACTTTTACCTTGAATGCCTAAGGAACGTGAACAATACTAATGGGTCTTATTTTCTGGCTGTGAACTTGGTGGTTGCAGACTTCCTCGTGGACGCGATGGACTTGTGCTTGTCTAGAATGTGAAGTATAGATTAGATTGAACAGTAAATGAATGTATTCTTCGTATCAAAGTAGACATGTTACGTGAAGTCTTGAAGTTGAGTGGGATGTTAATAAACGATGACGATGAGCCAACAATTCGTTGTCTCTCGGTATCTTGATTTCTACGAGATTCTCCCCTTCTGTTTAAACATCACCAAATGCCTGAAGTAGTCACTTTTATAATTGGAAGTCTGCTTCTATTCATACAACTTGTATAAGCATCCTCCTATTTACATCACTTAATTAAGATTGCAGGCCATCTCTAGTCCACATGACAAAAAACAAAAAAAGTGGGAAGCTGGTCGGTTTTGCCTAATCTGTTGTTGGGTCAAGATGAGAGTCAACGATAAAATTCTTAACCGATTGGGTCGTTTAAGACACCAATTATGGAACTCTATCCTTCCTAAGAAGATTGTAACCATTAATGCCTGCCAAACTTGTTGGTACTTAGTTCCCAAGTACAATTGTCCGATGGAGATCTGGAGATATTGTCCACGTTAAAAAACAAAATGATATGCCTTGTTATATCTTTGACTCTTGTAATCACCTTGATATGGGGTTCGATTCTCTCTTCACAGCGCAAAAACTAGCCAGAGACTTGATAAATTCAATATACAAACTGGAGTCAAAGTCAATTATATCCACAGTTGCAATATCTTGCTGGCTCTTTCCAATACTCCTTGATATTGTATATTTTGCCAATTCAATGTAACTGATATAACGTACAACACCGAATATCTGATGAGGGACTCTTATAGCTAGCCCATTATGGATTGTGTTATAAAAACAACAGCATTTTGCATTCACGACAATGTACTAAGGGCCCGTTCTGCTTGATTGCAAGTAACATACCATTTTCAATGGAAAAATCAAAAGGATCTTACAAAATTAAAGAGTATAACAATGGCATATCTTAGTCCATATTCTTGTGGTTCCTCATCAAGATTTCATATAACTCAGTATACGTCCCATGCATCAATACATACAACTTCAATTCTTAATATAAGATATATTTGGAGAGTTGATCTTGATCTTAAATATAAGATAAAATTTTCATATTAGTCAATCTGTTTTCAATTTATCTTATTGATGTACCCTAAGAATAATTAAGAAAGAGAGAGAATGAAAGAATTAAGGAAGTTAACTAGGGTGTATTAGAACATGTCATATTAACTAACTTAACCAATTTCTTTAATATAATCAAATTAGGTAAATATGTGTTTTAATTTATTTTCCATGCACGTAACCAACAAAGGAAGATTTGAAATTTCTCTCCAATGAACTGATGAATACCAAAAACTGGACAGGTGAAATGAATTTTGGTTGGGAAGAAAGTGTCGACATATGGATCTAAAAAGGCACTAAGTAGGAGTACATGTAACTATAATCACAGTGAAAGCCAATGAAAGGGCATTTTAGTAAAACCAGCAATAATAAGTCAAGATTTATGAAAAGCATAACTCACTAGCTAGTATCTAGGTTTTGACGAGGCGAGAACATCGAGAGGAAAGGGAAAGAGAAAAATGGTTAGATTTATGGAGGCATTATGGATCCTTAGCAGTGTGATTCCGAGGAAGTGTATATTCCTTTATTATGAATTTGCATACCTCTTCATGGCCTCGACCTCGCGATTCTCCGGTCATGTTCTCCGGCAAAGATCAGCAGTTTCTGGCAGGTTCTCTCCCATGTCTTCCATGATCGTTAGGCATGATCGCTAGCCAGGATGTATATATATATATACATCTACCGTAGAAATGCTCGCTGTAAGATTTAGCTAGAGTGGATTATTTGTATCAGTAACATTGTTCTTGAAGATAATTGATTAGAACTCCTTAATTATCAGAAACGCGCTTTGTATTAATTCATCTTCCTGTGATCAGAAATGCATTCTATATATTGTTGTTTGTTTGAGTCGATCTGAGCGTTAACTTGGTGTTTTTGAGACTTGTGTTATCTTGCCCAACAAGTTCATTTTTGAGTCTGAGAACAATTTATGGGGGACGAGTAACGTAAGATTCATAGCTTCAATTTGGTGAAGTTCAAGCTGTCTATGTCTTTAATCTCTGACACAATGTGAATAATAGATATATAACTTGCCTAATTCCAAGAATAATATATATATAGAAACTGATTAATTTAGTTTGCGGTAATTAATAATTGGGTAGAGTTTGATTTGCCTTCATAAAGTGATATAGAATGAGGAGACTACTATACTGGATTCAGGTTTATCTCAAGAGTATATATCATACATACAAATTATTTTATTAATAATCATGTATCCTTATTCCTTGAACAACAACAGCAACAACAATATTGATGAAAACCTCTACGATAAGCAAGTGAATGGGGCCGGTGCGTGGCGAACGGAACGGTTCATCAAGCCATTTCAGATCAATAAATAATATCTTAGAGACATGTGAGCTTCCCAATTGCTAAATTATACAAAACACCCTAAATTTTGGGTCAGCAACATATAACTTCTGACATTTCAACATTTAAATTCAACACTCTGAGTTTTTATTTTTTAACTATTAACCCCATACTGTTAAGTAATCGTTATCTTTAAAAAACTGATGCTTTGTTAATTTATTATTCCCCTAATTCCGTGATATCAAGCTTAGTTGTATAATTCTTCTTCATTTAATATAATTGATTTTTTTATCCGAAAAAAATCGGCATTTGTGACCTTGTGATCAAATTAGTCTTTTGTTACCTGGTTAGCCGCACTCTCTTATTAATATGATAAGTCATCTCCGTCCACGGTATAGTATTAGCATATATTGGTATAACTGTTGTACATTAGTCACAGTAGTCGTTGCACACAGCTGGCAATCTATTTTGACTCTGTTAGAAAGTTGTTATACATGTGTACACTAGAAGACACTGCCACTTGTACATGTGTGAGTCTATATATTCACAGGCCTCTCATACACTCAATACAAGGATCCAGTATTATTTCTCTCCCTCATTTTCATATGTTCACTCTAGCTAGTTTCCATTATGGTATCAGAGCTTTGACGACCATCGTCAACTCCGATCCCAGCGACTAGGGCAATTAACGACATTATGTTTGGTGATCTCCTTCTTATGGATCGATCACTTGAGCTTAAATGTCAGTCATGTCTGGATCCACCAACTCCGACGGCGATTCCTGCAAGAGACCGTGGCTTCTTAAACAAGAAGATCACAATTAAACTCAACGATACAAACTTTCTGTTGTGGAAACAGCAGGTTTATTTTATGGTTAAGCAACATCGAGTTTATTCTCTACTTGATGGAATAGTTGTCCTTCCGCCAACAAAAATTCGAGGAGATGATGGTTGCGGGGTTACAAATCTTGATTTTGAAGAGCATGAATCGCTTGACTTTGCTCTAGCGTCTGTTGTTTCTAATATTCTTCTAGATCTCATCGGTTTGACCTCTACTGCTCAGATTTGGATGATGTTGAAACAACTTTTCTTAAATAAATCTGATGCAAAAATTTTGTCCTATCGTAATCAACTAGCAAATCAACGGAAAGGAGTTGGCTATACAAGATTATCTAGCCAATATTGAATCAATCTATGATCATTTGGCAATGCTCAGGGAGAAGGTAGATGAGGCCACACATATTTCGCACATTCTGAATGATCTTACAGTGGAGTATGAACTAGTAATTGTTGTAATCAATGCTTCAAGACCTTGTTTTGGTCTTGAAATTGTCTCTAAAATGCTTCTAGATTCAGAGTCTTGACACAAATTTTTTTTGTCTAACAATCACACTTATTTGGTTAATCTTGTTACTCCAACCACCTATGTAGTGAAAAATTCTTCCACTACTCCTACAGTTGATACGTATTCTGATGACCATACTGATGAGGATTCCTTTACTATTATCTGTAATACACAAGGGCCCTGTTCTGGTCATGGAAACAGAGGATTTTTCCCTCCAAGCTTTCCTTGTGGAGGAGGCCGTGCAAATGGATGCAATCGAGGCTGTTTCGCTAATATGAGGTTTATGTGTCAAATATGTCACAAGTCTGGTCATCTAGCTAATAGGTGTTCCTAAAGGTATGAGTATCCAACTTCCTATGGTCCTTCGAATGAGGCTCAAGCTCATTATGCTGCTGGTTATGGTATATATGAGTTTTACTCACCATTCGAATATTATCCTATTACTACTAACTCATTTATATCTGATGCTTCTTCAAAATTACCTGCTTCTGGCTTTGTAGCTTCTAGTTCTGTGACATATATACCTTCATCCTCTATCGTTGTTCCTATTGTTCCCAAATCAAATCTTGTTCCTTCACCTATGGCTCAAGCTTTCCTTGTCACACCAGCTACTATCAATGATTCAGCATGGTACCTTGATTCTGGTGCCACAACGCACATTACTTATAATGACTCATGCTTTACACCTAACTCAATTCATCATGGTACAGGCACGGTTCAGGTTGGTACTGGTGAATTGTCTCCAGTTTAGTCTATTGGTAAAACCTTTCTCACCAATAATACTTCTCAATTTTCTTTGAATAAGGTCTTTATGTGCCTAAAATGAAGAAAAATCTGATGTCTATTGCTCAGTTTACTTGTGAGAATAATGTTTCTGTTGAATTATTTCCTCACCGATGTAATATTAAGGATCTGAGGACTGGACAACACTTGATGTTTGGAATTGAACGTAATGGCGTGTATCCTCTATTGGAGCGTGTGACTTCCGCTAATGGTTACTTTCCGGTTCTTCAAAAGTACTTTACTCAATGGTTCTGCTGGTTCTAGTTGTTTCAAAAAGAATTATGCTTATTCATTCCTTGATTACAAGCAGCCTCATGTCTACAATGTTTCAACTAGTTCTCTGGCTCTTTGGCATCAATGCTTAGGACATCCTTCTTTTGACACTGTTAAAAATGTCCTTACTTGTAATTCCATTTCCTTTGCTACTTTACAAAATAAGAGTCTTTATTCTGCTTGTCAATATGGAAAGAGTCACAAGCTTCCTTTTCGTTCTTCATCTAGTGTATATCATAGACCTCTATAATTAATACTCATGGATATCTGGGGTCCAGCTCCAATTCAGTCTTATGGTTCAGGTTTTTACCTTGCTTTTGTCGATGCTTATAGCCGCTTTACTGGGATTTATTTTCTACACAAAAAGTCTGATGCTCTATCAAAGTTCAAAGATTTTCAGCAACTTGTTGAAAATAAATATCAAGCAAAAATTCAATAAGTACAATCTGATAATGGTGGAGAATTTCTAGCTTTTAAATCTCATCTTGCTATTTGTGGTATAGAATATCGATTTTCCTATCCTCACACTTCATAACAGAATGGTTTAGTGGAACGTCATCATCGTTTAATAGTTGAGACAGGCTTGACGTTATTAGCTCATGCTTCTTTATCTATGTTTTACTGGAAAGATGTTTTTGTCACTGTTGTTTTTCTACTCAATAGACTACTATCTTAAAGCATTGGATTTGCATATGACTCCTTATGAAAAGCCTCATTGAATTAAACCTGACTACTCTATTTTGTGAGTCTTTCGTTGTATTTTCTATCCTTATACTAGGCCCTATAATGCTCATAAACTAGAATTCAGACATGCTTCTTGCATATTTTTGGGTTATAGCTCTCAATACCAAGGTTATAAATGTGTTGATCTATCCACAGGAAGAATATATATATCACGTCATGTCACTTTTGATAAGACTAAATTTCATGCTACTGTCACTCAATATCCTATTAGAACCTCAGCCACCCTTCAGCTCAATACCCATTCCAAAAATAGCTCATATCTTCAACCAAAACAGAATTTCGTACCTTCTGTACCTTCATCTATCTTATATTCACATCATTCATCATCCTCACCTTTATCATCTTCTATTCCAGCTCCCTCCAGTACTTCCTCACCAAAATCCACTTAGTTGTCTACCATCAATATATCTGATTCATCCATCAATACCACAAATATTTCTGATTCTTCCTCCAATAACTCTGTCCCAGTCCCACCACCAAATCCGTCACCTTGTAATAATCATCCTATGATTACTAGAAGCAAGTCTGGCATTTTCAAACCTAAAGTGTATTATGTGTCCATCCACTACTCCATTTCCCCCTACTACAATAGATGAAGCTCTTGCTGATCCTGATTGGAAACAAGTCACTCTTGATGAATACAATGCTTTATTAAAATTTCATACATGAGATGTTGTTCCTCTACCTAATCATTGACATCCAATTGGATGCAAATGGATTTGGAAAACAAAAACTAATGCTGATGGTTCTTTAGCCAAAAGAAAATCAAGGTTAGTAGCAAAAGGTTTCTCTCAAGTAGCTAGTATAGATTATCTTGACGCTTTCAGCCCTGTCGTAAAGTTAGCCACCATTCGTATTTTGCTAACTGTGGTTGTTACTTTTAACTGGAATTTAAGGCAACTGGATTTCAACAATGCCTTCTTAAATGGAGATCCCATAAAAGAAGTTTATATGGCAGCTTCACCAGGGTTTTCTCTTGGTCATTCTTCAAATGGTAGGCCCCTGGTGTGTAAGTTACGAAAGATCATATATGGCCTCAAGCAAGCCCCTCGTGCTTGGTTTTAGAAGTTGCAGTTGGCTCTAAATTCCTTGGGTTTTGTTGCCTCTAAATCTGATAAGTGCTTATTCATCGAAAAAACTCAAACTGATGTTGTTTATCTGGTCCTTTATGCAGATGATATTGTCATAACTGGTTTAAATAATGATGGGGTACATCAATTAATTGCAGAAATGGGTGATCTTTTCTCTTTAAAAGATCTTGGTCCTCTATCCCTCTATCTTATTTCTTGGGCATAGTTTTATTCTACAGAACATGGTATTCTTTTGTCTCAACACAAGTACATTATGTCATTACTCAAAGACATTAATTTTCTCAATGCCAAATCATGTCCTACACCAATGGCGACCAATCTGCAACTATCTTCTACAACTAGAAATTGTTTTCCAACTCCAAATTAAATAGAAGTGTACTTGGAAAGCTTCAATATCTGTGTTACACTAGGCCATAAATTTCTTTCTCTGTAAATCCTTTGAGCAGGTTTCTCCAGGACACTCGTGAATCACATTGGGTTGGCGTTAAGCACATACTTCGTTATCTTGTAGGAACTATTGATTATGGTCTTCATATTCACTCTTTGCCTCAGATTCATGTACAAAGTTTTGTAGATTCTGATTGGGCGTCAAATTAAATAAGGAAGATCATTGTTCTATGAGTGGATATTGTACCTACGTAGGTACTAACCTTGTTCTTTGGGTCTCAAAGTGCCAACCAGTTGTCTCTCGGTCAGCTATAGAAGTAGAATATAGGGGTCTTGCTGATGCTTCATCTGATGTAGTGTGGGTTGTAAAATTACTTCAGGAGATGCATGTTCCACTTCTTGAGGTTCCTATTGTTTGGTGTGATAACTCAAGAGCCATTGCTCTTGCATCCAATCCAGTTTTTCACTCTAAAACTAAACACGTGGAGATTGATCTCCATTTTCTTCAGGAAAAGGTTGTAGTAGGATAGTTGCAGATTGGTTATGTACCATCACATGATCAAGTTGATGATGTTTTAACCAAAGCATTGGGCAAAACTATGTTTCTACCATCGTGATCATTTGAATGTTTGCTGTCAGCAACAAAAACAAGTAGTATAGGGAATATTAGCAAATATTGGTATAACTGTTGTACATTAGTCACAATAGTCATTGCACACAGTTGACAATCTGTTTTGACTCTGTTAGAAAGTTGTTATACACGTGTACACTAAAAGACACTGCCACATACACATGTGTAAGTCTATATATTCACAGGCCTCTCATACGCGATCCAATATTATTCCTCTCCCTCATTTTCATATGTTCATTCTAGTTTCCATTATATAGAAGCATGTGGCCAAAGTCATCATGGTTGTATCAGCCAATTTGCAATGGAATATCGAAAGTGGAAAAAACATTTGATTTCCGGATAGGTTTTGGTTGGCCTTTGCAACAGTCAGGAAGGATACCAACCGTATACTATGCTGATCTTCCCATTCTTAGTACAAAAGACTTATTTCTTCTTTGTATTTCTCTGAGATTACTTCTCGAATTGTTAACAACTCCCATCCCGATTAGGGCAAAGGAGGACCAGCTTAACTGGATTGGCAACGTACAGGCCATGTATAAGATACGATAAGATGTATAAATGGCTGACTCGTCAATTAAATTCCTCCCCTCACTTGCCATTATTTTCTTGGCAATGGTTATGGAAAATGAAAATCACACCTAGGATTAAAATGCTTCTCTAGAATATTTTAGAAAACGTATTGCTAGTTTCCAATTATCCCAAGACTCATCATTTAAATATGGTTTAAGGGGAAATTTTATCCTAAAATTTTTTCGGAAGCAACATGATCGTTATCCTTATTAATAATTAATTTTGACTGTTAATTAACAAAATATGTTGAGCTGACAGTTCACATATCATTTACATCATTTTTGTTAAAATGTAAATTTGTGTCCATATGTTATATTTATAACTTTTAAAGCAAATTTGTCATTCGATGACAATTTCTAAGGCAAATTTGTCCTAAAACCCTTTAAATATCATTCAGGTTTGTCCTTTCTGCGGAGATAACAACGTCTTTAGTCTTTACAACATCTCTCTTTCGCTTGCTCTGTTTTCCGGCTTTGCTGGTTTGGTTCTTTGCTTGGTTTTAAATTTGATTCTGAAAATATTTTCATCAATGATTGTATTTCCTCTTGGATCCATACGATTTAAAGATATTAATTGGTATTGATGCAGTGGATTGTTTTTTGCGATGGAATAAATATCAAAGTGACAAAAGCCAAGTTAGCGGTAGTCGGTAGGCTGGTATGTATGAAGATGAGGATAAACGTTTAGACGACAGAATTGAACCAAAAGAAAACGCCTACTTGGACGGCCTCCAATTGAAACAATCCCCAATTTTGATCTCATACAACTCTTCAAGTTATTTTATTATTATTGTTGCTTTTATTCCGCATGAATAAATAAATGACTCACAAAATTACATAAACGTGCGTTTGTGTGACTCCCACCGAAAAGAATCACTACAATTTTATAAATTAATTGAGGATTAATTATGGATGGCATGTGAATTTTATAACACTCAAAAAGCGATTAAGACCCTTGATGAGGTCAGTGGACACATGTCACCATAATACTTTCACCTATATATCTCATTCTCTTAATATTATTAAAAAAGCTTTCTTTTGTACATCCATTCTCCTCTCTTTTCGCCCACGTCGTGATCCTATTATTGGCATCGTACGCTCTTCTTGGTTTATTAGCTGGGTCTTCATCTTCTTCAGCCACACATCCCTGTCATCGATCATGACCCAACCTCCCGAAAATAATGAAACAAAACTTGGCTAGTTTCTCATATTTCACTTTGACTTTAGCATTAGGTAGCTTGTTCGGTCTAGGGACTCCGAATATAGGCACAAGTGGCTTATCAATATCAATCTCCACTCGGGCTCTGTACAAGTTTCGCCTCGAAAATCGTTCATCTTCAATATCCTCAAATTTGAAAGAGAAGATGTTGAATCCAAGGATGTTAACCTCCATCTTTTTCTTCGGATTTCCACACTGCCCCCACATCTTCTCTCACCAAACTCACTTTAGCATCCGAGATTACCCTTCCCACCAAAACCCGATCATCTTCCTGCTCTGAGGTTCCTTCCTTCCATTGCATTCAAAGCTCCATGCCTGCCATCCTGAAGCCTTAGCCTCAGCCTCCTCCTACCTTCCATTCTTAAAAAGCAGAGTGGAGAGAGCGAATGAACAGTACCGTGATTGGAACACCTACCAGAGGTGAAGAAAGCTTCTAGGGTTTTACCGGAAAAAAGTCTCAGAGTCACTCTCATAGTAAGAGAAACAAGTCGAGTCATGAGATTCTGCAAAATTAAAGTTAGATATACCCCTATATAAATTGATACAACAAGTAAATATATGTTTCTTATATTGTGTATAAGTGAGTGTTTGGTTTAATTTATCCTAAGTAAGTTTGCGTAATGAGATCAATATGTGAGGATAATTTGTCATAAAGTGTAAGGGTAATTTTGGATGTTTCCAAATACGTTTGACTTTGAAGGTTGGGAATGAGAATCAAGGTCAGCCCTTGAAAGGGTAGAGATAAGAAATACATCTATTTTTCAAGGTCCGACCTAAGGGCATGTGGACTAGGGCCCCCTACAGGGCTAGAAGACATTTTTATGAATTAAAATTATTTTTCCTGCATTTTTTTCAAAGAAAATAATTAGTAAAATATAATAATTAAAGTTTTAATTTATCAAATAAATGTTGTCAATTTTAATATCTATACAACATACTTAATGCAATAAACAAATGCAATCATTAATTCATAATCAGGAATAAACTATTGTTCACAAGTAACTCACACAAAGCATAACAAGCTCACCACAAGGTAATGTGTATGACGACTATCATTTTCATTTTCTTCACCATTATCATCAATTTCAAAGACATTTGATTGTGCTTCACTTCGAATAGTAGACTCTGCTTCATGGGTAAAAAAATAAGAATATCTTCTTTCACATTATGAATACATCTATAATCTTTATCTGTAACAAATATTAAACCAAATCATAAAATTAAATTATAGTTATTATATATTTGTAATTAAATGGATAAATAACTCTATAACAAATACATATAAATTAGTAAATTAAATGGTCAAGTCAAGTTAACGATAAAAAAAAAATATTTAAAGGACCTAACGGGCCGGCTCAGGATCAACTTCATTTAGAAGCTCTAATTTATAAGCTCGGTCCTTAAAGGGCCAGGGCTTAAACAGACTCGGTCTGATTTCCTGACTCTATTGTTGAGTATTGTTTCCCAACGAACAACTCTAAACACACTATCAATAATTATCATCATTCCATATGATAGAGTAATAAATGCATATTTTGCTAAAATAATAAATACAATTAAATGTTCAGAATGATAAAGAAATAAGCCAACAATAAACTATAATATAATCTACGCCCGTCGATCTTCGCCTCTGCACGTTGTTTTAGAAAGAAAGAGTATGTGTTGATTAAACCTAATCTTTTTTACGTTTTTGTTAAATCCTCACCGATCTCCCTGATCTCCGGCGGGTTTTTTCTTTGGCTATAAATTCTTGCTATCTCCAATCCTCTGGTTCTAAGTTCCCTTGACCTGACCTAAATTTGCCGCTTTAACAAGCGTTTACACCCAGTTGGTCAGTACATAGCTTCACCCACCACGTTTCTCCATTCTGCCTGATGTAATTTGTGGTATCCTCCTAGAAGCCGTTGATAGAGGATAGTCTAATTACCACAATTGAAACATAAGAATAAATCAATAAGAACATAAATTTCCATCCGTTTCATAAAATATGAAATGGCGATGCATCAATTAACTTTTTGATTAGCTTAGGTCTTGAATAAAGCTATTTGAACATGGTAATGAAGTTTTCTTTGATACATGCTGGACTGTTTTTGATATAGTCTACAAATAAATGTTGAAGATTTCTCATTATCCATAAATCATGGTGGAATGATGAGCAATTGTTTAACATTACAGAATCTTTGCCTTGCTGAATTTCTTTGATTGTCTCCATTTTTTTTTTTTGCGTGTGGGTTTTTTTTTAATAATTAAATCAGACAAGTTTTACAGGTATGGCTTTTGGCTTTGGTTGTTCTGCCAGCAAGGTCACATATAGTCATGCGATTTGGATTAGTTATATATTTGACTCTGCTATCAGTTTGGACACTGCCAAAAGATGTTTGGAAGGTAAGTACTTTGAATCTATTGACTCCTCTGGCTTAGGGAGTTGAGGTATCGGTTAGTCATTATTAAGTATTGATGCCTCTCAAACTTATGCTTCTTTGATAGATTTCTATCAAACTCAACATCACCACAAGACATGTGCACATATCATGGCTTTGCCAAGTTCACTGTGCCGCCTAAGGTGGTTATACTTAAGCCATTATGCCATATGCATATGTAGATGGTTTGTCTACTTGCTTTATAGATTGTATATGTCGATGCTCTACCCGATGTTCACTGTTTCCGGTTTCCCCCTTTGCCTTCATTAATGGTAGTGATCCTGTGTTCCCTATTCAAGTATGCTTTCATGGAGTCATAGTTGATTGCTTGTTTCATGAAATAATTTAACCCATTTGAAATCTTACTTCTCTTAGTCCCTGAAGATGGATGATGATGCCCTTGAGATTTTACTTAAATTAGTATATTGTACATGAAGAACCTTTTGCATCAACCACAACATTCCCTTTCCCCTCTTTTATCTTGTCATTGATACTTGTTGACATATTTACAGTTGTTTCCATATTTGGATGATGCACTATGTTAAGGAATTTCTTAATTCTACAATTGTGCAGGATCAATTGGGAAGAGTGTATTTACTCTCAGATTGTTATTCATAACGTTAGGGCTTGGTTCGATGGTATGCCCCCACTTGTCCAGCCGAGAACCCCACCTCCCGCCATGATGGGGCTTCCTGATCTTCCTCTATCTTTAAGAGGGTAAAAAGACCACATTTAATGATAGCGATGACGAAGATTCTGCTGATATTGGTTCTCAAGAAAAACAATCGGTGACGTAATTAAGGAAGAGAAGACTGATGGACATATTGTAGAAGAAGAGACATTAGGGGCATATTGTTAGGACACATTGTAATTGACCACAAATGTGTATTTATGTACATAGGTGACTTGTTTTTAAGTGTACCTAAATTTCAGTGGTTGTATGATAGATTTTATTACAACAATTGTGTTGAACACTTGAGTTCATATGTAGAACAAAGTTTTGTAAATTTTACGATGTAGGTGATATGACATTTTAATATGAATGAGAACGACAATTGTTTCTGCATGCATCTCAGTCATTGTTAGTTGTGTGTGCGAGATGCTGAAAAATGGGATATAATAAGGTACCCATTTACCAACATTATCGGGAAAACTAACAACTACATCACCCCAACTAACAACATGATCAGCCCCTTTAACAACATCATCAGCTCCCATTAACAACATGATCAGCCCCCTTTAACAACAACATCAGCCCCCTTTGACAACCAAATCAGACCCCTATAACATAAACATCAGACAAAAAAGAACAACCATATCAGAAAAAATATACAACTATATCAACTCCAAGTATATCATAAATAAATGTCAACAACATCAGCCCCAACTGACAACATCATCAGCCCCCACTGACAACATCATCAGCCCCATCGACAACATCATCAAGAATCACCGATAACATGATCACCCCCACTAACAACATGATCAACCCCTTTAATATCAACATCGAAAAAAGAACAACCATATCGAAAAAATGCACAACTATATCAACCCCATTAACAACCATATCGAAAAAAAGCCGACAACCACATCGCCCCACCGACAACATCATCGCCCCACCGACAACATCATTAGCCCAAACTAACAACATTATCAGCAATCACTGACAACATCATCAGCCCCCACTGACAACATCATCAGCCCCTACTGACAACATCATTAGCCCAAACTAACAACATTATCAGCAACCACTGACAACATGATCAGCCCACTAACAACATCATCGCCCCCACCGACAACATGATCAAGAACCACCGACAACATGATCACCCCACCGACAACATGATCAGCCCCATTAACAACCATATCAGCCCATTAACAACCAAATCATAGCTCCTTAACATATATTTGTCAACGTCATTTACAATTGTCTTACAATATGAAAATGTGTACATAAATGACACTTGGATACAATTGTGACAACAATATCCAACATTCATTTACAACACCAAATGCATCTACAAATTCATAATAACAACATCACACACCATCTCCAAAATAATATGGGTGTGGATTTCTCTATAAAAACATATACAACAAAAGAGTGTGAGAGGCAATGCACAAAAAACAAGCCGCCAAGCCACCATGAATGATCAACTTGGATTTGGATTCTTGCAAGTCCTGATTGAGTGTCCTTCCTCATGGCATCTACCACAACGATAAACCAACTTGTCTTGGAACTGAGATTCCCGCCTTCTTGCAAGCTAAGTTTTCACTTCACGCAAATTTCAGTATTTTCTTCCCCAATTACAGACGCTATGAAAGTTAGCAACTCCTTGTATGTTGTTCCTTCCTTGACGTTTCTTGTTCTTACCATTCCACCAATATACACACTTTCTTGTCCTCCCCCATATACAATGTTACCTCCCACATGGATGAAACATAATAGGTTCTTCCTAAGTACTAGCCATCCTTAATTATGATCTCGCAACATAAAGTTCGTATTAACAACTTGATCACCATTTTAACAACTATATCACCATATTAACAACTAAAACAGTGTGTATTAACAACTATCACATTTCGGCGTTTTTAACCAAATGGAGCTTCATCCCATTAACCCATTACACCTTTCCCTCTCGTTTTCTTGCGAAAAACAGAGCAACATATTTTTCCACCCCACCCACCAATGATTAAAGACCAACTAGAATGGTGATAATGATATCTTGAGCAAAATCTTACTATTTCTTGCATATTTCCTATCTCATAATAACATAAATTTGCCCAAGCTCAAAGCTTTCAGCCACCAACCTTCTAACTGAAAAAAACCTTCATGAACAGCAAATTTAAATCCCCTAATGTCAGCACGCAGTGGATGATTCGGCTATAAACTTCTCTCCCCCCTGCCATTCCTCTCTTCTCGTTCTTCATGTGGCGCCAAAACTCAATCTCAATCAATCTATCGTCTGTTTACCTTTTTCTTTCCCTTCTGCTTTTGTTTTTTCGGAAGGGTATTCCTGTATTTTCATTTTATAACTTAATCCCCATCAGGGCCCTGGGGCCTTTTCTGTATTTGTCAAGATCATAGGGCCTGCAGTGGGATATCAGAGTTTAAAAGGGCCCGATAAGGATTTTCCTATAATCTACTGCCATCAAATAAAGAGAGTTAGTTAAAATTAGTTTAAGGGTATTATACTCATTTCAAATTCCAACCAAGGAGCAATAATCTTTCATATATTCTGGCAAAAAAATAATCTTTTATATGTAAGAAATCAAAAGTATGAGGGCAGAAAAGTGGGGGAGAAAGGGGAAAACAAGACGTGGGATAACACCAAAGCGCACGCACATCCGATTCCCCAAATTCTTTTATTCCCTTCACAGAACTGTAGTATTACCGGAGTGACGCGCCTGTTCAATGCGCCACCATCATCTTCTTCCTTTCTTAGGGTTTCTAGGGATTTCAGACACTCTCCAAGACTTTCCGAGCTGGATTACCTCTCCTTAACCTGGCGAGTCTCTATATGCCGCTGGTTCAGCGGCTTCGTTGATTAACTTCCCAGCTTCACCGATCCTACACTTTTGGAGAAAGTAGTATTCTTTTTGGCTTTCTCTACAGTTTTCCGGTTAGCACAGGGTTGAATGGTCCTCTGTGGTTTGGCTTTGTTGTTTAAGGGTTCTGGGTTTGGATGGCATTGGGGGATTTAATCACATCTCGGTTCTCGCAGTCTTCGCTGGTGGTGGTTCCGAACCACTCGGACGATTGTGTGTCGTCAACACATGAAGATAGCGATTTGGGATCGCACAGAAGGGATTCCGAGGCTGCTAGTAGTAGTTATGGTAATGCCACGGTCTCCGCCACCACCACAAGCATGGCGTATTTGCCCCAGACTGTTGTGTTATGCGAGCTTCGACATGAAACCTTTGGGGCCTTTGTTCCCACCGGTCCATCTGAAAGTGGGTTGGTCTCGAAATGGCGAATTAAGGACCGAGTAAGATTTTACTTTTTGGTTCAGTATATTTCTGATTGCAGTTCAGTTTGAGTGAGTGAAAAATTTGTTCTTTATCTTAATTGTCCATTGGAACCACACGGCTTCATTCTATCTGACTTGTATTCTATAAGTTGTCGGGATGAGAACTGTCAAAAGCCCGGATTGATTCTAGTTGTCTTAAATTAATGAGTTGTGCTTTGGATGCTATGCTTTGTGAACACTGCTTTCATTTTCATGTCATCTGCGTTATGACCTGATTATGGACGTTTTTTATATCATATCAGTAATAATAGTACCCTAAATATGTATTATGCGTGATAGAAATTTGGAATCTATTCAATGGATGGGAAGGGAGGATGTTTGAACCTAACTTACATAATATGTGCATTTTATTATTTCTTTTCTGGGGGTTGGTCTTCTGTTAATCCCTGTATCTCCTATAAGCAAGTGGCATGATAGTTCGGAGTTTGCAAATTACATAGGGCTTATTTTAGTGGAGACTCTTGACAGATATTGCTTTTATAGCATATGGCAATGGGCAAACATATCGATAAGCAATGTCCTCTTCCTTATATCCATGAATTTTATTCTAGCCTTATCCCATTAGGTGGGGTGATGACCTCTAATAGAATTCGTGTTGTCTCATATGCTTAAATGATTTCCAGTTGTCACCAATTGTTGTAATTGTTTAAAAAAAAATAGTTAAACACCCTTTTGTATTACATTTTATAGTTTTTAATAATTTTGATTAGATTAGATTGAAATAAAGTTAGTCAGCGCCTCAGCGCTTGATAAATGGCTACTGATGGAAGCTGTATATTCTACGTGCCTAAAGTTTCCATCTTTCACCTGCCATCTGAACTTTTGAAATGGGCTGAAGCTTCTCTACATTGGTTAGGTGTTGTGACAAATGTCTCCAAGAAGGAAGCTCAAATCATCTAAAGCACTTAGTTACATAATTATGCCTTTTTAATTAAAAGTTGACGAGAGAAATTTGAATGAGTTCTTCAAACATAAATATTTTTTAACATAAAAAACAAGCAGATATGTATCCTGTAACAATTTGTGAGAATATATGAGAATATTATAATTCTCCTTTATTCTCTCCTAAATTATTTCCCTGATTCTCTCCTTATTCCTCTCCTAAATTCCCTCCATCAATTACTCCTTAATTTGTTTAGTTTTATCTCTCTACTTACTATATAAGTAGGTATTGTATCACAACATTTATTTATGAAATGAGAATACAATTCTTCTCTCATAAATTCCACATGGTATCAAAGCAGGATTAATTCCAGAAGTAAATTAACAGTTCTGCGCTAGTTTTCCGGCGCTGGTGACTCGTTGTTCTGTTCAGAGTTTCAGAGAGGCAGTGAGTTACACAGCGCCGGGAGACACACACTTAGCCCATAGTCGTCTTCCGTTGATTCAGTCCGCCAACTGATTATATCAGTACCGGTGCTCCCTGGAACGACCACCTTGTTGCAGCCATCTCTATCCTACAGTCCGGAAGTCGTCGTCGACTCGCCGTTCTCTGAGCGAAGAAACAGAGGAATTTCGGCGAAGAGACACTGCGGACCAGAGGAAGAAAACTCAAATCGAGTTTTTTGTTTGTCAACTCTTGATTTGTTGCATTAGCCGCCGTTTACCAGAGTTTGAACAGAGAAGGAGAAAGGACTAGAGCAGAGAAGGAGAGAGGACCAAAGCACCTCACCATCGTCACCGTTTCTTGCCCTCTGTTCGAAGCTGAGTATAGCTTCAGTTGCTGTTAAACCGTCGTCCTTCCGTTGCAATCACCGTCGTCCAGTCCCAACGCCCTCTAATCATCCGATGGTCACAACCCCGTTATCTTCAATCACGCCCAACTCGTCCATGCTCTTCATCTCGACACTCCCTGGAATTTTCCGTTAGATCTAGTGTCAGTAGCCTCTATGTCTATCTCTGATCGGCCCTTCCTGTCTCCGTTCAGATCTTTGTCTCCGCCTCTCACTGAAGAGAAAACCAGAGGAAAGAGAAATCGATAGTTTGACCGTCTCTTCCTTTTTCACCGGCGAACTAGCACTCCGTACTCCACCGTCCCTTCCTCGCCATTGATGCAGATCGAAGGTGAAGGAGAAGGAGAAAATGAAGAAAGTAGTGAGACGCGTGAATCAGTCCGCAGCGCTGTCAAGCAATTTGACCTAAATGGTTAAAGTTCATGTTGCAGAGGAAGCATCCACATGGATTGACAATTTCAAGGCACTATTTGAACTTATTGATTCCTGGGTCCCACATATTTGACAAAATAAAAAAGAAAAGTTGGTAGTGGTAGGGCCCACGATGTGCAAGAGTCCATTGTAGGGTGCCTTTGAGACTCAGATTTCGCCAATCACTGTTCATCAATTAGTTGCCTTTAAATGTTTGTGTTTGTGACAGGATCAAACTGTCATTTATCAAATTGAGGGACCAAATTGTCATTTCAGAAATTCGTAGGCCTCTGAGACTCAAAAAGGAGTACAAGTCCAGACAAAATAAATGGACCTCTGAGACTCAAGAAGTACAAAGTTAAAGATTTTGAAGACTCAAGCAGTTATGGGACCTTCATCTTCAATCTTGTCGCAGCCGCTGCTCGTTGATCTTGTCGTTGTCGCAGTCAGTCAACATAGTCAAGTATCCGTAGTATAAAGTTGTATAAGCAAGTTGGACATGATTAACATCTATGATCCAACTTGAGGGGGAGTGTGAGAATATATGAGAATATTTGTTAGGACCCAAGGTAGGTAACTGCAGAATATACTCTACTCTACGGGTTAAACGAGAATGGGAAAGTCAACAAAATCTCTAATGGGATAAACTCTGATCTTAGAGAAATAGCAACAATCTCACTATTTCAATAAGAACAGTCAATCTCTGATCTTATTAGATAAGATCAGCCAACTCTCTAATAATTAGGAATTCCACTAATTACTATAGTCCAGGAGAACACTCCGATTAATTACTCTCTGAAATATTCTATGCTTTATTGATGAGGCACTAGGCCTATTTATAATAATTTACAGAGAGAGACTCAATCCAAAAAGATAAATACTAAATCCATAAATATATCTAAATCTAAGATTTAGATAACTAATAATAACTCTTAAATATCGAAGATAATATCTAATAAGATATTTCTCTTATTTCCTAATTCCTAAAGATATTAATAAAGATAATAAAAGATAAAACAGACTAATTAAAAATCCTAACAACTATATCTTATCTAATAAGATATTCCTAAAAATAATATAATTAAAACAGACTCGATAAAAGATAAAAGATAATCAAAACAATAAATTAAAGCATAGCGAGTTGGATCTCTATCAATATTATAATTCTCCTTTATTCTCTCCTAAATTATTTCCCTGATTCTCTCCTTATTCCTCTCCTAAATTCCCTCCATCAATTACTCCTTAATTTGTTTAGTTTTATCTCTCTACTTATTATATAAGTAGGTATTGTATCACAACATTTATTTATGAAATGAGAATACAATTCTTCTCTCATAAATTCCACACAATTATTAAATTGTAATCATGAACATCTTGTTCCGTCTTATACATGGGTGGGAGTGCCATTGTCACTAATTAAGAATTTAAGATTGTATCAACTGTGAATTATTTTATTGGCAATTGTCCTTGTGCTTTGTTCAGCGGAACAACTTCTGCATTTGCTTTTTGCCAAGATTAATTGATGCTTACTCAATATGATAACCTGAATTAGAGTGGTGATGGCAATGTAAACTAGGATCTTTAGATGTTTTAAAGGCATTAATGGAACCTGGAAACTCCTTGAATTCAATGATCTATGTGGCATTGTCTGAATGGAGGGGCTTTTTTCGTCTATTTGTTATGGAAGTGACTTGTATGGAAGAGGCTTCTTGTATGAAATTTCAAATTCCTGTGGGGATCATTTTAATTAGTATTTGCTGGGAAAACTTCCTTGCTGATGATTTTTATTTTTGTGGAACAAACCTTGTTGATTATGTTTGTCTTTGTTGGAAGTTCTCTACCTAGTCTGTTCATTGTAGCTACACTTTCTTTGATATATGAATAGAATTGATGCTTCTTGTTTAATCTTTCTCATGTTTTACCTTTCCTGATTAGAATAATTTGTCCTATGTTGCATTAGTAGTTTCAAACGGTAAATGTATTTGTATATGATACACTTCACTTCAAGATACATGTAAGATATTCTAACATTCGTAACTTAAATGTTCTAAAACAACTAATTTTTTTTAACAAAATTCAATTTTTGGTTGCTTGTTATGAATATTATATTACTCATTAAATTATTAAATATTTTTCTTTTTGGGTCAAGCAATACATACATTCAAAATATTTTATGTTCTATATTTTTCATGTGTTAACTTGTAACATTTATTGTATCTGTATCTTAAAATTTTAAAATTTGTTGTATCTGATGTGTTGTATTGTGTAATTGTGATGTACCTGATACATTATATTTGTGCAACGTAGAATTTGTCAATCAGACTTTTCTCGTAACTTTTTAATGTGACAATGAATGCTCCTGGAAGATGCTTGTGTGTTGAATCTTTGCTAAAAAGTCTGCTTTAATATAACTCCCAATTTTGTGGTGCAGATGAAGACAGGATGTGTAGCTCTAGTATTATGTTTAAACATTAGTGTTGATCCACCTGATGTAATTAAGATATCTCCCTGTGCCCGAATGGAGTGCTGGATAGGTCTCTTTTTACCCTGCCAATCTTAATTTGTGTTTTATTATTTACTTCCTCTCATCCTCTGGGTTGTGGACAAAGTTTCTTCATTGATGTGAAAATTTTAGCATCTTTGTGATGATTGACTAATTTTTGGAAAGCATTTGGTTTCTAAATACAAGTTTTTTTAAAACCCTTTTCTTTTGTTGTCCATAATATTCTTTTTAATTTTATTAGCTGTGTCTGTTGATCATTCTGTCTTTAACGGTAACATTGATTTAGTTGTTCAATTTTTTAAATTATAATCTTCTTAGGGTGTAATATAGATTGATAATTGGTTGTTTTATGAATATTTGTGGTCTATATTAACTAATACCATTTTTTGATCTGTTTTTATATATTCCCGCTTTATCATCATGCATTATTTCATTGCTGGGGAAACTGTTTCTGAATATCAAAACTCTTGATGCTCTCAATTTTAATTATAACACATGATAATGTGATGGAGTAAATTGCATTATTTTAATTGTTTACCTTGCAAACGAATAAAATTATAGGTACAGTAGGTGATTGTTAACCTTAAAGAGATGAGGTATAATATATTATTTTAAAATTGTCTCATTGCTGTAGATCCCTTTTCTGTGGCAACTCAAAAAGCATTGGAATCAATTGGTAAAACTTTGAGCAGTCAGTATGAAAGGTGGCAACCAAAGGTATGTAACTGATTTCCATCTCCCATGTTTTTTTTAAGTTCGTTTTTAGTTATTATTGTTGGCATATGAACAGGCCCGCTATAAGTGTCAACTTGATCCTACAGTGGATGAGGTCAAGAAGCTTTGTACTACATGTCGAAGATCTGCGAAATCAGAAAGAGTGTTATTTCATTACAATGGACATGGTGTGCCAAAGCCTACTTCTAACGGTGAAATTTGGGTCTTCAATAAGGTCATACCTTTTATCGTCCTTCATGTGAGATGCATGTTTGGTTTATGAAACGGAGCTGTCAACAAACCATGGATGATCGTTGGTGAAAAACTCATGAACACCCTTAATTTCAAAAGATATAAAAGATCATAGAACATGCCATATAAATCTCGTGGCTTGCGTGCTGTTTAAATCCTTGTTGAAATTTTCATTTGGTGATATACTTCCAAAGAAAAACACAGCCATAGTCACTTTATATTCTTGGTATCTTACACATTATTGTTGAAGCCCATTCCGGCATGTGTTAAAGACATTTTTTCTTTTAAAAAATTCTGAAATGTTGGTTGTGTGCTGGAATGAGTTGGCAGTGCTGGTGTCAACATGGTTATAGACCTAAAAATATGTGTGTTTGTTCTTATTGAATTGCAAGATATTTGGATTCTTCACAGTGATGACTAATAGAATGGGGCATCAAAACCTATATGTTATATGGCTGGTAGCCTGAATAGCATTTTATTTTAACTGACTTTCCCTAACATGATTTATAGCTTATTTAATAGTAAAAATGAGTGACCTAAAATGTGGAGGGATGGAAATTGAGGAATGATAATAATTTTATTCTTCCCTTTGTTGGAGAGTTAGGAGGGAAAAAATGGAGTTACTTCCATCTGATATGATAAAAAGGGTTTAGTGTGATTTAATCTAAAACAGGTGGTTGCCATGCCATTTTGTTACTATTTGATATTTGATTCCGAGAGGGTGAGCTTTGGCGCAACGATAAGGTTGCTGCCATGTGATCTAGAGGTCACGGGTTCAAATTCTGAAAACAACCTCTCCGCTTGCGGGGGTAAGGCTATGTACATTTACCCCTCCCCAAACCCCACTTGGTGGGAGCCTTGCCTTGTGTACTAGTCCGCCCTTGTTTTCTTATATTTGATTCCGCTTAGATATTTTGTCAATAGGGATAATATGATCATTTTGAATGTAAGTCCTCTCAACTTTCACTATTACCTTGTAAAAAGGATGAAATTATTGAAATTACTTCACTTTTCACATTTTTCAATCAACGACATTCTTGTGAAAATATGATGGGTGTTCAATTGGGATGGGCCAAAAAGCTAGCTATTGGGATGTTAGAACCAAACTACATAAGTACTCCAGAGGGCATATCATATCACCCAATGTGGGACTTAGGCATCCCATGCTACCTAAGGGCTTCTTTGATTCTGTTTTCTGTTTTTATGCTCTTAAAACAATTTTTCAGTACAAGTTTTGTGGACAAGAAATTAAAAGAACTGTTTGAATCATTTGTTTTGGAAATCACATCTAAAAACAACAAAATAATATTTGTTTGGAAAAATCTATTTCAAAACATCCTTATTCTACTGATAAGAAACCCAAATGCTGAGAATTTTAACTGAAAGACCTGATTTTCCTAGTCCAGCGATGGCTAATTATCGATCTTAAAAATCAGTCCCCAGTAAATTTTAATTATCTTTATTCTCATCCTCTATTTGACCATTTTGCAGAGTTATACACAGTATATTCCTCTGCCTATAAGTGACCTTGATTCATGGCTGAAGACCCCATCAATTTATGTTTTTGACTGCTCTGATGCTGGGAGGATTGTCAATAGTTTTATTGAGGTACTCAGCGTCATCAATGTTAACTAATAGAAAATTACAAAAAGAATATTGGAACTGATTTTATCACTTTGTAATTTGGACTGCCGCATTGGTTGCTGGACTTGTGATTCAATAGCTTCATGAATGGAATGCTTCTAGCTCTGCGGGGTCCACAAGGGATTGTATTCTTCTGGCAGCATGTGAAGCACATGAGACATTGCCTCAGAGTGCTGAATTCCCAGCTGATGTGTTTACTTCTTGTCTTACAACACCTATCAAGATGGCATTGCGATGGTGAAGATTTTCTCCTTATCAGTTCGTTGTTAGTTTATACTTATTGTCGTTGGTGTCAAAGCTCGCATTATGTAATCATGGGTCTTTCCTTCTTCATATCTGAAGAAACTGTATTGGTCAGTGTGTGTGTATTTGAAGAAATTCTGAACGATGAACTTAGGTTGAGAGGAGAGAAGGAAGTATCGTGTCAACTTCCTTGCCCTTCATATATTTATGATTCTCTCGAGTGGCATTAGAGATAATGGACTAATGAAAGCATATGGTTTCTTTCTGTGTGGTTTGTTCATTGGTTAAAGATTGTCATTTGTATAATTTCAATTTCAATGAATAAAAGGGGAAAATGTAATGATAGAGCTGTATGATCATCTAGAGAAGAACTTCCTCTTTCGAGAGAGAAAATATCAATCAGTTGTAGTTTGTAGGAGTTATTGTGGATCAATGTGAGAATGCATTTACCTTCATAATGTTTATTTTGTTCTTTTTCTTCTGTTTGTTGGTGTTAGAATCTGGAAAATAGAAGTAGAAATAGGGAAAGGGGAAGAGAGATAAGAGAAAGAATAGAGAAGAGAGGAACTCTAGAACCAGAATCTGTAATCCTAGAGAAGAGAGAAGATGAATGAAAGGAATAGAGAGAAAAGAAAAAAAGAAGGGAGAGAGAAGGAGAGAAAGACTAGAACTAGAATCTGAGTTCTAGGGATAGAGAGAAGGTAAATATGTGAATAATAACTTCATTCATCCATAATGCCAATTCTGCACATAATAAGTCTAGATAGTCTGACAAGGAAACTGGAAGTACCTATCAATAACTACCTATAACTTAAGATGAGACTTAACAATAACTGATTCATTAAATAACTAATGCGTAAAACTACCAATAACCGATTTATAATGTAACAAATGCATAAAACTACCCCTTATTCATTTTTTCCTCCTAGATACAGTGAAAATGACATAGGACTCTAACTTCGTTGTTTACTGGGGTTGGACCTGTGTATCTTTATACTTAATATTTTTTGTGGACGTTGACTACCAATGTTCTGAGTGTCGTTTTCATTTTGTTTTTGCACTGGATAGTGGATACTTTCTTTTCTATAATTTTATTTATTTTAGATTTATCATTTTATGTGGTTTTATTTCATGTTAAAAGGCTATTTGCAACTCTGGTGTGATTTGTCTCCTAGGTTTTGCACTCGCTCATCACTCCTTGAATCGCTTGATTATTCACTTATAGACAAGATCCCTGGCCGGCCGAATGACCGAAAAACACTTCTGGGTGAATTGAATTGGATCTTTACAGCAGTAACTGATACCATTGCCTGGAATGTTCTTCCTCATGGTAGGCCTTAATCATCCTCATCCCAGATGATGTGCATTTTTGATTCACCATGTTATTAGTCAGTGCTTCATTTATTGGCTATGTTGGTGTCTTGTATCATGTGTATTATTGTCCTGCAGATCTTTTCCAGAGATTGTTCAGACAAGATTTGCTTGTTGCTAGTCTTTTTCGAAACTTTCTACTTGCTGAGCGAATTATGCGAACTGCAAATTGCTCTCCAGTCTCTCACCCAATTTTGCCACCAACCCATCAGCATCATATGTGGTACACAGGGTGTTAATTGTTAGAATATATTCATTTATGGTGAAAATAGTTGTTTCACTGTGTTATATTGCTGCTGCAGGGATGCTTGGGACATGGCTGCTGAGCTCTGCCTTTCACAACTTCCTTCCTTAGTTGAGGATCCTAATGCAGAATTTCAGGTATTTTAGGATTTTTTTTTTCCAGTTCTCTGAAGTAGACTAGTAAAGTTTCTTTCTGGAATTTTTTGAAGATAATTCTCTGTACTGCATTAAAATAAGAAAAGTGCCTGAATTATGATAGCTGAAGAGGTTTTGCTTTGGCTTACTTGGTGAAGTATGTGCCTTTTCTTTCAGCCAAGTACATTTTTCACTGAGCAGTTGACAGCATTTGAGGTATGGCTTGACCATGGTTCTGAACACAAGAAACCACCAGAGCAATTGCCTATAGTTCTTCAGGTGTGGCACAAGCCTTGCTCTTCTTTTAAATCTTTTGAATCACTGTTTTGGTTCCTTCTACTTTTGTTATGCACGTTGATGGTTTTTGCACAACCTGTTGTCAGGCATTGTTCCTCTGTTTGTGGGTGAGATGGAACAAGGTGTTTCTTGCTTGAAGTTGTCTCATATAGGTTGCCGTTGATGACTATTATGGTTCTAGTGGAAGCTTGTTTTGCCATATTTTATCAATGTTTAGCCATATAATTCATTACTAGATCCAAAAGTAGTGATGTAATACTAATTTGGGGTCCCGTTCTACTCATGGAGATGATGTCTGCACTGAGAAGTTATATACTATTTCTCAATTGTTTGGTCTTTCAATTTTCATGCGTTTTCAATTTGTATGCTCACTAATCTTTCCCTTGCTCATTATATGATGACTACGAACATTGGTTTATATTTCTATGATTTCTCTCAAGCTGTTGTGGTTGTTGTTCTATCAAGTTTAAAATATTCTTTAAGTTTACTTTCTAGCTTATCAATTACTCTTGTTCATATTATGTATACTTTCTGCCCTCTGGAAAATTGTTGGCACTTGGCCCTTGCATTTATTGGAGTTGGCATGGTTTTTATTTAAGGTTTTGCTGAGTCAATGCCATCGATTCCGTGCTCTACTACTCCTGGGAAGGTTCCTTGATATGGGGCCATGGGCCGTAGATCTGGTAATATCTCATGTCTCTTTCAAGCCATTTGCCCTTTTAGCTGTAGCTGTCATATTTTTATGATTGGTTTGTGATGCCATAACCTGAACTCAAGTTTTCTACATGTAGGCATTGTCTGTTGGAATATTTCCTTATGTGCTAAAGCTATTACAAACAACAACACCAGAACTCCCTCAGATTCTTGTATTCATATGGACAAAGATTCTTGCTCTTGATAAGGTACCTTCTGATTATCTCAATATAATGACTATGACTTGCCAGTAATATGCCAAATATGTTTCTGATTTCTGAATATAAACTTTTATGCCCCCGGCCCAGCGTGCCCCCCAAAAAAAAAAGCGAACACACTGCTTTCACAATTTGGATGTCATCCATTTCAGTCGTTTAATGCATTTGCCACATGCAAACCATATAAGCTGTGATGTAAATGTTTTCACATTTTGTGAGGGCTCTGAAAACACTAGTAATACATTATTAGACAGCCACATGCAACCTTTTATGTTAGTGATTCTTCAAGTTGTTAAGTTTGACTTTGAAATATATAAACTGTTATATTTTGCATTATATGTCTGGCTTCAAAGAGAATAGAATAATGATAGACGAGAAAAGGATAATTCTGTTATATAAGAAAATTCAGTGATATGAGAACTTAGTATGGCAGCTTATCATAGTGTACTGGCCTTAGGTTGTTTGAAAATGCGGATACACAGATTCCAATACATTTAATAGAGTTCATAATTTAAGAGATATTGATTTATCCCTTTTGGTACGAAATTTTGATCATCTTGTTTTCCCTACTACTTGATGTTTAAGCATGGCCTGTTTTATGTCTACTCTTAAAAACCATGCTCAATTGTCGGGCTGCAGTCGTGTCAGGTTGATCTGGTAAAGGATGGAGGACATATCTATTTTATTAAGTTTCTTGATAGCATGGAAGCAAATCCTGAGCAACGTGCAATGGCTGCTTTTGTTTTGGCCGTGATTGTGGATGGGCACAGACGGGGCCAAGAAGTTTGTATAGAAGCTGGTCTAATTCATGTCTGCTTAAAGCACCTTCAGAGTTCATCTCCCAATGATACGCAAAATGAACCCCTGTTCCTACAGTGGCTTTGCCTCTGTCTTGGGAAACTTTGGGAAGACTTTACTGAGGCCCAAATAATAGGGTTGCAGGCAGATGCCCCATCTATATATGCCTCTCTACTGTCTGAACCGCAGCCAGAGGTTAAACTTCTCTATATTTAGTTCTATCGCAAGTGTTATAAGATGAATGTACTTGTTTTTTTAGTATATTGATATAGGGCCTGTTTGTTTATGCTTAAAAAAATTATTTTCAAATTATTTGATAGAGTGATGGTTGTTTAGCTCAACTTCAAAAATCTTTAAACAATAAAGGGCAAAACAAGGAACTTTTTAAGAAAGTGGTCAGTTTCTAAAGCTAATCCAAACCAAGTAGTTTATCAAAATAAGCTGAAAACAGATTTATTTTTTATTTTTTCCTGAAAGTGATTATTTAAAAAAGCATAAACAATTAATTCAAATCAAGCAAATCCCTCGTGTTTATGTTAATTAAAATCAGTTATTTAAGCTTAAACAAATGGGCAAATAATCAAACAAATTATACAACTCACATCTTGAAAATCTCAGGTTAGGGCTTCTGCTGTTTTTGCACTGGGTACCCTTCTTGATTTGGGTTTTGACTCTTGTAAAGAAGGTGTTGGAGGAGATGAATATGATGATGATGAAAAAGTTAGGGCTGAAGTTTCCATAGTTAAAAGTCTTCTGAGAGTTGCTTCAGATGGAAGTCCATTGGTTAGGGCTGAGGTTGCAGTTGGTAAGTTGTGAAGCACAAGTATTTAATTTCTTTAATTTTTTTTTTGAAGTTTACCTTTATTTATTATAAGAACGGAAAGTACCAAGCATGGAACTCAACTGGTATTCTTTACTAATTAACAGATTTGCTTGGTGTTTTTAAACACTCTGGGTGTATGTAAAATTGTTGAAGTGAACCCACTACCACCATCCTCAACCTCCATGTGCTGGTGAAGTAAGGTGCTAAAGTTGGGAAGGGAAAGAATTATATTTAATATTATGCACAAATTTTAACTATTGTAATGTAATATCAACATATGAATTGATCGAATAACTATAAAATTCATATATAATATTATATGTTCAAAATAGAGTATTATATATCCGTAGAAATTCAACTCCACAACTAAAAAAATGTTGCAGCCTTAATCTCATGCACTCTGATTTCGAACTTATGTTAACTAACTTCTTTGTCATGGACCTGGCTGAAGGACCCTTCCCTCATTCACTAAGAGTTGAGGGCTTCTTCTGGCTTCTTGGTGCCTTAGGGTGTGCATGGTTGGAGGGGAGGGGAGGGAAAAAACAGGACGGGAGGAGAAAATGGTGGGAACATTTAGTGTAGTGGGGCCCACAAAGTTTTCCTCTCCATTAAATTTTCCCTCCCCTCCCCTCAAACCAAACATACCCTTAGGCACGTCTTTAACTTCCTTGGCGTGTCTAAACCTAACATACATGTCTAAGGGAATGATACTTGACAGCTTTTGGCCCTTAATTCTTAGAACCTTTTCATTCACCTTATCTGTTCATGAACTTTGTTGGACTGGTTAAAGTTGCTCTACCGTGGAACTTCTATGGAATTGAAATTGATTTTTTTTCACCTTATTGTTGTTTCTCTTAACTTTTCAGCTCTTGCACGCTTTGCCTTTGGCCACAACAAGCACCTAAAGTCTGTTGCTGCTGCATATTGGAAACCGCAGACAAATGCTTTGTTGAAGTCCTTACCGTCATTGGCTCATATAAAGGGTTCAAGTGGGAATTATCCTAGCCAGAACCAACATGTGCCTCATGGCAGTATTGTTTCGCCTCAAATTGGTCCAATTTTAAGGGTTGGGAATGACATTTCTTCAGTGGTTCAAGATGGACGGATCTCTTCTAGCAGTCCTCTCACAAATTCTGGAATTATGCATGGGTCACCTTTGTCTGATGATTCATCTCATCATTCTGATTCAGGAATACTTGGTGATGGTTTGAGTAATGGAGCGTTAAACCACTCTGTGCCAAAACCCCTAGACAATGCATTGTACTCACAATGTGTATTTGCCATATGCGCTTTAGCTAAAGATCCCTCTCCATGTATTGCAAACCTTGGTCGTCGGGTGCTATCCATAATAGGTATTGAGCAAGTAGTAGCAAAACCTTTGAAATCTAGTGGTGTTCTGACTGGTGAACCAACAACATCTAATCTTTCTGGGCTAGGCCGTTCATCTTCATGGTTTGATATGAGTGGAGGTAGATGCCCTCTTTGCCTTCTGTCCTTTTGCAATGAAGTTTGGTGTAGCTTCTCTTCCTCTTGCATCAGTTTTATTTTTTGTGATTATTCTTTCCAGTATGTCATTGGCCTTCTTGTTTGTATTGCATGCTGTTTTCGCAGGTCACTTGCCTCTAACATTCAGAACTCCTCCAGTCAGTCCTCCTCGCCCAAACTACTTAACTAGGATTCGAAGAGTGTACTCTTTAGAGTTCAGGCCGCACTTGATAAATTCTCCTGATTCAGGTTTAGCTGATCCACTTTTGGGTTCTGGTGGAACTTCTGGGCCTTCAGATCGTAGTTTTCTTCCACAATCAACTTCTGGGCCTTCAGATCGTAGTTTTCTTCCACAATCAACTATATATAAATGGAGTTGTGGGCAATTCTCCAAGCCACTCTTAACTGCTGCAGATGACACTGATGAATTATTGGCTAGAAGAGAAGAGAGAGAAAATTTTGTTTTGGAGCACATTGCAAAATGCCAGCTCTCTGGTTTGTGTTGTATTAATATATCTTTATTCCTTTCACCAATTATCTTGATACTTCAAATTGATCATATAATGCATTCTGTTCTGTTCAGCTGTTAGCAAGCTAACAAATCCAGTTGCAAAATGGGATATAAAGGGTATTCAAAAAACATTGCTACAGCCTTTCTCTCCAATAATAATAGCTGCTGATGAGAATGAACGGGTCAGGTAAGCAAATTTCATTGATTACTCTGTTAGCCAAGTGGAGACTGATTTTAGTGTCATCTGGCTCAGAAAAAGCGTACAAATATATGGTTGAATTTTTTTTTTTTGGGTGCATGTGTTTGGGCGATGTCCAGAGTCATAATGGCTGTTAGCTGGAAAGAGCTACAAGTGTATCATAGTGTGTTATGCCATTTTGATTATTATTGTTGACAAATGTTGTTTGGATTTTTTCTTCAGAGTATGGAATTATGAAGAAGCAACACTTATGAACAGTTTTGACAATCACGATTTTCCTGACAAAGGAATTTCTAAGCTCTGCCTAGTAAATGAACTTGATGATAGCTTGCTTCTGGCTGCTTCATGTATTGTTCTCCATTTCTGGTTTTTTCCACTTTTTTGAAGCTGTATAAATATGTTGAACTCTAAATTTGGTATTCATTTGTTATGATGCAGCTGATGGAAATATTCGAATTTGGAAAGATTATACTTTGAAGGGTAAACAAAAGCTTGTCACTGCATTTTCTTCAATCCAGGGTCATAAGCCTGGTGTGCCGAGTCTGAATGCTGTTGTTGATTGGCAACAACAAAGTGGTTATCTGGTATACAATTCTCTGAACTTCTTGGGAGTGTGGATCATCTTCCATGCTCCAATGATTCTCAATTTCTGACCACATGTTTTTGTTGTGATGATTCCTTTGATCTTATTCCTTGTTATTTCGCTAGTATGCTTCAGGCGAGATATCAACTATTATGCATTGGGATTTGGATAAAGAGAAGCTTGTTAATCCTATATCTTCTTCATCAGATTGTAGCATTTCAGCTTTGGTAAGCCTGAGTCATTTATATTGTTTGTCTGGTTATTATTTATTGCCTATACTTATGCAAACTATCATAGCGTGGAAACTTTGCTGCTGATAGCATTTGAAGCATGGACAAAGTTGATGTTACCAGACATGAAAAAAAGGCTGTACATTCCACCTGGATGTATTAATCTGGAAATTAGCATTACTTTGAGAAGCCCTGTAGATAACTACCCTAATATCTACTTTCTGGAAAAATCTGTGACATGGTTTCTTATTTTAGACTGCATGAAATCTTCAAAATTTTGTGATGTAGTCATCGAACTTCAAAACCAATGCTAATGCAGTACCTGTTCTCGCCAGAAGCAAATTCTTCCTATTGTGGTAATTTTACTTAGGTTTCCTTCTCATATCATAATGGCTAAAAACAATATGAAAAAAATAAATACTCTAAGAAACAAATAGTTAACTATTGGTTTAGCATATGGGTGGCAATGGTTATTCATGATCTGATCATCCATCATTATTCCATTAGACACCCTATTATTTGGTTCGACTAAGGGGAGGGGAGGGATTTTAATGGAGGGAGGAAGAGACTTTAGTAATCCTTTGTTTGGATCAAGGGTAGAGGAGGGGAGTGATTTTAATGCTTTTTTTGTTTGGTTTAGGAGGGGAGGGAAGGGAGATAGTTACATTGCAGTATTGCACCCTCTCCTTCATTTCTCTCATCCAAACGAGCTCTCCTCCCTCCCCTCCAAAAAAGCCCAAACAAACAGGGGCTAAGTTGTTTCTCCTTTCAGCCATTGATATGTAGAGATCAAATGGTTTTCGGAAGATTGGATGCAAAGTTTCATAAATATGGCTCTGGACCAATCTAACAAATCATAGATATCTTGTAGATCCATTCATGTCAGTCATTACAAGCAGATACATGTAGGCGCATATATAGGCGCATTTGTGTATCTAACAAATCATAGATACACAAATGTGCTTATTTATACAAACACATATAGGCGCATATATATCAAATGTACATAAACACATCTATGCATGAGAACATACATGTGCACTTGCAATGTGTTTCTACTGATGTGTATATGAGAACACTTATATGCATGTGTATATAAATTTACATATACACACACGTTTGTTAACAAACGCCGCCGCATATATATAGACATTTTTGTATAAGCCCACAGGCATGCTTAAATATCGACACATTTGGATAATATACAAATACACACATAACTCGTGTATGGGTGTGTGAACATATGTGGGCATGCACGCATGCATTTTTGTTGGCCTTTATCCTTAAATTTAAGAGGAATTACAAAGGTGCTGCTTTGAAGTGCAAGCATATATTTCTAAGAAAACATCAAGTATAAATTGACACTATAGATCATTATTAAATTATGTATTTTAATATAATTTTAAATAATGGTGATTCAGATATTTATTTTCGAGGCTGATTTATCTCATTCCTGGTTATAATTTGTCTTATAAAGTCTGATGCCACTTGAGGTTTCCGTTCCAAAGCTGAAAATTAAGCTTTGTTCCAATATTCTGAACCAACTTGGTCTTTTCTGTCAAATCTTCAAACAGATCACGTTGTCCTTATGCCTTTATCTTCCAGTTGTATTTTGTACCGTATGTCTTATGTTGCTTACACATCCAATTCCTGTTTCATTGATATATCATATATTCTATTCAGGCTGCATCTCAAGTTCACGGGGCACACTTTGCAGCTGGATTTGTGGATGGTTCTGTAAGACTCTATGATGTCAGGACATCGGAGATGTAAGCATCTCAGATTAATGAATTTCTCCTTTCATAATTGTTGGCTTCTGTTTTATATTCCTTTCTCTATGGTTATATTTATCTTAATGCTTAGACCTGTCTATTTTAATTGTTTCAAGAATGACGTATCTCCTTTCAGTATACAAGCCTCTTGCTGCCTCACTAATCTTTGTTGCTGTAAAATGATGTTCTTAGGGCTGTCTGTGAATTACGGCCCCACACACAAAGAGTACAAAGAGTTGTGGGGATCAGCTTCCAACCTGGACTAGACCCAGGAAAGGTAAGAGGGGCATCTCGCTAGTTTCATGCCTCCGTCTATGATTTGTATTTCTTGCTACATTTTTGTTGGCACAGTGGCCTGCAATCTATGATTTTTTATTTAACATGGAAGATGAAATCATATGGCATATTTTTTTCCCCTTCAGATTGTCAGTGCTTCTCAGGCAGGGGATATACAATTCCTTGATGTCAGAAATCAGACAAATGCCTATCTCACTATTGATGCTCACAGGGGCTCACTCACAGCTTTTTCTGTACATAGACATGCTCCTATTATTGCCAGTGGTTCAGCCAAACAAATTATCAAAGTCTTTAGCCTGGAGGGTGATCAACTAGGCTGTATCAGATACTATCCAACCTTAATGGCCCAGAAAATTGGTTCCGTTAGCTGTCTCAGTTTTCATCCATACCAAGTACTGCTAGCCGCTGGTGCTGCAGATGCTTGTGTCAGTATCTATGCAGATGACAACAACCAAGCAAGATGAATCAACATATCGCCCACGACATATCTTTTTCGGTGGCCTCTCCTCTGCAGGGTTGCGACAAACATGATATCAGGAGCACCACACACATGTTTGAATCATCGTACGATGCTGCTCAGCAGTGAATCCATCTGGAAATATTGGGTAGGATGCACTCTACTGGTCATTTATGCAATTTATTCATTAGCCTCCATGGTAGCCAGTTGCACCCAGTCCTGAAGGAAAATCCTGAATATTGGTTGGACTGTTGGAGGCTCTGGCAAATAATGTCATCTTCATTATGTGTAAATATCCCCTATTGCTGTGCCTTTCTTCTGTGTGATATTCGCACTCTTGCCCATTGTGTATATTAATTTTTTTAGGTGAAATCATAATTTAGTGGTGCTGATTGACTCCTTAAATGTGGGGCTCATCCACCCATGATTGTAATGACTGTTGAATTCAATTATTGTTTTTGCTAACATGTAATTAAATTCAAGTTTGGGTATGTTTGCTTTTCTTGAATTAACTTGCATACTTCATGAAAATCATTGTTATAAAACTCTGTATTAAAAACTATTTAACATACCTTTAACAACATAAAAATTAACAGTTTATATTGCAATATGTAATTAAAATCAAAGTTTGTGTTGCACTTTTTTATCACCCTTAATTTAAACTACGACGTGCCTTTGCAAATACATAATACGTGAGAATAAAACATCAAAATGAATAACATGATTAAAAACAAAAAAATTAAAAACAAAAAATGAAATGACAGTATCGTTGATTTCTTTCTAATAACTATTTGTATCTTAATTATTCTTGCACATAAAAACATACTCCAATTTTTTTATATTAATATCAAATGTGCAATTTACAAGTTTGAAATATTTAAAAGTTATGAACAACATAATTTTTTTTATCATTATAATCACTATGATTTATTTTTTTAGATCTTATATTACACAGCCAAATAATTGTGCCTTAGTTAATATAAACTATATATAGTTTGAATGGGTAAATAAACATGAAAAAAACTTTAATTAGATTATATCTTCTCAAATTCGTAAGAATTATTGAAATCATAACTTCATAAATTTGATGCAATCTTAGAAGACTAAGAGCCCATTAATTCAATTGCATTCTCAAAAGAAGAGTGTTTGATTGTTCTTTAAGTGTCTATTTGGATTAGTAGTAGAAGTTACTTTTTCAACGTGATTTACCTCATCCTCCTCCAACGCCGCCGCCCCTACCTCCTCCGCCATTGTATTTGTCCCCACCTACCATCGCCACCGTCACATCACCTTTTTCGTCGCCTCCACCACCACAACCATCGCCATCGGACAATCCTTGACAAGATAGCATGACGGTTATGAGGATAGAGCGCTGGCCCTTTACTATCTTTTTTTTTTTTTTTACAAAGATTATATTAAGGGTAAAATAGACTTTGTATGATATACTAATTTTAAATAATTATTACAAAAATTACTCACTGCAAACATTAGCCTGTAATTAATATGCACTGAGAGTGTAATGGGATCAAACCAAACCATATCGCCCATGATATATCAAATGAACGGCAACACCTACTTGCATAGCATATGAAATAACTAACTTCAAAATAACAATATTTCAATGAGAAATAACTAACCTTTTGCTGTATTATTAGAAGCATCAGATGATACAAACTCGAAAATTCTAAGACTGTTTCCGTTCATCACTTCCAAAGGATTAAAAAACACGGTGATGCTCGATAACGGGTCTGATCAAGAAAGCACAAACCCCAAAAAAAAAAAAAAAATCTATAAATTCCCTCAATAGCTAACGACCAAGAGGAAGGCCACTTTGGCTAGAGTAACACTTGCTTCAGATATAAGCAAGTTATTAGCTGGTCGATCCATTTTGCTCACCAGTATTACTTCTATCGCCACTGCAACAGAAGAAGTGCGGAAGCTTTACACGGCCACAACACCTACAGAGGAAGAATTTGTAATAATCACAGCTGAATCAGATAAACACACATGCACTTCAAACTATTGAAAATTTGCAAGACACATCAGATCTCAACTCACACTCCGACTTAAACATATACAACAGAGGTATTTTCATTCATCGGTACCTCATTACCCCCTTGAGCTTCCCCCACGCAGTATCTACAATCACTATATGGCTGTTCAAATAAAATTTATTCAAGCCATTCAATGAGAACAATGCATAATGAGTTGGTGTGAATTTGTGGCAGTTAACTTGATCCCGTATTGTTACCAGCTGTCAGTTACCGATGCACTTTTGTTTTATGTTCCTATCTTAAGCTAGATCTACATCAAGTGTGAGAAGTCATTGGTACTAGGCAGGGGAGAAAAAATGGAGTACGATGGTAAAGTCTAGTTTTTTATCCTGTCTAGGAATTGAGCTTGGCTAGTGTTTGAGCCAACTTACCCGTTCACTAGTATGTTCATAGGTGAGAATTAATGCAAGCCATCAACTCCTTAACATGGAAATTAATGCATAATCACCACCAGCAAGCCAATTCCTTGAGAATTGATTTTTATCCCTTTGTGATTGTATGTTCATAGGTGAGGATGAAAACAAGTTGCATTCACTTGCTAAATTGTACAAAGCAAGCATAAATTTTAATCCACATTTTTCTGACTCTCCTTTCTATCTGCCTATTTTAAGCATAACCTGAGCACACCATTAAATTATGATATAGCAAGATTAAGTAATTAGCATGAAACAAGACACCCAAATGAAACGAATTTATAAACTAGATTAAAGGAACATAAAGCCTCCACTAAATTGGATAATGAAAACGTCCAAATATTTCCAACACATGATAATTTATATAGAGCATAATAACTGTAGCTCAGATAGCATTATTCAGAAAGAAACTAGAGCTTACCTGCATCGGACTATCACAGGGATAGGTTTCAAAGCTTTTGGTCCATTTCTTATTCCTCTTTTATGGCGAGAGACCTACATAACATACAAAGCCATTGAAAAAACAAATTCAAAGCCAAATGAAATAATAGAACAATATGCAAAATAAGACACAAGAACCAATCATGCTCAAAAATATATCATTTCCAAAATAAATCGATTGATATTGCAAGCAGTAAAGCTTGAAATGAATGAAGTTCCCATTAAGAACAATAAATGGTAAATGAAAGCCAAGTCAAAAGAGTACCTTCTTTTTTGGGACAGCCATGAGCTCCATAGACTCGCCAAAAGAGAAACTAGGAAAACTAAACTCAGGCAAAGTGAATTGGGGTGATACAACCCCATGGCTAAAGCTCCCTGATAAAGGTGGAGGTTGAGGGTTGGAATGCATCCACCTTTTGATTCCTAACATGTTAGCCATTCTCCCTCCAGCGTTCCTAAGCATGTTAAGTCTCGTGGCCATTGCTTTTGTTAAGTACCACCAGTAGGCCTTTGGGCTTTGGAAGTCAAAAGAAAAATGCACTTTTTTTATAACAAAAACATAAAAAATTATTGATAATGTCAGCGGAATTGGAAATCTGGAATATGGACCAAACACTTCGACTAGTGAAGAATATTATCAGGGGAAGAAAAGTGAGCAGGAGATGGAATATAAAATAACGAGCAGAATTGAGAAATGAAAGCCATGAGGAAAGGAGCTAACACATACGTATAAGGTAAATATTGAGGATGCAAGAGAAACAGTGAGGAAAGCAACTTAATAAGCCAAGGGGAGAAAATACAGATAGAGGTGATGATTTCAAAAGGAAATTTAGACAATAAGACCTAAGGAAGCAAGTAGTAGAAGAAGCAAACAGAGTTGGAGCAGCTGAAATTTCTCCAAATTGAAAGGACATGCATAATCCCTATTGATATATAAGCCATCAATTCGAATCAATTTCAAAGTAATGGGGCGGAGTAAGAAAAGAATAACTTACAATAAGAAGGGATTTAGTATGCTGTATGCAGCCGAAGGAAGCACTCGACGGCGACGGCGCTACGTCGAGTATGGAGTTCGGACTGATTGTTGATCGATTTCAAGGGGCATGTACTGCTTCCCAAACGCCCCGTACTGATCCTTTCTCATGGGATAAATTATGGAGTACTTCCTAGTTGGCACAAGTTGTAAGCGGTTTGTGTTGCTTAAGTAAGATTTTAAGTTCGAGCTTTGTGAATGCAAAAAAACCACATTGGGAAACTCACCCGCGCGACGCGGGTCGGATCTGATTAGTCAGGGCGAAACTCGGGATATCAGATAAGCAATAAAAAAAATTATACTCCCTCCTTTAATTACATATTACTTAATTTATGTTTGTTGAGTTAGACATTTTCTAAACACCCTAGTTAACTTCCTCTATAATTATTATCGAGAGAGCATTAATAGGTTTAAACTATGAAAAAAATTGACAAATATAAAACTATATCTTATATTTATGACTAAGATTAACTTTATAAACATGTCCTATATTACGTACGGAGGGAGTATTAGTTTATTTATGAATGAAATTAAGAAAACAAAGAAAAGAAAGGGAAAACTCAGTATAAATAACAGTGGTGTAAATTTTATGTTAACATGCGTTGTCCAAAAAAAAATTATAATCTTAATTTTTATAACGTTTTTTTTTTTCGAAAAAAGAAGAAGGCAATACTTAAGAATCAACCTTTTAAGGTTTGCATATTTTAGTATCCTTTATTGATATTTGATTGTATAAATCATTAGACAAATCTGATATTTGATGAAAATAATATTTAATCCTTACTTAGATCAGAACTTATCAGCATGGCAGTTCCTCTAAGGTCGCATGTTCTGCCATTTCTCTTGTGCTTCTGTCAATAGCTATTGAAAGCACAAGAAGCATGAGCAACCACCGTAGTGTCATGGTTATAGCAATTGCTTTGAGTTTCACCACTAGCCCCACAAATAGCGTCTTGCAATGTTTCTGCCGGAACACTAGGCTTCGCCACCACCACAACTTCTAATCATCCCTATATCTAGTTGAGGTGAGCCATTGTCGGTTGGGTTACAAGGAGGTAGATTGAAACCACGAGGAGAACTAGCTAGAACAGTGAATGGTGGCAGTTCTAGAGTAAAAGAAGGCATCGGAGGAGATGTTATTTGAGCCAGGGGAGACGAAGGCTTTGTGGCTGGAAGGAGCAAGTTTACCAAAAGTGTAACGTAATTGTGGTTCTACAAGTTGAAGAGCCGTTTGACTCAAGTTAACGCTCTTGGTAAATTTACACCATCTTAAAGTGTTTATTGATATTTTTGCCCTTTCCAAAATTTATTTATACCATATGCTTCTAGGAAGAAACTTTATTAGTAAAATTACATCTTAACCTTTGAATGTTTCCTGTTTTAAAATTAATTTTCATCGACTCCAAAGAATTAAATATTGAAATACTTTTATTTAAGATCGTATGGAAGCACACTTACAAAGTTACAAGCATAGAAAACAACATTTATTATTACAAGACACTCACATTACATTTGAGCAGAATAGGAAAAACCAACGGAAATGAGTTTTGAGATTTTTAAGCAACTAGAAACAAGACACGCAGATTCTGTATCATAACCAGCAGCAGTACTGGGGGAGGCAACCAGCTGCTATAAGCAATTATTACCCTCACCCATAATAATAATATGAGTATATCTGTAAATTATGCTACCTCGAACCCATTCATAATACAGCAGCAACTAATTACCATTTTTTTGGGTTATATATAGAGCCGAAGATCACCAGATTAGCACTGCGAGCTCTACTCTTCTTTGGCGTCGTCGTTAATTTCGTCGAGAATGACAATGAGAGCCACTATGAATGCATAATCCACGTTGGGGTATACAGTGACCACGAAATTGTCTTTCCCTATTAATACGCTCTGAACTGTGTGTTTCTTATGCATCTGTAAAAATAATAATAATACTACCATTCAGGGTATAGCTAGGATTAATGAAGCCATAATTTTGACGATGGCGTTAAAGCACTTACCTGGGCGACGATGGTGTCGGACTCACCGGCGTAAATGATACAAGAACGTTCCGTCCAGCTACCTTTGACCATGTAGTCGCAAACATCTTCTTTGGTATTATGTGCTAAGAAGACATCTAATTTGGTCTTAAATTGGATTAAGGAGGACCTCCTCAGTTGGAAGATCAGATTCTTTTCTTCTAAGCTATCCCCCCTAAATGCTTGCCATCTGTCATGTGCCGTCATTATCTGCATCATTCATTTATTCTTTTTTCATTACTAAATACACACACACACAGAGTATAGAAAGATAGAGACACCAATAATAAAAAGAAAAGAGGAAACGAAATAGTTCAACAGAAAACACCAAAAAGACTTCCTAGCTCTTAACATATATATCTCAGCTAGGATAGATTCATGAAGAGGAGGGGATTGAGCTACCCAATCTTTCGTGCACCTCCCCTTTGAAGCTACATGCGCAACCCAGTTTGTAGCTGAATAAGAAGACTTGGAATCCAAACTGTTAGAACATAATTACAATTAGTGTTTACTAATTATTTGTACAACTGTAGAATTGTACTAGCTATACGTGTGCAGATATTATAGGTTCTGCTATGATTGTGTACAGATTGCATATTTGTCCTGTAGTGATGGAATGGTTACTAAATGCAAGAGAGGTCTGAGCACTACGACCAATTCAGTGCTTCAGAATATTCATCCTAAAACCCTATATTCTATTTTCTTACATGGTATCAGAGCCATTAGTTCCCTTCAATACCTTACAACCACACGGCCAGACATTGCATATTCAATCAATAAACTTAGCCAATATCTGTCTGCAGCTTCGCCAAGAACCACTCACTCTCAGGCAGTAAAACGAATATTGAGATATCTCAAGGGAACATACAGTTTTGGGTTGCAATTAAAACCTCTTCAATCCCTCAGCTTGTCTGCTTTCACAGATGCAGATTGGGTAACAGATACTGATGACAGAAAGTCTATGGCAGGCATGTGTGTGTTTTTTGGTGGTACACTTGTATCATGGTCCTCTAGAAAACAGAAAGTAGTAGCAAGATCGAGTAGAGAGTCAGAGTATAGAGCTATAGCCAATGGAGCTGCAGAGATCAAATGGATTAGCTCATTGTTATTCGAGTTAGGATTGTTTTTACACAAACCATCAGTGATTTGGTGTGATAACTTAAGTGCAAAAGCTTTGGCAACAATTCCCATTCAGCATGCTAGGAGAAAGCACATTGAAATACAATATGTCCTTCATCTCATTAGATGGCAGATTGTTTAACCAAGGCTCTTACTCATACTCGTTTTCAACATTTCAAAAGCAAACTCGGGATGATTACCACACCCTCTCGTTTGAGGGGGATGTTAGACCATAATTACAATTAGTGTTTACCAATTATTTGTACAGCTGTAGAATTGTACTAGCTATACGTCTCCAGATATTATAGGTTCTGTTATGATTGTGTACAGATTGCATATTTGTCCTGTAGTGATGAAAATGGTTACTAAATACAAGAGAGGTATGAGCACTACGATTTATGCTTTAGAATATTCATCCTAAAACCCTATAGAAATATTTTCTTACTCAAACATATTAACATGACCAAGATTGATGATAAGCTCCACTAGTGCCAAACACTCTCATGTTTAAATTTCTTTTCTCCATTTTATTATATTAAATCAAGATATATAGTATATTTATTATAATTTTATTTTCCAACATTATAATTTAGTGTTTGAATGTTCTGAACATGTTTTTATTTAAAAATAGTATAATGTTGTAAAATTAAGATATTAAGAATAACCTTATAGAGTATGTGTAATAATTTTAAAGATTGTAACTTATCGGTATGATGTACAAAAATATTAATTTTCGAATTTTTAACTTGTGATCAACATCATTTTATCACAATAAAATCAAATGACCATGTTGGAATGTTGCATCACCATTTCATAAACAATCAAATAATAATCCTAGTTTTCCGAGCAAAAAATAATAATAATCCTAGTCTTTTATCAAAAAATAAATAAATAATAATCCTAGTCAATCCACCGAACAAGAATATTTTCATATAACCCAACAAAGAAATGCAAGAATATAATTATGCGTCCAAAAAAAAAAAAGCAAGAATATAATTAAGTAGGGGGAAAAGGAAAAACCTTTCGGCGGAGGGTTACGACGGGGTTGCCGGCGGGGTCAATTAAGACACGGCGATCACGGAGGGTTAAGAGAGAACCTTTGACTTTGAAGAGGACGTTGCCCTGATGGTCAGCGATGACAAAGTTGCCGTCGGAGATGGACATGACCTTCTTCACAATGCTTAGGTCCACCGGGTAAGGAGCACAGTATTGGGGGCCGATTACGACGATCGGGTTGGCCGGCCCGGAGGCGGAGGGATAGGGCGCCGGTGGGTTAGCCATGCTGTTGAGGGGAGACTTGACTTGAGCCCTGATCGCCTTTCTTTCTTTCTCTTCCACACTCGAGAGTCGAGAATGTGAAATGATAAAACGAAGCTCTCTACTTTTGCAGATAGATAGATATAAATGGAGCCAGTTTTCCCTGATAAATGGAACCAGTTTTCCCTGCTCATCAAAAGAATGATTAGAGATAGCTCGTCACATACCGTTAGTTGGCCTACCAAATGAGTCCCAAATGACGGCAGAGGATCGAACCCACGACCGGCGCTATCCGGATCCCTTACCATCTATGCCTCGTCACATACCGTTAGTTGTTCAATTATAAAAATAAATATGGAACTCCAGATCTCATCAGGCCCGGTCAGATCTAAATGCGGTATAAAAAAGAAAAAGGAAAAAAAATCTTTTTAAGGTCTTAAGAAATCAAAAAAATGTTTAAAAAAATTTAGAGAAAAATCTGATGTATTAAAACTCATCTATGGAGTTGTCAATCTTCTACTGAAGAAGTGGTTAATAAGACATTTTTCATATCTAACATTTTCTTAGTCCTTTAAGATCAAAAAGAGATTTTCCTTAAAAAAAATCTGAATGAAATGATTAAGCACGACCACCCAAATTAGTATTACCTCCGGTCTTAATTATAAGATATAGTTGACTTTTTTTTTAGAGATTAAGGAAACTAAATAAATTACTTAATCATTTCATATGTTATGTTTTCTTAGATTATATATTAGTTTATTAGTCAAATTATTAAATTTGAAGAAAAAAATAAAAATAAAAATACTCTAAGCTAATTTAATTAGCTTCCTTAATCTCTCCAAAAAAGTCAACTAGATCTTATAATTAGGACCGGAGGGAGTACTTCTTTATGTCTTAAATATAACACATAGTTAATTTTTTTAGAGAGATTAACAAAAATAGATAAATTAGCTAATTATATCATATATCATAGGAAAAAGGAAAAATTATATTTAAATATCATTTGAATTTGCAAAACCCCCAAATGTCGGTTGAATATTAAAGGACTTAAAGGTACCAATGACCACATGGGGATTTACAAATTCGGGTGAATTTACTCTTTTACCCTTAGTTTTAAATAAATTTAAAAATAAAAAATAAAAATGACCCTCGACAGAGGACTAACTGCCGGCGGCTGGGCACCGGCCATCGACGATTGGAAATCCAGCGGTGGTTTTTTTTTTATTAAAAAAAAGAAAAAGATTCACTATATATATATATATATGCATTAACAAATATATATATATTTTTCTTAACATTTTTTCCATCAACAAACCCTCTTGTAAATCTCATTATTGAACTTGTAAATGCCATTGAAAAATTTGTAAATGTCATTGAAAGATTTGTGATAATCCACTTTTATTTGTTATTCCCTCATAGACAAAAATGGTAAACATCAAAAAACAACTCGTAACTACCATTGAAAGATTTGTAAATATCATTGAAAGATTTATGATAATTCACTTTTATTTGTTGTTGTAACATCCTCCATTTTTAAGGTCAATTGTTTATAGCTAACATGATTAAACTATTCATTACAATGTTTTATTTACATAGTTGAGCTTTGGATTTTACGAGGCCCATTCTTTTTAACTAAATATTGCTTCAAGATTTGCCAAAAATATCCAAAACATACTAGAGTATACCAAGTGAGCCCTAATGTGACAATATACAATAATTCAACATGTATCAAAAAGTTGGAAACACTATTGTTAGCAAAAGTCGCTTAAGCTTCCGAAGTCTTCCCTGATAGACCAACACGAAAACTATTACCTGAAAAATATTTGTAACCATCAATCTAACTCATTATAAATGCTAATATGTGCTCGTGAAGTATCAAGTGAAACATTTTAAATAACGAAGTACTGGACATCTAATCTACAAATTTATCAGATCACGAATTCTGTAATAAAACTTCTATATCAAATTTTCATGTCATGAATCACATATATAACATGCCAAGTAACAAATCTATACCCTGACAATCCTTTTCGCCCCCACCCTTATAACCACTGACAGAACCCATGGGCAGTAACATAATAGGTTTATTCTCTGTGACAAGACTGCACCAAGCTCTCCAATGATGAGGTGTAGCTCGGCCAAAGACTACATAACTCATATTGGACCATGAGTTCCCTTTCTTCAAATATAGAAAGGTAACATTGTCCCAAGAGCTGACCCTTAACCCGACCAAAGGAAAAGGATGATACCAAGAACCCTGAAAATGTCAAAGTCATCCACTGTATACCTAATGGTAGCATACCACGTGGTATTATATATAACGGGGGAAGGCGGTGGAACATTTACTTATTCCTTAATCCACAAGTATATATATATATATACTGCTACCACCGGTTTATAGTTTTTTTTTTTTTTAAAAAAAGTAAATATTAATTTATTTATTATCATTATTATTAATTGTTTTTTTTCCTTTCTGCTTTTCTACGTTTTTGCCTTCTTCTTGTTTTTTTTTTTTTTACTACAAGTATTTATTATTTCTACACCATTATTCCACTAATTTCTTTTACTATCATAAATGATATTTTACATACAAACCTCTATTTTGATAACTACACAATAAATTCATGTATCATGATTAATTAATTTTTCTTATTTGTAATTAAATTCTAATACAAAAATTAGGATGTTACAGTTGTTCTCTCAGAGACAAAAATGGTAAACCTTAAAAAACAACTCGTAACTGTCATTGAAAGATTTGTGATAATTCACTTTCATTTGTTGTTCCTTTAGAGACAAAAATGGTAAACCTCAAAAAACAACTCGTAACTGCCATTGAAAAATTTGTAAATGTCATTGAAGAATTTGTAAATGTCATTGAAAGATTTGTAATAATCCACTTTCATTTGTTGGTTCCTCAAAGACAAAAATAGTAAACCTCAAAAAACAACTTGTAACTGTCATTGAAGAATTTGTAAATGTCATTAAAAGATTTGTGATAATCTATTTTTATTTGTTGTTTCCTCAGAGACAAAAATGGTAAACTTGAACAACAAACTCGTAAATGCCATTGAAATATTTGTGATAATTCACTTTGATGAAACAAAAAAAAGGAAAGGGTGTAATTATAACAAATCTTTCAATAGCAATTACCAATTCTTCAATGACATTTACAAGTTCAGTAATGGGATTTACAAGAGTGTTTGTTGATGGAAAAAATGTTAATAAGGATATATATGAAAGGCTTGGCTATCACCCAAGAGGAGGGGGTGAATTGGGTGTCTGATTAAAAACTTAGAACTTTAAAAATCTTTTTGCAACTTACTGAAAGTAGTTTGAATGACAATAGTAATTTACAAAGTGATAAACAATCATTCAAACATATATGCTGGGAATGTAAGAGATAAGGGAAGAGAATATGCAAGCGTGATTTATCTTGGTTCGGCCCAATCCTTGACCTACGTCCAGGTCCCAAGCTCCACTTGAGATTTTCAATCCACTATCTTCTTTCAACTTGATTACACGTTCGTACTTGAAGTAATCCTCTCACTAGGATTCACTCCCCTTACAAACCGTAATCAATACACCCGCTTGATCACACACTCTGTACTCAAAGTAACCCTCTCACTAGGATTCACTCCCCTTACAAGTTGTAATCAATACAATGGGTTTCCCACTCAAGATCACCCAATCTTGAGCAACTCACAGATAGAAAGATAGAATGGTTACAAATAAATCTTCTCTCTCTCAGAAGTGAATGACTAACACTGAAGAACAATACAACTCATTTCACTCTCTATGATAAGCTATGTAGACATTGAAAACAAAGAGTAAATGATAAGAATATCAGAGTATTAGCATGATGAAGATGAGAGCTTGTATCTCTGCGTTTTTCTCTTGTCTCTGTTTTCTCTTATCTTGTGGAAACTTCAAACCTCTGGGTATTTATACTGATTGAAGCTTGATGACAGTTGGAGAATATAGCTGTTGGGAATATAGCTGTTGATAAGATTCAATGACTGTTGGATAAAGAAATATAGCCGTTAGACTCAGATGAAACTAGCCGTTAGAACTTCGTTTTCTGAACCAACTATGACATCAACATTTACTTTACTCTTGATCTTCAATTTACCAGCCTTTGATCATCTGAAACATGTACACAAATGATATAAATGATGTTAAGAAGTATTATAGATCATTTGGATAATCATCTGAATGTTCTTGAAGAAAAACGAGATTTTCGAAACGATGATTTTCTGAAGCAAAAGTGCAAACTCGAGTTTGCATTTGTTAACTCTAGTTTAGAGGTTGTTACTTTACTCAAGATTGCTCTCTGTCTGATGGAAACTCGAGTTTTGATTCTAAACTCGAGTTTGCTTCATTTGATAGCAAACTGTTCAACATCTCGAAATAAACAGTCGACTTTCGAGGGACATATCTCCCTGGTTTGAACTCCGTTTTGGTCCATTCAAATCTTGATAGAAAGAACTTTGAATCTTCTTTCATATGAAACATATTTTAGCTCAATCGTACTTGTACTTTGTGAGATATACTCAAAACATTGAAGCTTGTTTTTCTATGTGGCGTGAATTTCACTGTCAACTTCTACAATTCATAGCTCCTTCATATGAACTCCTTTTGGCTTGAATTTTATATCCAAATTACAAATTTGGAGTCTAGTTTCATATGCAACTTATTTCACCTTAATCCGATGTCTGGTTTGGGAGATATCATCGAATTACCAGACGTCGCCCAAGCTGAACGTGAAACAGAGTAGAACAGAGTTGTTGATCACAGCTGTAAACTCGAGTTTTGACTTGTTAACTCGAGTTTTCCTTGTCCAGAGACGCCAGAGATGCTGAAGACATTGCAAACTCGAGTCAGTTAGTGATTAACTCGAGTTTTGAGTTCCAAACTCGAGTTTTGACTTCCAAACTCGAGTTTTCTCATACCAGAGAGGCAAATCGTTGTAGTGAAGTAGGAAACTCGAGTTTTAATATCTGGACTCGAGTTTTCTCATCCTGAAACTGATTTTTTGCTGGTTTTAACTCTGAATTGACCCATTCCAACTTCCATATGATCTTGGAGACTTCTAGCATCGATATATGAACTTGAATAATAATTTTCTCAATCCATTCAACAAGTTCTTCCTTCTTTCTTCTCTTCTCTCCATTATTTTCCATAATTTAATTCTTTCTTTCTTTTCTTCTCTTCTTCTCTTGTTCCACAATTCAATTATTTCTTCTCTTCTTTTCTTCTTCTTGAACTTGAACTCATCATTCTCAACAAGTTCTACCTTCTTCAATATCTCCTCTTTCTTGAGCTTGACATTCTTTCCAATTTCTTCTTTCTAAAATCTCTTATCACCTTCTTGAGCTATTATTCAACTTGGACTAATCTACATTATTCAACTTGGACTAATCTACATTAAATATAGTAGTTAGTCAATGTAGGAGATAAATATATCATATAAACTTATTGCTCTTAATAATGAAGCAAAAATCTTGTATGATATATTTATCTCCTACATTAACTAACTACTATATTTAATGTAGATTAGTTCAAGTTGAATTATAGAGATTAATCAAGAAGGAGAGAATGCCAAGGAAGCAAGAAGTTATCAAAGTATTTTAGGATTGATCAAGAGAAGAGAAGAAAGAAAGAGTTGAATTATGTAGAATGATCAAGAGGAGAGATTGAAGAAGGAAGAACTTGCTGAATGGAATGAGAATATCATTATACAAGTTCTTAGATTATACTCGAAGTTTCCACGATCAAATGGAAGTTGAAATGACTCAATTCGGAGTTAAAACAAGCAAATATAAGATTCAGGATGAGCAAACTCGAGTCACGAAGTTTCAACTCGAGTTTACTACATTGCTGTAGTGATTTGCTTCTCGGATACGAGCAAACTCGAGTTTAGGATTCAAAACTCGAGTCAGACATCATAAACTTGAGTCAATAAGTGTTTTCAGCACCTCTGGCGTCTCTAGGCTAGTTAAACTCAAATTTGCCACTATAAACTCAAGTTTGTCATGCTTTCAGCTCCTCTATTCACCTCTGTTTCAAATTCAACATGTACGAGCTCGGGTAATTTGATGATATCTCCCAAAAAAGAAATCGGATTGAGGTGAAACAAATTTTCTATGAAACTAGACTTCCAACACATCATTATGACAAAGTTTCAAGCCTAAAGGAGTTCAGATGAAGGAGCTATAAATTGTAGAAGTTGGAACTGAAATTCACGCCACAAGCAAACCAAGCTTCAACGTTTTGAGTGTATCTCATAAACTACAAATCCAATTGAGCTGAAATTAGTGGCATATGAAAGTAGACTCAAAATGAGTTCCATCAAGATTTGAACCAACCAAAACGGAGTTCATACCAAGGAGATATGGCCCTCAAAAGTTTACTTAAGTTTGTGTTTGGCCAAGAGCTTTCAAAGAATTTACTCTTTTAAAAAAACTCGAGTTTGACTTAGCAAACTCCAGTTTGTGCTAGACCGAGAGCTTTTCACTATATTTTGAACTTAAGAAAACTCGAGTCTAATCTTGCAAACTCCAGTTTAATTTTTGTGGAATTAATCTTATTTTCATTTCAAAAGGCTCAAACTCGAGTTTGTCACTTAATGACTCCAGTTTACATGAACTCAAATCGTTTTCAAGATGCTTTCCCGAAACTCATTTCAAACAAGGTACAAACTCCAGTTTACATCTTCAAAGACATCTTCATTTAAACTTTATTATTTCTAAACTTCAGTTTGCTTGAACAAACTCAAGTTTGAGTCGTCCCTGTTTTGCACTCTCTGATTTTGAATTTACGAAATCTTCATGAATGATTTGTATACTTCATATTGTCACTCATTACTATTCTTACCTATGTTTAATCAATTTATTAGTGAGTTTCAGATGATCAAAGGTTGTTAAAACGAAGATCAAGGATAAAGTAAATGTTGATGTCATAGCATATATTGCCGGTTCAGAAAACAAATGTAATACCCCGAAATTTGAATTAGGGAATTTAAGGGCCAAAGTGCCAAAATGACCAAAATACCCCTGGAGGAGTAAATAACTTAGAAAAATGGTGAAAAATCCTAAAGGGCAATGAAATAATTATTTAAATTGAGAGAGCGTATATCTCTAATTTTGGTAATTTAATAAATTACAAACTTGGAGAAATTGAGGAAGAATGCTCAAAAAGTATGGTAATGACCATAATGCCCTCACAAATTCTAAAATAAAGCGAGAACATATGGAAACAGAAATGTCAGTGCAAGAATTATGAGGTAATGAGGTATTCTAATTAAGAAAATTATCAACTGTTGATAAGAAAGTAATTAGGTAATTATTGGCTAATTACTTAAGCTTAAGCAAAGGAAATTATGAAATAATTATGTAAAGCTCAAAAATTTGTGGAAAAGGTTTAAAATTAGTAAAAATATATTTACTAATTAATTGGAAATTTTGGAGAAAATAGTTAAGTTTAGGTATTTTTAAGCCTAAATACAAGAATGGACCAATTAGGTAATTTTGTGGAATTTTGGAAAAATTAAATAAATAAATCATTAAATAATTAATTAAATATAAAAATAAATATTTATTAAGATTTAATAAGGGGCAGCCGAATTACACAAGAAAATGGGATAAGAATAAGCTTAAAAATATCATGATATTTTGCACAAGTTGCATTAGTTTATTATATAATTAATTAAAGTGAAAAATGATGAATAGTAATTTAAAAATTAGGAAACGGATCCTATCTAGAGATCTAGGAATGGGATTTCCAAAGTCAGGGAAAAATAATGATCGGTGGAATTTTGTCTTCCGTTATACTCTTCCTAGGAGAAAATTAAAGTCGTTGGTGCATTTCCTAATAAAACAAAATAGGGAAAATGCATATAGGTATATTTTTGGATATAAGAAAATAAATTCTAACTCAAAATCTAGGCATGAGTTTGAATTTATTTTGACATATTTGGAATCAGTGAATTTTTCTGAAGAAGTTGATAATTTGAAATGCGTTCGAAACCAGACGCGACCGGACACGTTTTCGAGAAACTTCTGCTGAACACGGAATGCCCTGTATGGAACCAAAATTTAGGTTAACTTGGACATTTCTAGTAAGTGAGAACTTGTCTTCAAAGTTGTAAATCCAGAATTTTGAGATTTCTCCGAAATTACGCGAATCGGTACCGATCGGGAAATTGGACCGGATGAGGACACGTGTCATCATCCAATTGGCTCATCTTTGGCTTGGAGAGGGGGCAGCACGTTTTGGTGTGTTGTATGGCCAAGAATCACTCTTCAAAATATTAAAGGGAAAATTACAACTTTGGACCCAAAATTTGAGAAGGGAAAATTACACTTTAGGACCCAAAATTTGCCTATAAAAGGCAAGAGCTCTCTTCATTTTTCTCACCCCATTCTCAAGTGAAAACCGAAATCCTTGAGTGAGAAAGAAGAGAGAGAAGCTCTGGGGGAGTTCTCAAAGTCTTCAACTGTAAGTCTTTCGGTCTTTAGTTTTTAGTCTTTAGTTCAATAGTTAGTAAGGCTAGAGTAGTCTTTATTTTTATGATTTGGGTATCATATGGGAGGGCTATTTTAGTCTTTATTTTCAAGAATCATAAATGCGTCGAAGTTCTGGCGAAATTTTGGGAAGAAAATAGCCTATGTAGCGGTTACCGCGAAATTCCGCCAAGTAGGGGTATAGGGGCAAAATGGTAATTTTTACCTAAAATGCCGATTATAATGTCAAATTACTAATAGAAGTGACATTATTCTCATAGGATATCTGAAATCCTAATTTCTTTGCCAATTACGCCCGACGAGCCGTTGTTGGAGATTTCACGATTTTCCGTAAAACGTGCTAGAAATATCGTAATCCGTCAACGAAGGTACGTTCGCGTACTGTAACACTAACTCTGATGTTTATGGTATGCATATATGTGGTATGTGTGTAGGAGTGTTATACTGTTTGAGTACATATAGTGGTTAGAGGATATGTCTCGTATCTTTGGGTGCAATGCTCGTATGCTGGGTGCAATCTGTCTGTATGCTGGGTGCAATCTGTCCGTATGCTGGGTGCAATCGGTCTGTATGCTGGGTGCAATCTGTCCGTATGCTGGGTGCAATCACTCGATGGTTTGAAAAGATGTTTTAAAAAAAAATTTATACCGCTTTAAAAAGTCGGGTTGTTACAACAAAGCTCAGATTCGGAAAATCTCTCTCTGAACATTCCAAAGACATTAATGTTGTCTTTCCTCTTTTAAATGCCACATCACCTAACGAATTTATTCAAGGAAGAACAACAGAAAACATCTGAGCACATTGGTTGGACATTTGGATCTGAGTCTAACGGCTATATTTCTTTATCCAACAGTCATTGAAGCTTCAAACGGTCATAAATTGGTCTCTACGACTCTACCTATAAAAGAAGAAGCATTCAAGGTTGAGACAAGAGAGAGCTTGCACTGTCAAGATGCCCAATATTTTGAATCTAACATTTATCTCATACGCACTCTGTTCTCAATGCTTACATAGTTCATCATAGAGAGTGAAATCATTTGTATTGTTCTTCAGTGTTTATTTATTCACTTTTGAGAGAGAGGAGATTCATTGTAATCATCTTATCATTCTATCTGAGAGTTACTCAAGATTTAGTGATCTTGAGTTGGAAACTCATTGTATTGATTACAGCTTGTAAGGGGAGTGAATCCTAGTGAGAGGATTACTTTGAATACAGAGTGTGTAATCAAGTGGGTGTATTGATTACAGCTTGTAAGGGAGAGTGAATCATAGTGAGAGAATTACTTCGAGTACAAAGCGTGTAATTAAGTTGAAAGAAGATAGTGGATTGAAAATCTCAAGTGAAGCTTGGGGACTAGACGTAGGTCAAGGATTGGGCCGAATCAGTATAAATCTCAGTTTGCATATTCTCTTCCCTTATCTCTTATATTTCCAGTATATGTTTATTTGAATATCTAACTGTTGATTTAGAAAACGCAAAAAGATTTTCAAAGTTAAAGTTTTTATATCTTCACCCAATTCAACCCCCCCTCTTGGGTGACAGTCGGTTCTTACACAACCGTCCAGAAGTCGGTCCTTCGATGGCTGGCCGCTGTAGCCCTCTGGCAAGGGTCATTTTTATTTTTTAAAATTATTTAAAACTAAGGGCAAAATAGTAAATTCACCCGAATTTGTAAATCCTCATATGGTCCTTAGTACATTTAAGTCCTTCAACAAATTTAACAGACATTTAGGGGTTTTGCAAATTTAAATGTAATTTTCCCTAGAAAAAAAGATTAAAAAAATTACTTGAACTTCAAAATTCTATTGATTTTATATTAAAAAAGTTGTCAGTTGCTATACTCTTGTATTTAATACCGATACTTTTGTAGGCAATAAGACAAATTTAAGATTTTAAAGTTCACATGTTATTATTATTTCTTTTACCTATATCAATTTATAAGTCAAACAAAATAGTTTTAAAAAAACCATTAATATAAATACTTTAAAATTATTTATTTAGCATTTTCAACATATAAAAATCAAATAGGTTTTATATTTAGAATCAACAATTAGTGATAAGTGAGTATAGTCAATAATAACTTAAGAATAACAATTAGTAACTTATTAGGTATACACAGTGGCAACTTAAAGAGCTCAAGTTATCAATCTTTATAATCAAGTTGCTAATTCATATATTCAAGTTGTCAACACTCAAATTTCAAAATCTCATATTTCTATTAGATTATCTTAATTTAATAAATATTTTGAGATTTTTATAATTCAGAGTATTTTTATGTGGTTTTTCTTAAAATCTATTTTTTTTTTTTCAACAAAGCAGTAGAACACTTGGGTTATGAGCATATTTGGATGTTTTCAAAATTTAGGTTTTACCAAAAGTTTGCTAAGTAACAGAAAAATGTCCAGAAGCAATTCTACAATAAAACTTAAGTTTTAGGGCCAAAACCTAAATTTTGGAAAGAAAAAAAAAAACTATTTTTTTTATATTTTTCTCTCTCCCCTACCCTCATCGGCAGTATTTTTCTCTCTCCCCTGGTATTCAGCTTGATCAAGGGGCAGCCCCTTTATCTGATATTTTGCTCAAGATGCTTCAGAATAACTTTTCAAAAGTAATACAACAACTGACTTCTTTTTTTAGAGGGAAAAAACTGTCGCAATCTCGTGACAAGGTGATGTAGCAAAATGGCCCATCTTTTTAGGCAGTACATAATAAGGCCCTTGAATCCACGGGATGCCTCCCATGTCTGTAAAAGAAAAAAAAAGGTGGGTTAATATCTCATAATAAGATTAGTCATTTCGTGATATAGCAAACTAATATTTAAATTTTTACTGTGAGAGGTTCTCATATTTAATATCTCATAATATATAAAATGAGTGTTGTTTCGATGACTTATGTGCATAAAACACTTATAAACCTCTACCTCTCAATCGCTTAAATATGCTTAGTGCTTCCGGCTTCTTCTTCCACTTTCACCCTTACCTGGGTTTAGGTGACTGCTTGCATAAGCATATGAATTAAAGTTTGGCTTTTAAGAAATCTTAATTTTCATATTAACTTCCTACGGATTATAATTTAAAGTATATATCAAGGAAAAATTAAATACACCAAATGGATATAAGAGAAAAAAAAATTAAGCCATCAAAATAACAAAATATGAACAAATTCATTCCATCAAGATATAAAAAAAGAAAAAAGAAGAAGAAGATCAGATCCATAGTAAACATATCAACTCATAAAAACAATTTCTCCCCTCCTCTCCAAATTCCACATACCAAACACACCCTTAATGTACATCACACTATTTAGATTAATAGCTGCAAACTAATCTGACTCCCTCAATTTTAAATATAAGTTTTCTTAACTATTTTTTAAGGAATAGAATATTGTCACTACCTTTTTTTGTTACTATCACTTTTTCATCATTAGATCAGAATGTCATTTACCTTTATCATTTTTCTCTTTTAATAAAAAATTATTACACTACATATATACTCTATAAGGTTATTCTTAATATCTTACTTTTACAACATTATACTATTTTTGAATAAAAATATGTTCAGAACATTCGAACACCAAATGGTAGTGACAATATCTTATCCCATTTTGTAATATAATCAAATTGAATAGGAATCCAAAATATAAAGCATTTTTTTTAGAAGAAATCATTGTTTCATAATATAAGTTATCACTTATACCGTCATTAATTAATTATATTTTATAATTTTAACCATATTTATTAGTGATATACAGCTAACTACACATTGAATATCAAGAAATGTGAGAGAGATGAGACAGATTTAAATATAATTGGGTAAAGTTTGATGTAATTAACCATAGATTCAATGAGTATGTCGAGATCTTTCTTAGTTCGAGATGATTGAAAATTTTAAAACAATGAAGGTTATGATTAATTAGTTTTCTTAATTCAAGATTTTGGGTTAAAATTAGCTAGTAGAGGGAGCTAGTCAGTGGCGGAGCCACATTGGGGCTTGTGTGGGTAAGTGCAGACATAAAAGTTTTACAATATATATATTTTGAAGGAACCTTTCAAAAGAAGCACCAGTGGCCTGGTGGTAGATGGACACCCTGTTAAGCTGTCATGCTGATGTCCCTAGTTCGAATCCCTTCTGGTCCATTATATGCCTGTACTTTTGCAATCCGTCTTTACTGATCAAATAAATAAATCAAGGCCGTCTCCTTTTGCAATTGGCATTATCAAATAAATAAATCAAGGCCGTCTTCTTTTTGTAATGAATAAGGCCGTCTTTGAAATGTACAGATAGGTAAAAAAGCTTACAACAAAATACCCACTATTTTCATTTTTATATATTTTAAAAATTATAAATTAAATACATTTAACATATATAATTTCACTCTTAATTATAAATAAATCCTAAAAGTAAAAATTAGAAAATTACAAAAGTCGTTGAGCTCATAGGGTATCACCACATTGCAATGATCCAATCCATATTTTTTAAGAAGCTTTCGCAGTATTTGGTTTGGGAAATAAATATTCCATTCTTTTTTACTTGATTCAAAGTCCTAAGAAGAAATTTAATTCTCCTATCATAGATATTTCAAACTCACCTTGTATGATCTTAGAGAACTCTTGACACACTTATATTGAACGTAATATGTTTAATAAGATTGATGATGAATATATAATGCAATATTTTCAAGGAATGAAGGATCGAAGAATATTTTTGTAATCGTTATGTTGTAATAGCTTAGTTGACTCTTGATTATTCTTTTTCTATGTTAAATTGAAGTTTTCTTTTCTTTTCTTGTTTATATTTTTTTGTTTTTTAATGCATTTAAAACTTACCTTAAAAAAATTTCGAGGGCAAATAACTCCGAATTCCACCACTAATTGTGCACCCACAAACTTCAAATCTTGGCTTAGCCAGTGGAGCTAGTTATGGTGAGGCAAAGAGGCAACTGCCTGGGAACTGTAAAACAGAAGAAAAGAGAAAAGTTTGATTTGATGCATGTGAGTTAGTAATCACTAGGAGAGTACATGTGACCACCACCACATAGTAATAAAGACGCATAAATATTTGTTGGGTTTTTAATGAACATGAGTGGCCCTATTGTGAGTGTGATGAGGAGTTGCATTTTTTATTCAAAGCATGGCTGATGATTAACTAACATGACAAAACTAATTGAAATTTTGAAAATTCAACCCCTCTCAAAAAGTAACCATTTAAGGACCAGTCTTGTTTCCCAACCTTATATATATAGAGAGTATACTTTACAATGATTACATTTCTGCAAAGAAACATGGCCAATTTTCTGATAGATGTGTACGTTTTAACGTTTCTTCACAAAAACTAGGAATCAATGTGCCAGATTAATTTTTAATATCATATTTTTAAAAACATGAATATTGTCCCGTATTTGAGTTCATATTGGAATATCTTAAAATAGAAATATGTGCTTTTAATAAAGTCATATACATATCAATTAAGGAATTTATATGAAAGTTTGTGTATGTAGGGAGTTATAATACTAAAGGACATCAAGGTCATGTCCTTTTAGTTTCTAAAAGACACTTATAAAAATATGTGGTAATTACTATTTGGTGGAAGATTGGGCTGGTTTTTTAAAAAACTTGCATACTATAAATATATAACTCTTCATGGAATTTTATCAACAACAAAAAAACTCTTCATGGAAGAGTTATTTTAAATAATCACTGGTTATTGAAGTTATATTGGTTCAGGAGGATTTATGAATCTAACTACATATGATTATGACTTTTAATTGAAGAGATATTGATTCAAGATGCACCACTTCAAGACATCACTTCATGGTATAAAAATACCATACACCATCACTTCATTTGTGACATACAATATAATATCAGAGATCAAAAATCACACAACAAGAAATCAAACTTATTGTTTTTGTTCAGGAGTGCACACACAAAGATAAAGTCAAATTATTGTTTTGTAAAAGTTATTGTTGTACGTCTTGCTTGAATATTGGGAATGCAATCTATACTCAAGGATTTTTATTGTATCCTACAAGAAATTTAAATTTACCCGTCAATCCAAATTGCTCCCTTAAATAGGAATAAATGGGGTGAATTAAGTTTAAAGAAAAATGTTGCCCACACCTTAAGACATTGTGTACTACTTTTTTCTTCATCTCGACCTTCCAACAAAACATGTACCAAAGACAGACACTGTGAATTCCCACGAACCAAACAACCCTTTAATTCAGCTGTCTCCCCGACCCCATGTCTGTATACCCAAGAACTAATTAAATGACCAGGTTCTTTATACTTTAGCTTCAGGAATTGCTGAAACAAAGAAACTGAGTGGTGATTTAGGTTTGTGTCAAGTGATGAAATCTCATTAATCTCTTATTTTCTGCAAAAAAACAATTGACTTACTATCATCATGTATACCGCCGGACCATTCATTCCGCAAGATTTTGCTGAAGCTGTGTATTGAAGAGTTAGCTCTTAACACTAATACAGTGCACTGAGAAACAAAGACCTGCTATCAATATGTTATTGATTGAGATGGTAAGCAACCTCACCTACCCTGAGAACACAAATTCAAATTTCATCAAGCACATTTATTAGAAGAGGTTAAAATCCTTTGCACTCTAAACCAGTGGAAATCTTTAATCAAATCAAAAAGAAACAAAGATCTGTATAGGCACCTTTCGCATAAATGATTATTTCTCGAACGTGGTTTAATTTGCGGTGGCTTTTACCTGACTGCCTACTTCTGAACGTACATATATATAAACTTCTAACAACAAAAAATTTGTAAGCGCGCGTATACTTTAATGGGAAGACCAAGAAAGAGAAGTTTATATATATGAGGTATGATAGAAATTAGTAAAGCATTGATCAGTGCTCTTAGATAAGTGCGCACAACAATAAGCTTTGAGCTGTTAGCTAGTGAAGGATATATATACAAATGACTCATAAATCACCTGGGTCGTTTTCAATTATTATAAAAGTCATATACATGCAAGGCAAGTCATGTATACCAGCTAGTGCTTCTCCGAGAATGACATTTTCTGCATTTATGTGCTTTAAGGTTACTGTTTTATAAGAGAGATGAACCCAAAAATAGAAGGTTAATTCCCTTCGCGATCATCAGCTGCTATATATATAATCTTTCCACATGGATCATACCACTCACCCTTCTTCTTCCATGGTTATCTTCAGTAATTTAATTAGTCGCTAGATTGTTAGATCCATTTCTCACTTTAGTTTACAAATGTCAGCGAGGGCACAAATAATTAAAGTAATAAAAATAACAAATTCTTTTCATTATGCAAGCCTCTGTGCATGTAAGGATGGGTTGGGACAACCGGAAGGACTAGTATGTTATACGTTTGTCATTTTCAGAATTAACACATATATTCATTGATTTCAAAGACTAGAGCTAGAGATATTCTAATTTGATAGTTATAAATACACGATACTAACCAATATTTGGAGGGAGAGAAAATTAGAAAAGAAAATTATGAGAGAAATAAACAAGAACAGTATTTTTTTTTTTTTTTACTATTTTTGAAAATTTCCTTTCCTAGTATTTTCTCCCCTTATTTTAATTTCATCTCACTTCTCTCTCCATCCAAAACATTCAAACATTGGATAAGGGTTTTCCAAATGATCAAAACAACATCCAGCTTTGAGCTTTAATGTTTTTATTCAACATTTTGGTGAATGCATCTAGCTTAACACGTCATATGTTTATTGATGAATACCGCTAAGGTACTCCCAAAGCTCACCCCCCACATTCCAAGCCACTGGTTCATCTTCCAATAACCTTCTCATCATATCAAAGATATAAATGCTGATAATGAAGAACTGATAACAAGAGTAATTTGGACTGACCTTGAACGTGGATGTGGAGGATCAGATCAATCTGAGACTGACGAGCAGCATTTAATTTGGAGAAGGCATAAGGAAGAAGGTGCAATGGTCATGATGGGGAAGAAGGGCACATGAAAGACTAACTCTTTCATCTATCAGTGGTGGTCAATGAAGAGTTAGCATTGCACGTGCCCTGCTTCTCCATCTTGCTCATCATGCACCTTATTAATCATCTCTAACATGATATGATATAAACACACTCAGAGATCAGAGTCCAAGAAGAAGAAACAAGAGAAAGAAAGAGTGAAGAGTTAAGGGACAGAGATCCATATACATCACAAAGTGGTTGAAGCATAGTCATGTGTGTGTGTGTGAGTGTATATATATCAAAAGAGGCAATAGAGAGAGATGGTGATTTTTAAATTAAAAGGAGGATGATGGGTATGGGGAAATTTGAAAGGGCTTAGTTGGGGGTGGGACCTTCTCAGCCTGCAACCCAAAACAACTTTTCACAAGTGAGGAATGATCTAAATAGGACCACTTACCACTCATCTTTCACTCAGCATTTACTTTAAAATAAATTACACAGGCCGGTGTATATATATATAGCCTCCAAATTCGGCCAACAGATCGATGTAACCTAATATATGCCACCATCATACCAAAAAATCCTACTTTATGTTGACACCGCCTGAACTGTATTCATCTTGGAATATATATATTACTCTTCGGGTCCTAAATATAGGATATAGTTTATAGTGCAAAATTATGTCTTATGTTTAGAATCGGAGTGGTATATATTAAACCTGTCTGGGTTCAACATGCCTATGTGGTTTTGAGAGACAACAAAAATAGCAAAATAATTTGCTGCCTAATGATATATGTAAGATCCTACTTGAAATTCACTCAGTAGCTAGGCACATTTTAATTGTCCTTCGTTTTGGTTTGATAAATGTTTAATATGGGAAATTGTCAAAGGAGGAAGGTAAAAAAATTAAGTGGAAAGTTACTTCCTTCCCACTAGCTTCAGGCAATGGATTTCAAAGACGTAATGCAGAGCACACAAGATATGGGTATAATATTCATGAACTAAATTAATGAAAAAATTAAGTCAAAATTATTTTATATTTTAAGTCACACTTACAAGAACTAAAGAGAGGTGATTCACTCATTAGGAATATGGAGATCGATACACTACATTAGAGGACATCAAGTCTTCTCTTAGTAAATTGTAATAGGAATAATATTTAGAGAAAATTCATTAGTAACCTACAAAGTGACTTATATTATATACCAAGATTTTTTTCCCAACATACAGGCGCCCTGTATATTTGGGATCAGGGTGACTGGGTGAGTACTAAAGATGTTAAAAAAAGTATAGTTCAAAAAATATGTATAGTTTTTAAATGGAATTAATAGAGGGGAAATCTTCTGAATATTGATAGACCAATCATGGTTATCGATATGCCTACCACATCTCTTGTCATGATCAGAATGTTGATTTCTGTTTGACGTTCGGCTACATACATTTTCCTTCCAAATTAACTGCATCTGAGAGGAGGAGGAGGAGGAATTTACAAGTTTTATAGTTGATCAATATGTGTGTGTGTGTGTGTGTCGGAGTATTGTTCAGGACTACAATCTTGTAATCAATTAAAGTTTGAAAATTAATTAGCAGTGAAATAGATTACACAAAATGCTATTCTTTGCATTATTATTTTTCTAATCACCATATGTTTTTTTATAGCTAGGAACATAGGTTAGTGCGTGCTATACATTGAGTTTAATTATCGCATGCTTGCCACTTGAATATGCCATTAACTATATGTATAATTCATCCACAAAAGAAATATGCTTTGTTCATAATTCTTTTTGGTTTTTCTCTTAGCGAGATGACGTGGATGTGGTGAGGTTTTTTTTGCTTCCTAATTTCATTCAATCACTCATTGCGCTTTACTAGACCTTGCTCCTCTCAAGTGACCTCCTTGTTCATCATTTCTGGTCAGGAATATTATAGAAACATTTTCTTTGCATTTTTTTAATCTCATTATATTTCAAATTTTACTTATCTTAAGTTACTGACTAAGACAAGACTCTCCAAGTTCAATTATAACGCCGCTCTTATGGTTTAAATTTCTCAGAGGAAAAACCAATTATCCACCTCAAAAGCTGGTTCAATAATTTAGATGGGGGCCAATATTTCCTTATAAGACTAGTTAAGAAGAAAGTGATAGCCCCTCATAGTTTGTTCACTATGGCTAAGTCTACATAGTATTTAGCTACATTCATTCTTAATCCAATCCGTGATAATCTTCGATTTAATTTCAACTCTTGTAGGGTTATAAGCGTTTAAGCAACTAGCTAACTACGTATATAGCATGTCAAGTGCATTTTTTCCCATAGAAGTCATCTGTATACAATATCATTATACTTCCGTTCTCTACTTGATGGTGTGTATATATGTCTATATGTGGTCCTTTCTGGAACAATTTTGTTGTTGCACGCCAACACACACAAAGATTGGTGCTATTATTTGATCTTGGCTTCTAGAAAAGGAGAGATTGCAGTGTAAAGGGCAATGGTGGGGCATTGTACGCCAAGGCACTTAATTAGCTAGTGTGTGTATCATATAGCACAGGCCGTATATGAAAATTAATATTACGTGGTTGAAAGTTTAAACTTTTTCTTCTGGGTCTGAGGGAAATTACATATTAATGATTATACCAGCAAAACAACAGGATAACATTAAACCTTGCATTAAGTGTGATTAAGATTTCCATTAATCTAATTAATATAAACTAAACTGTTTTGGCTAGAATGCGTTTGTTTCTATATGCCAAATGAAATGTTGGATTTGACCCCATTGATCTGGCATTCCACTCCACTGAGAAGTCTGACAATGATGTGAGTAGTAGAAGACAAATGCAACCAAATAAAACTGAGAGATACAAGAGTGGGAATATTTGAAAAGAAAGATACATTTTGCAATGCCTTTTGAGATTTATAATTATTTTAGTCAGACATGTCAATTTTGTAAACTTCACTTGACATCACATTCTAAAAGAAATAGTTAAATAAGCAGAGATGTTAGTGGTTTATGAGTTGTTTATCAGGATGAGGGCGACAAGCATGGAAGTAGGTGTGGTGCCAATAAGCACTCCGTTTAATGCCCATATCACTTAGGGCACAATCTTCAATAGTGGAGCCATTTAATACTACTATAATTTAGCTTACAATTTAGTGCGAATAAATTAAATTAATTTGGGAGGCCTACATCTTAAAAAAATATTATGTGTGCCTTTAATTCACTAGTTTCGTCATTAGTGCAATCATCAACATTAATTTAACTATATACAGTGCTATTACTGTTTGAAGGTAAATTTGATGAATAAACACCTATGTGCAACCAAAAAACAAATCCAGCTAGTTTCTACAAATCATTTGTAAGTGCTATCTTGTCTTACATATTCAAGATTTTATTACATCTAAAAATCATAAATAATGTTGATTAAGTATGTTCTTCATTTTCAGGGTCATATCTCTGATTTTGTGCCCTCTCTAAGTTTTATATATTTGTTTTTATTTCGAGTTCCCCTAATGATGTTATAACAAATTACTACTATGAGGGACGCATATATAATATTCTCTTTTATTTTAAGTAAAAAAATACGTACAAGTAATGTATTAAATGAATTGATGAATTGTTTAATCAGAAAGCTCAAAACCTGTATGCAGAGTAAATATTGAATAGCCGGTACAATCACAATGATATTCTATTATAATCAGACAACATGGGAAGACTTTGTGGACAGCTTTGCTGAATTTTATAGAGGATTCGATGCACTCAAAAAGCTTGGAAGTTAATTGAAACCCAATTCACATATATACTTGAGATCCTTCACACTAAACTATATACCATACATAGCTTTAATTTATCTTATTCCCAATGCACTAGTGTAAATAGTTAACCTTTTTTAGTGATTAGTAATTCTAGCTAGTAAAATATAATAATGTTGCCACCACATAGTCAATATCAATTAACAAGAACATGTTTTTGTGACCAATTGCTCAAGATGTTAGTAAATCTATATCTATTAAGTTACTATGATTAGTTGTTAACAACATACATATCATTTAAATCCTACGTACACGACTACACGTGTAAAGAGGTTTATCGATTGCACATATATGGTTAACTTCTGATTAAGATGATGAAGTGGGACGGTTGAGACTTGAGACTGGAGGTGAAATCATATGCTGTATGTGTGTGTGTGTGTGTGTGTGTATTTTAATTCTTGGCCAAGGCAATTATATGGCTTTGGATGTAGGGACACGAAGCATTAGGAAGTGAAATGCATGATTGATAATTTTGTCCAATCAAAGAGGAAAAGTTAAAGAAGAATGATTTCCAGATCTTAATTGTTCTCATCATATCTTCTACAGTGAATCAGAATAATTATTGTTGTGTCCCACGATTAAAAATTAAAATACCTACTCCCTTGAATTATGCATGAATTCATCCACTACAGTGCCCGCCAAAATCATTAATTAGGTGAGTATTAATTATTTGACAAAACCATTCATGAGTTGAGCCCATATTCCATTTAGTTTTAAATTGCGTAGGAGATAAATTTATTATATTATATTTAGAATATAAAATATCATTATAAATATAATGAAGAAATTCCTGTAAGAAAAAGAAGTAAAGTTTAAAATAAAAAGTACTCCCTCATGTTCTTAATATATTGGATATATTTGGGAAGTTGATGATGATCCTAAATAGAAGACATGATTTTTATATTTGTTATTTTATTAATTTACTCTAAAATTTATTGATGTTCCATCAACAATAATTAAAGAGAATAAAGAATGAGAGAATTAAGAAAAATACTATAAATGTTTTAGAAAATATATATTATATTAACTAATTTTTTTAATTTAATTAAATTAGATAAATATATCTTATATTAAAGATAGGAGGGAGGGAGTATCAATTAATTTTACTTCTTGCAAAATGAGATTTTTGTATAAAAAGGATGAGTCTTCTCCAAGGTTATCAATAGCGCCCCTTCAAATTAATGAATTCAGAGGAAGGAAAGAGAGGGAGAGGACAACGGATTCACGAATAAGTAGATATGGACCGGGGGGACGTACTTTGAGGAAGTAAATCAAGACGTTATCCTTCCCTTCAATTCAATATAAAAACATATATTTAGATTAAAATAAATATGAGATTGCGAATAAGGATATTTAGAATTTCACATAATTAATCGTTTGGTGGAGAAGAATGAGGGTGGTTTTTTTTTTTTTTTGAAATTCTGTATCCAGAGCTTCGCCCCGACTAATCCAGATTCGACCCACGTCATGCACCTAACTATAGTGAGAAAGTCTTCCAGCGGGGAAATGAGGGTGTTATTATATGTGTTGGAATATATTAGTCCACCCTTAATAGATTAGGGTCCAAACCCATACAGAATAATGTTCTCCTCCTTCTAAAAAGATTCTTCATAAGATGGTTCTCTTCTCTTTCTCTTTTTGGTGTATTTGTTATGTAATGTAATTAATCAGAGTCCGTATCGGTGCTTCGATTTTGTCTGGGTACTTTAACTAGACGCTGGAAATTCTTACAAGATGGATTAAGAAAGAGAAGGGATGATTATCCATCTCCAGAAAAATCATATTGAAGAAATTAATTGACGAGTCCTGGAAACTTATACACATGTGAAGTGTTAATATACATTAATTACCAGAACATGTTCATCATCCTTTTGTCTTTTGTCATATACCTAGCTATTTCAGACCCCACATAATCCAAATTTCAACGGTGTTAACTAGTTAGATTTCTTTTTAGAGATGATTGTGATTTTGTTCAAATTCAGATTTTTCTTCTTCTTCAAAATTTGGTAATAAGAAGTATGAAAGAGAGACGTAGTTTGTGTCTGTCAAACATATATTTATGATAAGAAAATGACAAGCCGACGACAAGGTTTCGTGGTTAGATTACATGAAGTAGGTTATCCATTATCCATCATTCATTCAGGAATATATTAGTAAAAATACGAGGTTAGATTTATGATAAGAAAATGACAAACATACTAAACAAAGAGCGAAAAGGCTTTGTGTATTTGAAATTATCAATTACCGAATACAAAATAACAAGAAGAAGTATCAGAGACAATAAATCTCATAAGCAATAAAGCAATGCTACAGAATCATATCCCAGCCTCAACAATAAATAAATAAAGAGAAACAAAGATGAGTTTAAAAAAACAAACGATTCTTAAACCTAAAAGGATTTATGAGTCCGGTTCTGCCACTAGCCCAACAGGCCTTTGCCTGTTAAGTGAGTGAGAGTAATAGCCTAAACCTTATGCCTTGAAGTTGTCTTTTGGGCGCTTAGCTGTGTATTGGTCATCTATTTCTTGTGCAGGTTCGGCTACAGTGCTCTTCTTCCCTTAATATTTTCTTCCCATCCTCTGCCTAGAACGACGCGGTTTTGTGTCAAAGGACGACATCGTTTCAAGTATTGTGGTTTACCTTTTTCCCTCCCACAGCACATACATGTCGATTTTTCTTTGGTGTGTTCCGTTTTAGCAGCGCAGGAAAGTTGAAGGAGTTATTGTGAAAAGGTTTTTGATAAGAGTTTTAATAAGAGATGATTGTGGGCATTGAATATTTGTAAGAATTCTAACTGGGGACAATCTATAAGTACTGAATATTGGTGAGTAAAATAATTATCTACTTACTCTCATTCTTCTTTTTGGTCATATGTTTATTTATTTATTTTTTTTTTATAGGTGAATCAGGTTGGCTTAACACCAAACTTGTTAAGTCAGTATCACTATACCCGCACCAAGCCATTGAAAACTTATTAATCATTTCATTGACTCTTTTCCATATTATTGGTTCATCATTATTTTTCAGGAAGAAGTTTGGGCAGTGGTTAATCATTTCACTGCCTTAGTGCGGGCATAGTGATCGATACTGGACAGTGGATGGTTAGCCATTTTTTTTCATAGATGAATCAGTTCTGTAAAATGCTGAAGAAGCATATAAACGTGGCAAAATATCCCTTTTTCTTCTATATATTATGTGCTCTTCATGAATGTGTGTGTGATTGAGAGTATTCAAATAAAAAAGACTAGAGAAACCTTGGACATTTTAATAACATCCTAACATCACATCCTATTGGCATCCACTTGAATGTCCGATTCTTTGAAGTAAATATATGTGTATATATATTTCAATGAAAGTTTTATGAGAGAGTTAAATTTAAGAGAGTTTCTAGCAATATATGCAAGTGTATGCTTTATATATATATATATATATATGTATGTATATATATATATATATATATATATATATATATATATATATATATGTATGTATGTATGTATGTGTGTGAATGTACATGTACCAATTATAATTAATTTATTCTTTTATCATTCATTTACATTGGGCATATACTTTTTAATTTTGCATGGAGGCTTATGCCATAGCTATAAATTTGACTCCTACACTTAATCTTGAATTTGAAAATATAACATAATTATGGAAATTTTGGAGGGCATGTGGCAGAAGAATTGGTTTTAGTGTTAGAAAGTGAAAGTTTAACAAGAGTGAAAAGGATTCATAAACATGTGCATCTTATCTATATGTTTCTAATAAAGAAGGGGTGAGAAAACCAAATACACAAGAAGTACAAATTAGGAAGTCTCTAGAGATGAGACAAGAACAAGCTGTGAAGATAGAATGAAAGTTAAGCTAGTAGATGGAAAATACAGAGTAAGTGAAGTTTTTCTAGATCATAATCATCTGGCCTCCAGAGGCAGTTCATTTTCTTGCATTGCATAGAGGGCTAACATTAGCTCAACGTTTTGAATTAGAAAATACTGAAAAAGCTAAGATTAATAATAATAAAAATTAGCATTCATTTTGCAAAGCCAATATGTAGGAGGTCAAGACAATTTGGGATGTACAAGAGTTGATATGAAAAATTATCTTAATACAAGAAGGCAACAGGCTATGAACTATGATGAAGCTGGATGTATATTTCGTTATTTTGAACAACAATTGAGAGAAAATCCATCTTTTTTTAATGCTCACCAAACGGATTCAGATGAACAAGTGACAAATGTGTTCTGGGCTGATGCACACACAAATAATAACCATAGACCTCTTGCAATTTTCTCAGACTTCAATTATTATAAAGGAGGGGTGATTTTTGGAGTGACATTGTTATATGATGAGACCATTGAGACTTTCAAATGACCCTGTAAGACTTTTTTGCAAGCACAAAAGAATGCAAGGCTAGTAATAGTCTTTACTGACCAAGATGATGCTATGAAACGAGCATTACAAGAATTATGCCACATGTAAAACATGCCTTGTGCACATGGCATATTTCAAGGAATGCAAAGAAGCACCTTCCATATTCAATGGTTAGAGATTTCAACCATTGCATGAAATAGAGTTTGAAGAAGTTTGGCAAGCATTATTATCAAAACAAGATATAGTAAAAAACACTTGGTTGATGTCCATGTACCAAATAAAAGAGAAATGGGCAGCATGCTCTTTGAAGAATTCAAGGACACTTGGTATGAGAAGTACGTAAATTAATGAAAATGTCAATGCATCCGTCAAAAGTTGCACCATTGTTAAATTGGATATCAATTGATTATTCCAACAATTTGAACAAGTTCTAGAGGATAAGCACTATAACGAATTGAAAAGAGATTTTGAGGCTCGTGACAAGTTGTCAAGGTTGTTATTATAGAGTTCATGTATGCTTCGTCAACTTTATGATATCTATATATACTTGACCTACCTTTGATTTTTTCCCCAATAAGAATATGATTTATGTGATGCTACATGTAAAAAAGAGAGAAAAGACAGAAAGAAAAATGAAAGTGAAGAGGATAATGCAACCGTGTTTGATTATGTTATCACCATGGATGATAAGAAAAGTGAATATAGTTTGACATTTGATCCTTCAATGGAGACAATTACTTGAACGAGTGGGTATATTATGTTGTCATGCATTGAGAGTATTGAATGAACATGATGTCAAAATATTATCCCAAAAATACATTATAAAGAGGTGGACAAGAGAAGCACGAAGTGGTGTTGTGTATGATGTTAAAGGAAAAGAAATTGAAGTTGATTGTAAATTAAACTAGCTACAAGATGAAAACGATATAGACAATTATGCCCATTGCTTGTCAAATTAGCAAGTGACACATCAGAACCAGAAGCATTCTCTCTTGTCCATGACTCCATGTTGGAACTTAATTAGTAAGAAAATAACTGAGCTTCATATAAAATATCTATTAGATGATAGCAATGGTGATAAGGATGGTGTAGGGAATCATCACGGTGGTAATATATAGTTGTGGTAGAGTTGTTGGGTTCAAAAAGAAATATGGTAGAAAGATAAATAAACGAATAAAGAGCTGTGTTGAAGTTGGTTCAAGAAGACAAAGAACAAAATTCTCTAAAAACCTCATCAAGTGTCACAACCATTGAGAACTTCACATGTATACTTATGATCAATTTAATTTTTAAAGATGCATATTAGTTGTTTATAGTTTCTTTCTAAATTTGATAATGGAGCAGCATAATCAACTTCAAAGATCAGCTCATCAACTCAAGCATATCACAATAATATGATGTTGGACAACTCAACCGAGTCAAATGACTTTTAAGAATTTTTTGATGGTATATCATATGATATTTAACAACATAATCAACTAATTTATTCATTTAGGACATATATGTCTTGAGTCATTCTTTTTATTTCTTCATTATAGGCGCCACTTGAATGTGACATTATATCGGTTGAAGCACTAAATTTTAACCAAACATATAATGCAGGTAACCATAAAGTATCATGGTAGTGAAAGAAAACAATTTAGTCACTTTCATTGAAATTTGAATTTCTTGCATACCAATGTCTCATCTCAAGACAGAGTTGACAAATACAAAGTTACATAATGATATAAATACAGGTTCAATGATTGACAATGATTTCACTCCTACTGCTACATGAAATCTCCATTTTAGCTTCTTTTGTGTAGCTCTTTTGTAAAGCTTATTGCTTCTTCTGAGCTGCTTTATTTTTTGGTCAAACAAGCTCATCATATTGTTCTGTTATGCTGGTGTCTATTTTGATCATAAAAGCTCATCGTTTTTGTAGCACCATCATGTTTATGTCTTTTCACTTTGTCATTTGAATAGACTCTATTTTTTTTGGTTGAGCTTGGTCATCCTTCATATAATCTGCTATGAAACATGATGTTCTGCCATGCCAGAATGTCAACCTAGAATAGAAAGACATTCATAACATGGCCAAAGATGCACAAGTCTTTTGGTCATCCATGTCAAAGATATTGCATAACATGATTAAAATGTTTTTCTAATACGTGTCTGGATTTTGGTGTGAAAGAGTGTGACCTTGTCCCTTTGTGGCCAATCTGGTTGAATTAACTTTCTCCAGATGGAGTTTTGTTACTCATTATTGGACCACCAGACTAATTTTTGTTCGAAGTTGATTGCATAGTGTTGACCATCAACATATCTTTGATATAAATCCTGTCATAAATAAAAGGGAAAGGAGCTTAGTAGTAAATAAATTACTAGGAAAAAATATGCTATATTATAAGAGCATCATGCTCACCACTTTCCCATAGCTACCAAAACCTATCTTATATTCATGAACATACTCATTTATCATATTGTGTCCATTTTCATCCTGAAAACCAGATTTCAAATAAAATCAAGTTTCTGAAAGGAAAAATGTGAAATTAACCAAATGCAATCCAAAAATGAGATTATTGATGAAACTTTGTAGTAATTATTAATGGGTTCATGAACTCAAAAATGAGGAAATGATCTATCGAAGAAGTTGTAGTAGAGTACCTTATGCCAAGTCTGGTTTTAGGGATTCTGAAAATTGAAGAGGCTAATTGAAGCTCATGATTCAATGAGGGAGGAAGACGCCAAATTTGGAGGTTCTCATCTCGCTTTCACCATTGAGTGAATTCTAGTTATGGGGATTTTAAAATTCAATTAAGGAGCTTGATTAAAGCACTTGAATAGTTGAGAGAGGAATAGTTCCATTTAGGGATGTTTTTTTTTTTTTTGTTGCTCAAGGAAATAATTATATTACTAAAGGTGGATTACATGACAGAAGCAAAGACTAAGTAAACAATAGCAACAGGTACGAAGCCAGAAAAACAAGCGAAAGCAATACAACCAAAGGAAACCGAAGCAATACAAGCATAACAAAAGCTAGGACTACTATATAAACATCAAATCAGCCACCATTCAGAACCAGACTAGTGACAGTAGTAGCGTCCTTGAAGATATCCGCCTCTTGTATATCCAAAGTTAGAAGATAACTTAAAGCATGTGATGGTCTCTCGATCCACCCGATCGGGTACACCTCTTTATAAGCATCAGCTGCTAGGGAGTCAGCTACACAATTCCCCCTTCTAGGGGTGAAGGAGATAGAGAACCCAACCTTGGAATAAAGAAGACAAATAATATCAAACAGAATGCTCCTACAGTTCCAGTCTGCTAAATCAGGGGACTTTGTAACAACACATTTTTGCAGAGAGAGGCAGTCAGTCTCAAAAATAATCATATCCAAGCCTAAAGCCATGACTAACATCAGTGCCTTCTTTAGAGAAAGGGCCTCAGACATAAAGGCAGAAATAGATTTAATTTTATCAACGAATCCCCAAATAAACGCACCAAAACTATCCCTGCAAACAACTCCAATGGAAGCTATATTTGAATTAGTAAAGTAAGATCCATTGCAATTAACTTTCAGTGAATTAGGAGGCGGCGACCCAATGGGTTACTTTGCTAACAGAAGGACCCGACATATCAAGAGCAACAAATCTATTTTCCAGAACAAACCAATATCCACTACTACTATTCAGAGCAAAACTGATCACAACATCAAGGTTGGGGTTTACCTGATTACAAATTTTCTCATTCCTCTGCTTCCATATGAACCAAAGGATCCAACAAGTAAGTGAAATATCCTGGGGAAACAGATCTAACCTTCCTATAAATTGCAACCACCATGATTTAAAGTTGTAACATCAGCTGCATCAGACCGAGCCCCCACCGGACTGTCAAACCAGACGCACCTAGTACATGAACAGTGAAAAAAGAGATGCTCTATGCTCTCCTCAGCCTCATCACATATAGGACATGTACTAGTGCTAGATCTTCTCTGGTGAAATAATGAGGCATTTGTAGCAATTACCTTGTTTAAAATACGCCAGATTAAATGCTGTACTTTGGGTGTCGTTTTCAATTTCCATACTGCTTTCCAAGATGACTCAGGGAAGACAACAAAGGGCCCTGATTGTACAACCCCAATTTGATTCTTGCCTTTCTCATTGTAATAGCCTAATTTCACTGTGTAAACTCCGTTTTTAGATGAGGGCCAGATGAGTTTGTCGTCCAAGCCATTTACCGAAATTGGGATGTTATAAATAGCTTGTTGAACTTCAGCCAAAAGATACTGAGAGATTGAGACAAATCCCAGGCACCCTCCACTATCAAGTCGTTGATCATTCCCTTTAAAACATAGGGTCTTCGCTATCAGTGGGTTTTTCAGGGAAAATCACATTGGGAACCCAGCTGTCCCCCCAAATTCTTATGTTAGCACCAGTTCCCACATCCCACCGAAGCTCCTTCTTTAAAAAATCCCGACCATTAAGGAGGCTTGACTAGCACCAAGAAGCTTTTGAACCTTTCTTAGCATCAATCAATTCCCCATTAGGAAAATACACACTTTTCATCACTTTTGCCCATAAGTCCTGAGGTCTTACCATCAATCTCCAGGCAGTCTTGGCCAACAAAGCATCATTCATTATCAATAAATCTCGAAACCCCAGCCCACCCTCACTCTTTCCCCTAGTGAGCTTATCCCAAGACTGCCAATGTAGTCGACCCCTGTAGTTGTCCCCTCCCACCAGAAATTAGCAAACAATCTATTTAGCTCCTTGCGTAACTGAATTGGGGATTTGAAGCAATGCATGGAATAGATGGGAATGGCTTGAAGGACCGCCTTGATCATAACTTCCCTCCCAGCGAAGGAAAGAAGTGAATTGCCCCAACTTTGAATCTTCTTAATCACCCTCTCTCGAATGTAAGCTAAGGCCTGAGTTTTTGTCTTTCCCCAAATACTAGGAATGCCCAAGTACTTCCCCGGGTCTTCAACCGCTGGAATACCTAGAATAGAATCGACCATTACTTTCATTTCAATCAGAGTTTTTGTCTTTTAAGGATGTTCGTTTTGCTTTCTTTGATGATTGAAATATGGGTTAATGACTGGACAAATACAGATGCGCCAAAACCCATAGTACTTGAAACGGTGTTGTCCAATTTAGTTGGTCCAGGTCCCATTTTGACACGAAACGGCGTCAATCCAAGCAGAGGATGGGACGAGAATATTAAGGGAAGAGGATTGTGGTCGCACCCTTCTTGTGCTGCACATTTGTATTGTTCCTTGTTTTTCTTACAATTTTTTAAATAAATCTTAAGCAAATACTTTCCCCGGTCCTTAATATAAAACATTGTTACTTAATTTGATTAAATTAGTTAAGTTAGTTAATATAACATATATTTTTAAAAATACTATAGTTATCCTCTTTGATTATAATTGAGAGAGTATAGTAGGAGTGAATTAGAAAAAGATCGACAAATGTGAAAAAATATATATTATATCAGGCTCAATATCAACTATCCAAACATGTCATATATATTAAGGACACGAGGGAGTACACTTTTATCACTACCTTCGGTGTTAAATATCATACATAGTTAACTTTTTTCGGAGATATCAAGAAAGCTATTAAATTATTTTAAAGTATTTATATTCATACTTTTTCTCCACATTATTTTGCCTAACTTATAAACTAAAATATAATCTAATGATACACAACATATGGTATGATTAAATAACTTATTTAGCTTTTTTAATTTCTAGAAAAAAGTCAACGAAGTCTTATATTTATGATAGAAAGGAGTAACAAAAAGGATTCTTAAGACTGCTAGACAAATCCGTCAACACAAGCTTGTCACAAAAGCTAGGACATCAAGATAATATACAAAATAGTTGGTCCATCCTGTTTGAGTTGGCGTTGAAAAAACACGTTCACACAAGTCAAGATAAAACTCATTTCATAAACATACCTCGTATACTGTAAATCACATTGGAAAAACAACTTCTACCACTAATCCAAACAGTTACTTACCTTTTGACCATATTATCTATATCTATCTTTAGTGTAGAAACTCTTTTAAGGAAAACAAAAACAAAAAACAAAGCAAAGAAACTCTAGCCAACCATAGTATTCATAACAACTTATTTCTTTTTTTTTAATCTATGAGATTCATACTATTTTTTTATATATATAAAACTCATTCTCAAAAGGCAATTTTCAACTAAAATAAAATTTAAAAAATCACTTCTAAATAAAAATAATAATCTAAAAAGTCGCCTAATTTATAATGTATAAATTATGAAAAATACAATCTTTTTTTTTTATAATTCTATAGACAGAGGTTTAAATTTACAGGTCCCCCATCTATTTATATGGATGCATATATATAATGAAATAAAAAGTTGAGGCATAAGGAACAGAGACGAATTACAGGTGGTTGAAGGAGTCCACATATGCTTATTACATGCTTATACCTCAAATTGAGGTATAAGCGTGTAATTTTTTTTTTTTTTTTTATATATATTATATTTATTTATATTTAAATTATGTGTTGCTTTCTGAAATTTTTTTTGCTCTCAGTATCTCAAATTGATTAGTTTCTAGTCCTACATTTAGAAATATTTATCTATAACACCAATATCATGGAAACTAATTAATTTGAATTACTGGGTGCAAAAAAGATTTCAGAAAGCAACACATAATTTAAATATAAATAAATATAATATAAAAAAATTAAAACATTACATGCTTATACCTCAATTTGAGGTATAAACATGTAATAAACACATAGGTCTAAGTACCTTACGTGTGTACTCGTGGTTGAAGTTGAAAGGTTACATTTACACGGGAACAAACATGTTTTGAAAAAGTTTGAAGATATTCCCGCTTTTGCAACTGGCAGAGAGTAAAGTCACCTCCCATACTATACCTTACACTGTTAAAGCGAAGACAACACTTCAGAGTGAACAATACCCACTCATTCCCCATCGCTACACCGTAGCTTCCATGAATATCAGCTTTTCTTCCTCACTGCAACCACCATAGCTCCAAGGTACACTTTCCCATCTTTACCATTTACTTCTTCTTGTTTTAGCTTTCCCAAGTTTTTAGTTTCAGAAACTGTGAAGTCAATCTCCAACGGATAGCATCAGTAAGATCATCTTTTTCATGTTGCTGACAACTTGTATGACCAGATCATCCAATTACTTGACCAAGAATGACAATTTGCATACTCAAGTTTTGGTCAAATTGTCCGCTTTCTGTCTAAAATTTAAAATTTTGCTGTTGCCTTGTTGGATTTCGTCTCTGTCATCAAACATCTCAATTGCCTTGTTCATAGGTTCTTTTCAAATCTATGGAACTAAATTACAAACAGAATAATTAAACCTAGACGCCTTGGTATTTGTCCACTATTTTGCAGGGTTTGAAATTCCATTGTGACTAACCATTCTAGTGATATATGCAGAAGCCATTTTTGGAACAACAGAGACTCAAATTCTGTCTGCCAGTAGAATGACTTCATCTGCTATAGCGGGAGGCTTTCAAGAACCAGAAAACCCAAACGATTTCAAAGTCATTTCTCTGCGAATTTCATCATCCCGGAAGGGACTGCTAACTGAAGAAAAAGTAGAAGAAACCATTCCAGTTTCAGAATCTAATGGGATCGGAAAAATCTGCAGAGAATGGATTAACAACCCCATGAACATAACCCTTGTGTTATGGCTAACTTGTGTGGCAATCTCAGGAGGGATTCTGTTTCTTGTAATCACAGGAATGCTAGATAAAGTCCTAACCAACAAGTCCCAAAAAGACTTGTGGTTTGAGGTCAACAATCAAATCCTTAATGCACTTTTCACTCTCATGTGCCTATACCAGCATCCAAAGAGGTTCCACCACCTGTTTCTTCTTTGCAGGTGGAAACCAAAAGACATTTCTGTCCTCAGAAAAGCATATTGCAAGAATGGAACTTACAAGCCAAGTGAAAGGGCCCACATGATGGTGGTTGTGTTGCTGCTTCATGTGAATTGCTTTGCTCAATATGCTTTATGTGGCCTTAACTTGGGTTATAAAAGATCAGAAAGACCTATTTCTGGTGTTGCTATTTGCCTCTCCATTGCCATTGCTGCTCCAGCAATAGCAGGTGTTTATGCCATTTTCAGCCCTCTGGGAAAGGATTATGAAGAAGCTCAGAACCGTAATACCACCACCAATGGCATTAGGTGAGCCAAAACTGCAAATTTAAGTCCCTTATCTTGATTCTTGATTTACATGAATCAACCAAAATTGGTAATGTTTCTAAAGATCTGGTTTTTTATAGAGTAATGATGTCGTGTGTTCTATGCAGCCGACTCCACTTAGTGGAACACAGCTTTATTGTTGTTGTTGTTGATTATCAATCAGATTAGTGTGATTCAGTTTTCATGTCAATTTTTGTGTGTTGTTTTGGTTTTAGTAGCTTATCAGAGAAAAGATTGTCATCTACATCAAGAAATGAGGAGATTGGTGGATGTGTCCAACCTGCACTGGCTTCATTGCCTCCTGAAGACAGAGCTATGACCAGTTATCCAATGTTGAGTAGTCCTAGGTTGTGCAAGATCTGACATGGTGGACCAAAAAGATTTTGGAGGTTTCTAGAGGAACAAATCTGGGTACTGTGGAAGCTCCCATTCCAAAGTACATATAATGTTGTGGTGTGTTAATTATGGTGAGGTGTCATTGATGGATTCGGAACTATTCTGCATTTACTGAAGCAGTTGCTTGTTTATTTCTTCTCTTCACCATTCCATTCATTGCATATTTGCATGCTTTACGGTTATGGTCTCCTCTTCTTTGAGTTCCCTTCATATCATAATTAGATAGTAGTAGAGATTTATGTAAATGCAACTAGTGATGCCATCACAAAAGAAGGGAAAAAATGCTAAAGCTTGAAAATACATGAGCAAAAGAATAAAAGTTTGAATTGGGGGTTTAAAAATATCTTGGTTCTAGTGTTTAGACCTCAAGATTTGGAAGGCGAATTTGTGAACAAACAATGGGAAGTGGTCTAATCCTTTTAATTTTACAGGAAAAAATAATAGATTTTTTTAAGGGAAAAAGTACAGTTTTGATTTAATTTTTATTTCAATTTAATCTCTCCAATTGAAATTGTTGTAATTTTTTTTAAGAAAAATTTATATGCTTTTAATTCAATGGATGCAATTTTTGTTTTCGGTGTAATTTAGTATTACAATTTTGCAGATCTTAAAATATAAGTTACTATACAATATAAAAAATTAATTAAGTTTTTAAAGAACTTGTAATGTTTTTTGGGGGAAAAAAACTAATTTTTTGTTGGACAAAAAAACTAATTTCGCTCTAACCAATTTTCAACAAGTAAAACAACATGACCATATAATTTTCTTTGAAATTTTTAAAAAGAAAAGTAAATGAGAACATATTGAACCAAAAAAAACAAAAAATCGCAGCAAGGGGCATTTTTTTGGTCAAAAACTAATAAGTGTTACAAAAAATAATAAGTGTTACACATTGACCCAAACACTTGAGAATACCTAAACAAGTTCTATGATGTTACTGAGTTATTTAAGTTTAAGCAATCACAAAAACAACATTTTTAAGGTGATACATTAAAACAACTTCTTTATGTACAATAATTGTTCCACGCGGATATTTTGGTGGCCAGAGGCTACTGACCAGTGACCAATTTGTATTCCTTTCTGGTTTTAATAAGATAGCTCTCACATCACCAAGACCTTTCTATTTCTATTTCTATGAAGTTGAAAAGGGGAAACATGATATCCAAAACCAGTTCACAACGGATTTAGAACATGAATAAACGTGAAAAGTGCACACAAAATCAGTAACCATTGCATAACTACAGGAAGAATCAAATGTGTGCCTGTGCTGATATCAAAAAGCCAGAATGAGATTTCAGTCAGTTATTTTACATAACTAGTTGTAGAAGTTGCCGCATTAAGCTTGCTAGGGCACAACCATGTCTTCCAAATCCATCTCCATTGTTGGAATCATCAACCAGTCATCAAGGCAACAGCTTTGATCTGTTGCATCCACCACAAAACTTGAGTCATAGCCAAACCCCTTTGAATCTTCCACCAAAATGTTCTCCACAAATGGACAAGATTTCACCTTTTCAGTACTGCTCATATTATTACCATCTAAACTTTCAAGAAATCCAATCCACCATGAATATGAAGAAGCCTGATTCTCTCCCCATTCTAACTCCACAGAACTTTCACTAGTGGGTGCTTCTGCTGGTACTGATTCTAGTGGTTCAGCCAAAACACAAGGCTCTGTTGTAGACCACACAGGTCCAGCCATAGGCATAGCCTCCAATAAAGAGTAACAATACTGAGCATCTGAGAACATTGGCATATTTCTGGAACAATCATATTCATAGTTGGATCTTATGCTAATGCTATTGCTATTAGTGTTACCTTTTTCAGTGAGGTCTCTTCTAGAAGTGCCTGCAAGCTGTTTGACAAAATGGCCCTCAGAATCTCTTATTATACAGTCTGAACTCTTTCTTGTGGATTTGCCTGGTGGGTTTGCTTCACCTGAGTTCACTCCTTCTTCATCCATGGCTTTTTTCCAGAATCCCAATAGGACTGAAGATAGTGGAACTAAAAAGGTAATAATGGTGGAAACTTGAAGCTGGCATGAGTGGGTAAGACTAAGAGAACAGGTTTTAAAAAATGAGGGGGGAAATAGGAGAGAGTGGAGACAAGGATATGAATGCTGACACGTACGTGTTGAATCCATTGGACACATCAAAGTTTTTTCAGGCAACAATCTGCGTGTCTGCAAAGTCTTCGCTTCTCTTTCTTTTCTGTCAGTTCCCTCCCTTCACTTTTTGCCCCCTTTAATTCCCATTTGATCACCATTCATTGTTCTGTAAAAGCCATATTTAATACCCTCTTCTTGTCTTCTATATGGCTCTCTAACAATATGATAGCATCCTCCCTCCTCCTAAATTTAATTATTAGACTTCTTAAATATGTGTTAATACATGATTTAATGAAGTGGTCTTATGGGATTATAGAAGCCTCTTTATCGAGACTTTGATGCGTTTGGTTATCTTTATTAGTTTTGTGGTTTTGTTTTGGAAATTCAACCAGTATAAATAACTTGCCTTTGAACCAAATAAAAACCCAACCTTGAAGATTAAATGTGTGCCCACAAATAAGGTACAATACAGAAGAAAAAACAAAAAAAATTGTGCCATATAACTGTGCGCGCAGGACAAAAACTTTTGATTAGGAGAGATTCTGAAACACTTGTTGGCCAAATGACTAGTTGGAATTCCACGTAGAGCAGCTGCAAAAACTCAGATCACTTTTGTGCATATACAGCCTTATTGGTTATGGCCATGAAATGCGCAAGAAGTGGCCGATTAATAAGGGCAAGGCACTGAACTTCAGAGCATATTCCGAAGCAGTGGTTTGCACAAGAAAGGTCAGGTTAAATCATTGCACCCTTTAGAAAGAGAATAAAATAAAAATATCACTCATATTCTTCAATAAAAATATATATTAATAGATAGTGATAAGAGCATAAATATTATATGTGTCAGTTGTATAAAATAAAATAAAAGGGATTTTCATTTTTAATTGATAAAAGTAATGAACTAAAATGTGAAACACCCTCCCCTAGCCGTGGTCCAGCTTTCAAAACCTTGCCATAAACATAACTTTTCTGTTTTAAAAAGAAAACAAATTATGAAATGAGTCAACCAAACAACATCTATTTGAAGCTTTGATGCCAACTATGCCTTCCCAGGCCATGATTATAAGCATAGCAGAATCTTCTCCCATGGTCGTTTTTTTTTTTTTTTTTGGAAAATTGCACTTAGGTCCCAAATAAGGGAAAATATGACAAAATGTTCGCTTAAAATCTCAAAATTGTGATGAAGTTCGGTGAGACATTTTTACAATATTTTTCATATGTGAAAAGACACAAATGCCTTCATGAAGTCTTAAGGACTTGTCAAGACATATGGACTTATCAACACATGTATATGGACTTATCAACACAAACACATAGACTTGTCAAAACATGCACATGGACTTGTCAAAACAAATTCATGGACTTGTCAACAACACACAGGGCATTTGTATCTATTCACATATGAAAAATATTAAAAAAAGTTCCACGGGACTTCACTGCAATTTTAAGATTTCAAATGATCATTTTGTCATAAATCCCTTGTTCGGGAATTAGGTGTAATTTTCCCTTCTTCTTTTTTGGGCTTTTGTTTTCGGGCTCCTCTTTGGATTTTGGGCTGGATTTGAAGTCTCTGCTTTTTATTGGGCCAAATTGATGAACATTTTGTCAGTTTTTGGAAGATTCATCCTCAAGCACCCAAAAAAAATGAATTGACTATCCAATCGTCACCCATTCCTTGAGGAGTGAGTTTCAAACGCCATATCTTTGGATTGTGGGTGAGCTCAACCCCTCTCCTAAAATTTATTTATTAAAAAAAAAAAATCAGTCTATTTCTTGCGCTCATGGCTCAAGATCATACTGCAACAAAGACACCCAAAAAGACAAAAATAAGGTAATAGTATTCAACTATTTATAACTTCAATAAAATTCATTAGCTAATACTTAATTTTCTTGCTCTCACAAATTCAAACACTTGTCACATTCAAAAAGCACCTTCCTCCTCAAATGCTCCCTCCCACTTTACATTATATATTATGCCCCTACCCTTCAATTCCCAACATCTCCATCTTTTTCTAGCTACCTATTTTACACCATTTCATAAAATGAGTCCTATTATTCATATTTCATAAAATTATATACCTTGTTATATATTTAATACTTTATTCTTCAACTTGAATAAACTTATGCAAGTACGTGTTATTACTGCTTATTATTTTATCTCTATTTTCATGTTTTTTTTCCTTCAAAAAAATATCTTCTCATAATGCACACCTTGTTTCCTTCTTTTTTTTTACCCTTAAAAATGAATACTTGAGTAAATTGCACACAAGGAGGAGGCCATATTAATTTAATTAAATCATGAGTTTTACTTGTATTATCCGCCTGATTAAAAATGTTGAGAATGTGTTAAAGTATCCGGCCAAACAGGGAAAAAAATAAGAAATTGTGTCTATTTAGATTAGCGGTATAAGCTACTTTTACCACTCTGATCATATTTATAAGTCTCATTTGACCAAAAAATTTGGTCCTATTTATAAGTCATCTTTCATATAATAAATGAGATTGTGACAATTTTGCCCATATTAATTGTACTAATGAAAATAGAGAGAGAAGAAAGAGTTGAAAGATACCCAATGAAAATAGAGAGAGAAGAAAAAGTTGAAAGATACTCATTCATAAATGAGGACAAAGTTGAAAATTTACCCCTATAATCATTGAACTAACTAACTCTCATTGATATGTGTGTTTTAGTCAAAAGAGGCTTATAAATAAGACCAGAGTGATATTTATTAGTCATTTTTACCTAAATCATATATACTAAGGAAATGTAGTTATCTCAATGATTATAGGGGTAAATTTTCAACTTTACCCTCATTTATGAATAAATGTTTTAAACTCTTTTTTTTCTCTCTACTTTTATTAGTACAATTAATATGGACAAAATTGTCACAATCTCATTCACAATCCTAAAACTGGACTTATAAATAGAACTATTTTTTTTTGTCAAAAAGGACTTATGAGTAGGACCAAAGTGATAAGTTTATAAGAGAAGTTTTGTCTCAACTTACATGAACATACTTTTCAACACCAACCCAAACATGCTGAAAGTTACTAACAACTTTAAATATGCTTAAACTACTATTCACGACTTAGTCAATATCATTAATTGGCTCATATCTTGCTCTCTGATTTACTAACTTCAACCTCCAAAAAGACCCTTCCTCCTTATATCTTATCATGTGCTCCTTTAATCTTAAATTCACAACCCCCACACACATGTTGTGCACTTTAGTTTCATATTCATATGTCCTCGTGTTAAATGACTATTCACCAACTTGTGTAGCTTCATACTGAAGTCAAGCAACCTAATAAATGCATCATGTGTCCATACTTATTATTACAACTTTTAATTATCCATTTCTCAATCAATCTATACATAATATCATCATCATTATTTTGCAATCCACAATTATACTTTAAACATCAATTTCTCTTTACCGCGCACTCATCTTGCTTTATATATGTGATGACTATTCTCAAACAGTGCACTAGATGTTATCCTAATCAATTATAAGCTAAAGTCCTAATTATAAGACAACATTTTAGAGTTGGTTTTAGTTCTAATTATAGGACAACATTCTAATTTTTGTCAATTTCTTCCTAAAATACCCATATTTTATTCTCTCAAGTGTGTTTGGTTTTTTATAATTACATATATATGTGTGTCTATATACAAATATACATACATACATACACACACACACACACATATCTGTGAGTGTGTGTGCCTGTCAATATATGTGTGTAGATGTATATATGTGTGTGTGTACATATATAAACACACATATATATACATATATGTGTGTAGATACATGTATGTATGTGTGTGTACATATATAAACACACACGTGTCTATATATATATTTGTGTGTGTGTTCATATATATATATATGTGTGTGTGTGTGTGTCACACACATATATATACACACACATATGTGTATATAGTAAGACCATTATTTCAATTAAAAACGTGTGGAAATGAAAATTCTAAATCAGAGAGGTATGTGGTAGGGGTTGTTAATTTACTTTTACTTATGTCATTTTAAATTTATATAAGGACATTTTAGGAAAATGAGTAAAATTAACTAATTTAACTTCTCTCCTTAATCTCTCCAAAATTGGTTACATATGTCCTATAATTAGGACCGGAGGAAGTATAAGATAAAGTATACCTTTGATCCTTTAAGTTTAAATAATGTTCCATTTTAATCTTTTAGTTTTAAAAAGTGTATTTTTAGTTCTTTTAAGTCAACATCGTTAATTTCACTAACAAAAAATGTTGAGTTAGTAGATTTAAATGTTGTCATCTCTTTTCAGAAAATTAATTTTTAGAATTAAAATATAAAAGTGATTATATTAAATCACTAAAATTTGGATATGTCAGCATTTTAAGTTTGCTGACTCATTTAACTTTTTTAGAAGTGCTTTTATGATTTAGGAGGTAAGTGTGTGAGAAGAGTTTATTCTTTGCTTACGGAAAAGAGCTTCTAAAACCACGATTTAGTTGTTTTTCAAACAAGCATTTAAAAGACTAAAAACATACTTTTTAAAGTTAAAGAATTAAAATAGAACCTACTTTAAATTTAAATGGCCAAAAGTATACTTCGGCCTTTGTTATATTGAAATCAAGTTATAAAAAAAATAGGGATTAATTAATATAGGATTAAGTAGCAAAGTTGCTCCGGAAGTTTTTGCTGAGTAGTAATGTTACCCTAAAAGTTTTTTTTTTTGTCTAAATATTGCCCCGGAAGTTTCAAAACGTTGAATTGTTGCCCATTTCCGTTAAAAAGTTAACCGTTAATATCAATTTTTTAACGATCAACGTTAGTTTTTTAACGGAACAGGACAACATTGCTACGTTTTAAAACTTTTAGGGTAACATTGAGATAAGAAAAACTTTCAGGGCAACATTACTCTTGGATCTGTACTTTACTTCTTGGGGGATTTGCTACTTATCTCATTAATATACATAGCAACTAATTTGAAGGCGGCTTAATTACTGTCATAATTGTTCAGAATGTGTCCAACGAACATTATATATCATGTTGAAACATTACTATAAACAGAAAAATAGAAGACTTGAGAATTACAGAACTAAATACAGGTCAATGGGATTTGATTATGGCTATGGAGCTACATATATAGAACAGGTTGAGGTAGTTGAATTGGTTAGACCCATAAACCCCCCCAAACAGTGTATCGGCAGGTGAAATAATAAACCAAACGGATCGGAGGCCACCAACCTAAAGATATGTTTGGCATATATATATATATTTAAAGCACTATAACTAATTCCACTAATTTTTATGACTCACTCAACTGTAAACAGAACACACAGCACTACCATGCCCCATGGTTTGTTGCCAAATTTAAATACCAAGTCTTTCCCTCGAAAGCTTCTCCATTCTTTAAAGCCAAGTCTACATCATTTTTTATGGTACGCGAAGAAATTCAATTAAACAATCCTAAATTAAAATTTAAATTTGATCAAGTCCTAGCATATGTCAAAAGTCGTAGTTATTATAATTGTTGGGATCACGTATGAGTAAAGAATTAAAATAAAATAAAAAATGTATAAAAAAAGTACTTTTAGGAAAAATAATTGAATAAGGAATTAAAGAGGTGTATGTAGTTGAAATTTTTTTGTAAATATTATATATATGTCTTAAGATTATGTTGATCGTGTCTGTATATGCAAGTCAAGCTAGAAAACCCAACGAAGATCTCCCAAATATTTGAGACTGCGCCTGATTTTTCAAAATTTAAATTCATGTGCTTGTATGATAAGCTTATACTTAAATCGGCTGAGATTATTGAAATAAATTAAAATGTGAATAAATAACGAAAAAAAATATTTAAACTAAGGTGGTTATAAAGCTCAAGAGCTTGGTGCGTCCGCCTAAGCCCAAAGAAAAATTACCCTGCTCGGCCCAAAAAAAAGAAGCCCGAAAAAAATTGGGCACAATCGGGACGAACATTTATATAGGTAGAGCCAGGCATCGGGTATGGTATGTTGTTCTACCTAGCAAGTATGTATATTATTATATTTTATATCAATATTTCTTATAAATCTAGTAATATATTTTTTTATTAAGACATATGGTAGTTTTTAAATTTCAAGATTCAAGTTATAAACTTAATTTTGAAATATCCCAAGATGCAGAATCATCGAATGTACCTAAAGTTTATATTACTTAGAGTGAAGTTAAAATATATGGTAATTACAAGAATATTTATAAAATTTAAATGAAAATATTTTTTTCCACATGTAGATAGGGCAGGACATTACCGTTTGAGCAAAGAAGCCCACCCTTACTCAACTTGAAATGATTAGAGCTTTTACCAAATAGGCTGGGCATCAGGCTGCATTTTCATCTTTCGGGAAGGGGTCTCGCCGTGTCCAGCCCAGCCCATGCCCACCCTAGCCCCAGCTGCATGTCTGTTTGTGTTGGTGTTGAAAAAGTACGTTCACGTAAATCAAGACAAAATTCATCTCACAAACTTATTTCATATATCGTAAATCACGTTAGAAAATCAGCTTCTACCGCTTATCTAAACATAAGATGGAAAACCATGATTTAAAACTAAATTTATAAAAAATTTGATCAAACTATATAAGGAAAACACATTGTAATAACCCTTATAACATTTATAGCAATATAGCATGTTATAAACAATTTGTAAACAATTGGAATCAATTACAGGGAGAAATGTTTAAAGTTTTAATTAGATGTCATATTATTAACTAGTACTTTAATTTATTACTTTTTTTCCCGTTAATATGCTTAGTTGTGACATATCTAAATAGCATATGATATAAAGTGTTATGTATAAATATAATAAAGTTTAAGAAATATATTCTGATGCCAAAGTAGGAGGATCTGAAGACAAGTGGGGGAGGAAGTGGACCCCATCGTCGCAATTATTTTTGTCGATGCTTCTTTTTTAATTTAAATATGTATTTTCTTATACAAGTGCGACAAAGTTTTTCTTCGTCCCCGTGATTATGTTACTGATCTTAACTTCTCACTCAAGCCTAATCACTGTTTTGATTGAGTATTCCAAAAGGTTACAATCCAACGGCACCCTTTTGTGAATATAAATAATATACTTTTTCATAACTAATTCATCCTGATTAAAAAAAAAAATAGTGAAATAATTTATTTTTAAAAATATATATATTGGTTTCATTACACTATCCCTATTTTAATCATTTACATTAGAAATATCTTTGATTATTATATAATAGGAGTGGTTTGAGAGAAAAATAATAAATATGGAACTGTTTGGTTCAAGGAACATTTAAGGAGAGAAATGAACTTAAAGAAGGGAAAGTAACTTAAAGGAAGGGAAAGGAAGATTGAGAGAGAACTTTAAAAAGTTGAGCTGTTTGGTAGACATGGGAATTTAAGTAAGTTTAGGGAAGATAAACTGTTTGGTAAGAAGAATTGGGTGTTGGTTAAGTAGGAAGATTAGGTAAAATTTCCACAATGCCCCCCCAAAAAAAAGGCATAAAACATATTTTTTGTTTTGTTTTGTGAATTGTACAAAAACAAAGGCAAACCAAATCGCGTCTTGATGGAGAAAGCAAATTTTTGGAGACCTCGAAGGGATCTGGACCATGAAACAAACATAAGATATGCGAAAATAGCCTACAAATAACTTACAAAACCAGTTACACACTGAAGTTGCAAAATAACACATTCAAGTTCGAACCAAACAATCAAGTTCGAACTAAACAGTCAAGTTCGAACTCACAACACAAAATGTCAACCAAGACAAGAAAAATTAAGGAGGTAAGTGAAAAATAAACATGTACACAATCTCTCAAATTTCTACAAGAACCTTGCTCCATGAGTCTCCCCATTGCGAGTCTCAAAGCGCCGACAACAAGTTACACTTTGGAAAAGCCATCTACCTCCACACCCACCCACATCTATTGAGCCGAGGAGCAAAAGTAAACGAAAAATGCTCTGAATCACACACAACAACGAAATAGGGAAGGAAAATGCAGATCCACATACCCACAACATCTAGCAGAAATGATGAAGAAGAAAAACAAAATTAGCCAAAACCCATGCCACAATCTCGCACACAGATGCGACTAGAAGGAAGAGGAAACACAAAAAACGCTCGATCCCTCATGCCTACAAGGCGTCGATTGTGGTGGCCGAAGGAAGAAAAGAAGAATGGTGACGCCGAATGGGAAAGAAGGCGAAAAGCATGTGGTTTTATAATTTCAGAGGGGCTTTTTTGTCTCATAATTCAGTTTCCCAGGAACGTTTTCAAGATCCCGCCATTTTTGAAGGGATCTCAATTTCCCACGTTTGTAAGAAGATTGGGCAAGGCTGGAACTCAGTCTCAGCGAAACCTGTGACGCCAAACGGTTTTGGGGTGGGAACTGTGTTACGTTCCCTGGAACTCGCGCGAGTTCCGTAAACCAAACGGGGCCTAAATGAGATTGATTGATTGATAATACATGGTGGGTTAAGTACCAATTTTGCCCCTGAAGTACGCGCCCAAGAGCCATTTTGCCCCTTAAGTTTTTGGCGTAGCAATGTTGCCCCTGAAGTCTCAAAACGTAGCAATGTTGCCCCTCCGTTAAAAACCTAACGGTCAACTAACGGTCAACGTTAAGGTTTTTAACGGAGGGGTAACATTGTTACGTTTTGATACTTCAGGTGCAACATTACTACGTCAAAAACTTAAGGGGCAAAATTGCTCCTGGGCGCGTACTTCAGGGATAAAATTGGTACTTAACCCTAATACATGGTTAATATGTGTTGTATTATAGACTTATAGCTCTATCTTATTGCAACGATAATTCCTTGCAATTTTTTATTGACAAGTGAAGATATAACCATAGAGGGAAAAAAAATAACGTTTAATATATTAAACGTATTTTAGGAAAGGGTATAATTATTACTACCTCCGGTTGTGATTATAAGACCGAGTTGATTTTTTTTTTTTGAGAGATTAAAGAAGTTAGATAAGTTATTTAATCATATCATATTTTGTATATCTTTAGATTATATATTAATTTATTAGTCAAACTAATTAATTTGGAGAAAAAATAAAAATAAAAATACTCTAAAATGATTTAATTAGTTTCTTTAATTTCTCAAAAAAAAAAAAATCAACTTGGTCTTATAATTAAGATTGTGGAGTATTATTATTATTATTTTGTAAATAAATGGTCAAAAACACAGATCAATCCCAGAGATGAAGCAAGCGAGCTAACTCCCAGCATTTTACGGGAGCTAATTAAGAAAGTCTTCTCATTCTCAGTTCAAGTTTTTTGCGCAAATGTCACTCAAGTCCATGTTCAAGCTAGCTTTTAAAATCCTCGTTTGAATACAATTAAATTCTCTAAATAATTAATATTTATTGCTGGGTAATAATAATTTAGTCTCGATGCCTTTAATAGTTAAGTCATATATACACATACAAACATATGAGCTTTTAATTCTTTCCGATCATCCAATCTGCAAGTATATATATAAAACTATATGAGAATATTAAAACCAAGCCAAAAGGAAGGGTTGTTAATTTACAACTTGCTTAAAGTAATGTTGTATATTTTTCTAAACTTGTGAGCAAAGTTTCTAAGACACTACAGTTTCTGAATTTAAATGAAATATGCTTGAAGTAGAAGGCACAAAATGCCTTGAAAATCAACTAATTTTTATCTTGACCAAATTAAAACCCATACTCTGTACCTTAAATTATACACTAACCTTGTCAATTATGTAACAAGTTGATGATAGAATAAATAATTTAAACAAGAAAACTTTAAATTGGTAAACCACACACAAGAAAACTACATCATATTTCCTCCTGTCTTTAATATAAAACATATTTAGAAAGTTTATCTTGATTCCAAATATAAAACATATTTTTTTATATTTGTCGATTTTTTTTTTCCTAATTTACACCTATTAATACGCTCTCAACAATAATCAAGGAGGTAAAAAATTAGATAATTAAGGAAGATGACTAAGGTATCTTAAAAAATATATGTCGTATTAACTAACTTAATCAACTTTCTTAGTCTAATCAAATTAAATAAATATATCTTATAATTAAGGACTGTACAGAGTATATTTTGCAATAAACTAAACACTGTTGTTAACTCTCTAGCATATGCGTCCGGTTTCTCTCCTCATCATTTTTCTGCCCATCCCTCCTCATCTGCAAATCCTGACCGTCCAAATCTTGATCCAACGGGTCAGAGGTTTTTTTAAAAATTATCCTGGCCCGTTGGATCAAGATTTGGACGGCCATAATCAGACTGTGAGGGATGGACAAAAACCAGCTCATAAGAGAATCCTCTTCCCACATCACGTTTCTCTCTTGCGATGAAGCTTAATCCTAGAAACAAATTAAACATAGGTATAAATAAAAATATTGGGGATATAATATTTGATGTTGACAATGTGGGATGGATAGGAAAGTGGAAAAAGGAGGGATGAAAATCTGGAATATAAATTGGTAAAGGGGAATTAAAGATAGAAAAGTCAAATAAAGGTGGTAATTGAAAAAGATGGGAAATATAATACTCCATCCGATCTTAAGTACTCCTTCCTTTCGGTCCTAATTATAAGATCTAGTTGACTTTTTTTGGAGATATTAAGGAAGTTAATTAAATTACTTTAGAGTATTTTTATTTTTATTTTTTTCTTCAAATTAATTAGTTAGACTAATAAACTAATATATAATCTAAAGATACACAACATATGAAATGATTAAGTAACTTATTTACCTTCCTTAATCTCTCCAAAAAAAGTCAATTAGGTCTTATAATTAGGACCGGAGGTAGTATAAGATATAGTTGACTTTTTTTGAAAAAATTAAGGAAGCTAAATAAGTTACTTAATTATATCATATGTTGTGTATCCCTAAATTATATATCAGTTTATTAGTCAAACTAATTAGTTTAGAGAAAAAATAAAAATAAAAATATTCTAAAATAATTTAACTAGCTTCCTTAATCTCTCTAAAAAAAATCATCTTATATTTAGGACCGAATGTAGTATATAGCACGGGGTAAATAAGTTTTTAAAGTAATTCAATAATTGTAATGAGAATAGAGAAAAGGTGTTGAGGATTTCACATGGGGGCACCTATAACTGAACCATACCTACCATAACTGAACCTTCCCCTTTCTTTCTTCGAGGTTTCCGCAAAGTACACTCTCCTTCTCAATCTCAAACTCATTTCACAATCAAATCATTTCCGGATTCTATTTTTGAGTAAATAATGAAAACATTAAAATTTTGTTTTAATTAATGAGATTAATATGAACATGTGACCCGTGTGGGGACATCGGCAAGATTATGGATGATTAGAACAATTAATATAGGGCCACTATTAATCTATTGGACCCCACCTCCCCAAAATTACTATTTGCTTTTAGCTAGCTCTTCACGGTTCATCCGTCCATTTGAGAAAACCACACCCCCAACTCTTTCAAAAAAACATTATACCCTCCACCCAAAAAAACAAAAACTTTTGATGTTCTGTTCTATTTTGTTTTATACTCAGAAACCTTTGTACTAATAATATAATACTAGTCAACTGATTTTCGTTTCGTCAATAATAATATAAACTAATAATAATAATTATTATTTTCCTTGGATAGGCATGTATGTGACTATAATAATAATACTAAGTTGTTTTTTATTAAATTCAATCACATCAACTTGTTATACACTACTCCCTCTGATTCTAATTATAGAGACACTTTTGTAGTATAAATTACACTACAAAAATATTCCTATAATTATGATCGGAGGGAGGGAGTATTAATTTTGAGTTGTTTCCAATTATTTACGCACATGTAATTTTTATTGTGCATGTGAATAAATTATTTACTGGATGGAAAAAAAAACAGAGTAAATTATTTACTGAAAGGTAGAAAAAATTATGACCTCCACCCTCAATTATATAAATAAATAATGAAGATGATTGCATTAACCTTTGACATAATATATGTGAATTATTATTTTAACTTACTTTCATGAATAATTTGAAAATGCTAAAATATGAAATTAATTGAGAAGAGGTGATTTATTTTGATATTTTCTGCTGCAATAAATTCATGGAAGAGAAGCACCTCTATAGTAATAATTACATTTTATGAGCGTGCGGTCATACATTATTCTCTCTAGTTTTTATTATAAGACACCAACTAATAAATATATTTGACCTTTTTTATAAGGTACTTACTTATTTTCAAGGAGTATTAATTATTTTTTTACCATGTATAACCATAATCACAGTGAGTGAGAGTAATAATTAATACGATATTAGAGTTTAATACAATTAGTAAGGATAATATTAAAAATTAATTAAATTATAGGATAAATTTATTGACTTTAACTGTTTTTATTGGTTTATGAGAATTGTTAGTTGGTGTCTTATAATAAGAAAATACTATGCGTATGACAGCGATCCAAGACGCTTCTGAGCACCAGGATGCGCGCCCACTTTCTCACAGAAATTCACAAACAGAATCACCGATTTTAGTATATTTATTTCCCATTTAATATATACTTTTGGGAAACTCTCCTAATATTTCAAAATTTCTTTTTTAACCATTTAAATATAAAAAATAACTTCTCACTGCTTCACGTCTCTCACTTCCACCCCTCCCTTCTTCATTCGTTCTCATTTCCCCCAAACTCCTAACGCTTGCTCTCTCTCTCCCATGGTGGAACCACGTAACCGACTGGCCGGAAGATCCAACAACGGAGCTAAGTAATTTCATAAGTTAGGGTTTTCTATTGTTGAATTGCAAGAATGCCGCTGGCTAGGTACCAGATAAGGAATGAGTACAGCTTAGCGGATCCGGAGCTATACCGAGCTGCCGATAAAGATGATCCAGAAGCTCTCTTGGAAGGCGTCGCCATGGCTGGCCTCGTCGGCGTCCTGCGCCAGCTCGGTGACCTTGCTCAGTGAGCTCTCTCTGCCCCTTCTCCAACTTTCTTCCTTTCGTAATTTCGACCGTGCTTCAGCTCTGGAATTAAACTGGTTGCTCTTGCACTTTCCGTGATTACATTTATTTGAATTGGTGTTGGTCTGAAAACCACCTAATTTGATACAATCTGTGTGTTCAACTTTGTACTGACCTTCATTTGACTTACTGTAGTGAGCTTTAATTTGGCGATAATTTTGTTTGTGCTTCTTTTTTAAGTTTATTCGATTGTTAGATCGATGACCGATTGGGTTCATTTCAGAATTAGAGGAAAATGTCTTTCTTTTTTGGTGCTTGTATTACGCCGAGAGATTAGCCTTCCGCAATATTCTGTCTGACTATTGAATTCTACAACCTATTTGAACTTGTTTCATATTATGACTCTTTGATACTATTCGCCTATTTCTTTATAACTTCCTTCCTGCTACAATCTCATGCCCATTAATTCCTCGTAAGTTGCAGAGTCTTGTTCCCTTTTTACATTGACAGAGCAGTTCAAATTCTGGGGTTTAGAATATGTTGTGTATGGCCACAGAAAGTTTATGCCAGTCAATCTTCTAAGCACTGACCAGACATGCTTAATTTGAAAGCCAAGTGTTTGAGACAAAAAAAGAAAAAGAAAAAGAAAAAAAGAAAAGAAAGCAAGAAAGAAAGGAAGAAAAGAAGAAGAAGAAAGTCAGGTGTTTTTCTTAAAAAATAAATTGATTACTGGCTAATTAAGTGTTCTGGTAATGTTTTGTGAATAGTATTATCTTCTATTTCTTTTTTGGTTGAATACCATCTTCGACACTTTTAGTATTGAGTTACTCCAAAGTCACTGAAGCTGTGAAACCTGTTACCTAGCAAACTGGGTGCTTTGGGTTGGATATTGCAAATAAGATCCAAAGTCTTTACTTCATGGCAGAGACTTTAACTAGATTGGTTTATTGAAATGCTGAGTTCCGCTTAGCAAGTGCGTCTCAAACTCTTCCTATTCTATAAGCATTCTGTTGAATGTCATCATCATTATCTTTTTGTAATATGCTGAATGGCATTACAATCTGCTGTTTGCGTCTGATAATAAAGTTATCAGAAAAAGGAAGTATATGCATAAAAGCAGAAATTGCAATGTCTTGGACCATTTTTATAACTCAGTAACATTATATTTGTTTGTATGAGAGGGAGAATTATGGCTCAATCTTGTAGTTTTCAATCCACAACTTGCCAGCCTGGCGCTGTTAAGTTCTATGTACTTAAACTGTGTATTTTGTTTAGGTTTGCAGCGGAGGTCTTTCATGACTTGCATGAAGAAGTAATGGCCACTGCTGCAAGAGGCCATGGTCTTATGGTTCGTGTTCAGCAGCTTGAGGCTGAAGTTCCTTCGCTTGAAAAGGCATTTCTGTCCCAGACTCATCATTCATCTTTTTTCTCTAATGCAGGTTATATAACTTACTATTCATTAGCCTTTTGGTTTATGATGCTCTTATCTAAATAATATGAAAAATGTTATTCTTGTAAACTGTTGTATTTTATATATGTCACGCTTGTAAGCCTTAGGTGCTCTAGTCATTTGGCAAGTTTTTGAAGCAATTGGTTATTGGACTGCAGGGATAGATTGGCATCCTAATCTTCGTTCTGAACAGAATCTTATTACTCGAGAAGACTTACCTCGATTTGTGATGGATTCATATGAAGACTGTCGTGGCCCCCCAAGATTGTTCCTCCTGGACAAGTATGGAGATCTGACTGTTAAAGAAAATGTTTTAAAACTAATATTTATGTAATAAGCATTTGAATTGTTTTTTTTGGGCTTTTGGCTTCCAACAGATTTGATGTGGCTGGTGCTGGGGCTTGCTTGACACGTTATACTGATCCATCATTCGTTAAATTGGAGTCAGCTTCCTCTAAAACGATGACTGCTGAAATTCACAAGGAAAAGAGGAGCCGTAGAGTCAAGGTATTAAAGTGCCATTTCTTCCCTTTTTTGGGCAAATGGAAATTACCCTTTAATGACACTATTTTCATGATATATTGCTTCAATTGGTGGCTGTACCTTTGGTTTTTCTTACTAAAGCTTCATACTGTGATATTGATCTTAATAAAAAACAACACAGACCAAAGGAAATTGGAATTAGTTCTGTACGGTTTTCATAGGGTGAAGGGGATGATTTTGAGAAATCTTTTGACTGAGAATTCTTTGAGAGAAGTACTTGTCTTTACCTAGAGTATTGGTATCAGGGCTCTTGCTGTACCATTTGTAAGCATATTGGAATGCTGTGGATAATGTGGTCTGTGCTCATGCAGTGCCTTTGATCTATCCAGATATAAGTGTCAAGAATATTAGATTTTGGCACTACTGTGTCAATTTTACTTGTTCATGCTAGGATTGCCATGCCTTGTAAATTGCGCTTCAGACAATCTATGCATTGGAAAGCTGAATGTTCACAACTTAAGATGTGATTATTTGTTTTATTTCCTGCAGAAGAAAGCAGCACGATTGAGGAATGGTGAAACCCCTGAATTTGTCCCAACACATGCAAAGTGAGCTCCTAAGAAGCTTAGATCGGGTTTTTAAATGCAAAACATCCTTTAATGTTTGAGTGTTGACTTGATTTGATTTCTGTTATTGCAGATTGCATCAATTGCTTCTTGAGGAGCGTGTTGAAAATGCATATAGTAATCCTGCACGTCTTGTCAAGTTGAAGAAAAGGCAAATGAATAGATCTGCGGTTGGTGCAGAGAGTGGGAGAAGTTACATGGAGAAATTTCTGGAATCTCCACCAGATTATAAGATAGTGAGGGAAACTTCAATGGTTACATTGCCTGTGAAATCAATAACAGAAGATACTAGTGAAGCAAGGATTAAAATACTTGAAATTAGTACGGTTGGTCCTGTTAAAAGGTCATTAGGAAATGAAAACACATTTTCATATTCTAATGAGCCTGAATCAGAACTGAAACCATTCTCAGAATCTAAGATGGAGACTAATGGAGATCTTGTGAAGGGGCATGAACAAATGCTTGCTAATGTTGCAGATGAATTGTCTTATAATTATAAGACACCTGATGAAACAGAACTGGCAGATGATGGACAAAAGAAATTAGAAGCCTGCTTAGCTTGTTACCATTCTGATGATGCCACTAGTGAGGTTGACAATTATGTGGATGCTTTAACTACAGTGGAGTCGGAGATGGAAACAGACAATGAGTATAGACCTAAGAACAGCTTCTTGAATGGTCAAAGGTTTATAGATTCTGATGGAAAAGAAGAACATCAACCACGAGCTCAACTTTCTGTTTCTCAATCATTTGGAGACTCCTCCATATCAGATGAAAGTATTTCATTCAAACAAGATAGAAGTGATGAACATAATGAACTCCAAGCTCGGTTGTCAGATTCTCAATCAACTGGAACCTCCTCCACGTTGGAGGAAAATAGTTCATTCAAAAGAGATACAGGTGAAGAACATATGAATACGCATGCTCATTTTTCAGATTCTCAATCTGTTGGAAACTCATCTGGGTTAGAAGAAGTTGGCTTGAACAAAAAAGATACATCCTGCTTTTCTCATTCTGAATCTTCCAGTGTCATGTTTGAAGATATTAAATCAGAACCTTTATCACTCTCATCTACTAAATACTGTGAATATAAGATTGAGAATACACGTTCTGATCATCTTGCGCAAAGCGTTGAGTCCCAAAAGCCAGATTGTAATAAGTTTGTTATGCATGATGATGCAGAGTTTCAGGAAGAAGAGATTTCTGATTCTGGACAGACGACCACTGATTCACATTTGATGCATTCAGCATATCTTGTTTCAGATACTGGACTCAACTCATCAGTGATCCGATCCACAGAGAGTGAAATAATTCAAACATCTGACACAGTTGAGCTTCATTCAATTTTAGCAGATACAGATAGTAAGTGTCTTGTTGAACCAAATGCTATTGTTGTACCTGATGCTGTCTCCACAGTGATGGATGATGCTTGTCCTGTGTCGTCTCAAAAATATCCTTCAAGCAACTTAGATGACGGTGACCCTTGTGTTCAGTCTGGTGATTCAATACAGAGCTCCATGGATTTAGAATTGGCACCAGTGACCAATTCCCCAGGAACACAATTGATTGAAAGACCTTCTGACCTTGTTGAAATTCATCCAAGTTTAGCAGATGATGAGGAAAGGAAGTGCCATGTTGAATGTACAGCTGCTGTACCTGATGCTCTCTCCACAATAAAGGATGGTGCTAGCCCTGTGCCTTCTTCTGAAGAATATCCTTTGAACAATTTGGATGAGAGTGATCCTTATGGCCATTTTGGTGCTTCATTACCAATTTCAAATGACTTGGAATTAACACCAGTCATACCTACAGGGACGCAGTTAGTTGAAACTCTATCTGAGCCTGTTGAACTTGATGATGAAGAAAAGAATTCTCAAGTTGAATCTATATCTGCAACATCCAATGCTTTCTCTTTAACCAAGGATGACACTTGCCCTGGGGCATCTTCCCATGAATATTGTGATGCTTCACAACACATTTCTAATGACTTAAATTTGGCTCCTGGGGATCAATGCAGAGATCATTTAAAGATTGAAATCTTGCAGGATGGACTTTCAAAGGAAGAGTATGATGAAAGTTTGGCTGGCAAAGGGGTCAATTCACCTCGGGTCCATTCTCCATTTATGGAAGTAGACTTGTATTCAGACGCTGCACTACCAGTTGATGGTGCCAAGGTCTTAGATTCAAAAGATGAGAATTGTATTATAGCTAGCAAACTTGACTGTCAAGATTCATCTCCTGCAATGGAGACTTCACCAGCTAGTAGCTTGATAAGCGAGCAATTCTCCTATTGTACTCATGAAGGTCCTATAGATGGACCTGATGCTGCAGGAGTAGAAGTTCTGTGCTCTGATCAGCTACCAAATTCTGAAGAGACGTTGAGGATGGATAATAACAATGATAAAAGTGAATCCACCTGCAGTGTAGATGCAGTTGAAAATGATGGCCTTCTTGAACAACCATCTTCTCCTGGTTTTGTAGGGAAGGGGAATTGTCTCAATGTCCATAACGTCTTCACTGAGAAAGTTCAATCAGAACATCAAGCTGTATCTGACAATTTACTGGCAACTTTCCCAGTTTCGTTAGATTCTCATCAGTTAAAATTGGAATCCAATGAGGCTGAATCTAGTGAAATTGTCAGAGACATGAATGCAGAGACAAGGGAAAATCAGCTGGAATCATCTTCAGATATGATTTCTTCTAATATTATATCTTCTTTATTGAGAGATCCTACAAATTTGGAAGAATCTCCTAGTTTTGGCGATCCACATGTGAATGAAATATTTACCAAGGCAGCTGCTAGAGAATCTTTGACAGAGTTGGAGCTGCATAAGGCTGTGAATCAAACAGAAGCTGCTTCAGCTGATGTAGGCTTAAGTCTGAACAGAGCAGGATCTCATGATCCTTCTGACTCAGAAGCATCTAATGGTGTTCAAGATTTACCCTTTGTTGTCAAACATATTTCTTCTGCCAATGATTTATCCATGGTGCCGGAGTTCTCAGAGTCATGCACTCAAGACTTGGAATCTTCATTTTGCCAGAACGATTCTTTGCCTTCACCTTCCAATAACCAGCTGGTAACGAAAACTCCAGTGCAGTTCTTACAATCAGAAGCTGGTCAACAAGGTGCAGATTTTCCTCTCACAGTTGAAAATTCTACCTCAGATCAATTTCAATCCGAATATAAGCATGAATCAAGTCAATTGGGGCAAGAAAGAAAATCTCTTGCTGCTTTTGAAGAAGCTGTTGAAATTCATCTAGATCAACCATCATCACCCGGCTCCCTATCACAGTCAGATGGCCAGGAGCTAAACTTTGCAAAACATGTTTTGAATTCATTGAAACCTCTTCCGGATCCCATTCTACCAGGATCTGACATCAATCTTGGGGAGATGCCACCAATGCCCCCTCTACCACCTATGCAATGGAGAAGGGGTAAGGTTCAACATGCTTCAAAGAAAGAAGTAATAGAAGCTAGTCAGGCCTCATTCCAACCGATTCAGGCAATTAGAACTGATGAGAAAGGTCAGTTTGGTTTGATAACTTCTGACAGAGAGACCTTAAAGTATCAGAATTCATTTTTACCTGTCATGGCTGTGGAAGGTGATAGGATCCCATATTCTTCTGGATTTTCGGTGGGCGTTTCTGGGCATCCTGTTGCTGTTCCATTGCAATTTCCTTTTATGGTTAACGAAGCAAATGGTCAATATAATTACCTAGTTCTTGAGAGAAGCCAAATGCAGAATTCATTCATAACACTTCCCATGGTGTCTACTGTCAAGCCTTCACATGGTTTCGTTCAGGGAGAAATGGTACAATATTCAAACCTGCACCCACCATTGCCACCTGTTGAATGTGCTTTTCCTGGACATGATCCTGTCTCTTCTCAGGAAAGACTGGCTGAACCACCAGGTCAGCTAATAGAAGAGACTACTTTTGAAGCTAAAGAACCTACGCATTCCGTGAGCAACCTGGAAGTGGAACAAGAAGATCCTTCTGTCATACCCATGCCACCACCAAGCATGGAAATGGTGCAACCCAATCACAGCCTGCCTCCTTCAGATGACAAGATGGCATCATCATTGGGACATGATCCTGTCTCTTCTCAGGAAAAGCTGGCCCAACCGCCAAATCAGCTAATAGAAGAAACTACTTCAGAAGCTATAGAACCTATGCATTCCGTGAGCAACCTGGAAGAGGGACAAGAAGATCCTTTTGTTACACCCATGCCACCTTCAAGCATGGAAGTTTTGCAACACAATCACAGTCTGCCTCCTTCAGAGGGCGAGATGGCACCATGTTTGGATATACCTGCTACAACATCAATAGAGACTGAGGGTGAAAAGCCAAATGGAATACCAAGAAATAAGCTTCCTCGTCCACGGAATCCTCTAATTGATGCTGTGGCTGCGCATGACAAGAGCAAGGTAATGACCATTTTCTTGGTTTTTCAGAATATATATTTATAAAGGTCTTAATTCTTGCATAACACGTTTACTTTGAACCACTGCAGCTGAGGAAGGTTACTCAACTGTCAAGGCCTGAGACTGCACCCAATATAGATGAAAGAGATTCACTGTTAGAACAGATAAGAACAAAGGTTATACTCGCTACTCTTCTCCCTTTTCTTGGATTTTGTTTCTAACCCAATTTTTGGAGCTGTATTATACCTAAATAACTTTTTCATTCCCTCAGTCCTTCAACTTGAAGCCTGCTATGGCAACCCGACCCAGCATTGGAGGTCCCAAAACAAACTTGAAAGTTGCTGCCATTTTGGAGAAAGCAAATGCAATTCGCCAGGTCTCTCTCTCTCTCTCTGCTTTATTGCGATAAATATCTCTTCATTTTTTCTGTTGTCAGCTCTGTTCCCCTGTATTGCTTTTCTCCACAGTTTACTGATACATTAATGATTGAAATAGGCTTTGGCTGGAAGTGATGATGAAGATGATGATGCGGATAATTGGAGTGATTCTTGAATTTGCAAAGAAAAGTGTCCGCATCTGATGAATGTCTTGCCACCATGGGTGTTGCCTTGAATCATTAGACGGTCAAATCCTCACCTGTAATAAACAGGAAACCTCCTTGATATACAAGATTCTTTATCCTGCTGGATGTTCATACATGATATAAGCGGGCCCGCCCTTTTGACACAAGGGATGTATGAACATTAGAGTAAGCTTGCGGTTTAGCATTGATCCAGATCCAGCCTCTACAGGTGAAAATGACTTCAACAGAAAGTGCACAGACTCGTGTTCTGCGTGCAAGCGCTGCACCAAGCTATCGATATATTTTTGATGTAAACATGTGAATATTTGTGTCGTGGGTAGCATAATTTTTTTAGTCCCATATATTTCCAATTTTGCAATGCTGTAATGTGTCTTTTGCCTCATTTATCATGCACTTCATTTGTGACTTTCTTCAGTACTGTAATATATATAGTAAATTCATGATAATGTACAGTTGTCAGTAGTGTGTATGCTTACTGATTCATCTCAGTGGCAACTGTTTGTGTTATATACATAGCAAGATAATTGTAAACTTGGCCCCCGAAGATAAATGTTTGATTACAATTTTATTTTTGCCAGAGTTTAATTACAATTTTAACTTCCATGAAGAAGCTACCCATTGTCAGAAGAGAATGAAAAATTAGGATAGCCTTAATTTTCATTGTAGATATTTTTAGGGAAAAAGATAGAAAAATAAATTTGAAACTACAAAATTTCAAATCAGGTTTTTTTTTTTAAAAAAATGAGTTGTGAATTGTTTATCAAGTTTCTTCAATTTCTTTTTTTTTATTATTATCAATTCTTAGTAATAAATCTGATTTGCGATTTTGTAATTTCAAAATTCTTTTTTTGTCCCCTGATCTTTAATTTATGTAAATGTTTTTTTTTTTTTTAATTAGAGATGTAATTTTGCCCATCTATCCATATTTATCTTATATATATAATTTATAATGAGTTGAACTGTTTCTGTAGATCTAGTGCGAAGCTAATTTCACACAGGCAAAAAAAGAAGTTAATTTCACGTGATCTTTTCGGTGACAACCATATAATTTTTGAAAATTATTAATTAATATAAATTTAAACGTTATTGGGTCTTAAATAGTTATGTGAGTATGACTCTTATGGCATAATATTCTTAATCCTTTCTGATGCAGGTATGGCTGTGGTATCCCCATCGCCAGCTCCAGAAGATGACAAGCGGCAGATTGTTCCATTCTGTATTTCTGAGAACACTGAAGAAACGACATCTAACGTTAAATATTCTTAAAATTACAGAAACACCCTTTATTAATCCAAAACAACGTAGTTTTGGGGTCACTGGAGATAACTCTATCTCCAGTGACTGGAGAAATCCTTTACCCTTTTTTAATTCACAAAACTTTAGCAAATCTTACTCGAGGTTATTTTTCCATTCAACACTCAAACCAGCCTTTTTTAACTTATTTATCGTTTTTCGCCTCAAAAGTGGAACATCTTTCAAATCGTGAATTTCCTTTTGGGAAAATTACACACAAGTCCTAAGAAACAAAAATAATTATAAAAAAATCTCTTGAAATCACTAAATTACACAGAAGTCCCAATGAACTTTTTTGATATTATTTGTATGGAAATAAAATCCATGTTTTTAACTGTTGTTGTAAATATATGCATTTCCTATTGTAACTATGGCTTTTTCTGTTGTAAATTTCCAGATTTTAAAGTTTGTTGTCAATATAGTCCTTCCTGTTGTAAATATAGCATTGTTATGTTGTAAATGACCTCTCTACGTTCAAAATCCATGTGTTTAAATGTTGTTGTAAATATAGGCATTTTTTGTTATAAATATGACTTTTTTTTGTTATAAATTTCAATATTTTAAAGTTTGTTGTAAATACAACACTTCCTATTGTAAATATATCCGTTTTCTGTTGTAAATGACCTCTCTATGTTCACAATCCAGGTGTTTAAATGTTATTGTAAATATGAGCATTTTCTGTAGTAAATATGTCTTTTTCTGTTATAAATGGTCAAGTGTTTAAATGGTGTTGTAAATATAGTAATTTAATGTTGTAAATATGACATTTCCTGTTGTTAATACAAATAATATAATAAAAAAAAAGTCTCTTGGGACTTCTGTGTAATTTTGTGATTTCAAGGGATTTTTGTAATACCTGGAATAATTTTATCTGGAATAATATATTGAGATAAATAAATAGCTATCTTTTAGCAGTGAATATGTGGTCTCAAATACTGTGTCATATTTATCTTAATTTTCTAAGGCAAATTCTATTAAATTGGAAGAAATAAAGTGCCAAATGGCCTAAGAATATTATGATAAATCCTAAGAGATAGTAAAATAATTACTAAAATTTAGAGAGTATATTTTCTCTAATTTTAGTAATTTATTAAATTATAATCTTGAGAAAATTAAAGGGGAAAAAATCAAAAAGTATTATAATGATCAAAATGACCCCATGGTTTTTAATATTTTATATGAGACATAAAATACTAATGTAAATAAAATAGTTGTGAGAAAATGATTAATTCTAAATAAGAAAATTATCAACAATTGGTGAGTGATTAAATAAATAATTACTGGCTAATTATTTAAGCAAGAATCAAGAGAATATTCAAGTAAATTATGGGAAACCCTTTAATTAAATATTAATTGATAAAATTAGCATGAAATATATTTGCTAATTATTGGGAAAATATTTAAGAAAAATAAATGGGATTAAGTACATGGAAATCCCTAATCTTAAAAAGTTACTAATCATGGGATTAAGACTTTAATTAAACTTGTTAATCAAATTAGATAAATTAAATAATTACTAATGGTTAAGATTGAAGTTTGGAAAGTAAAATCAAAGGTCTAGAATTATTCTAGCAAATTATAAAGTCTAAATCCATGTAATTAGAAATGGACCAATAGAAAAATTTGGTGAATTATATAATATAATTAAAATATATATATTGTTAATATTAATTAAATAAAAACAGAAAATAAAATAAAATAAAAAAGGTGCTGTTGACCGAAATTTTGGAATGGATATGAGGATAGGAATTGATAATTAAACATCATGCAACTTTTGGTTAAATAGTAATTAAGTTGTAAAAACCAAATAGGATAAATGACCACTAATAGAAATTAAACCCTATCTAGAAAACTATAAACAAGGTTTCTAAAGTCAGAGTATATTATAAACGAGTGAATTTTTATCTCAGAGTAGGCTGTCTCCGAAGTTATTTCCGTAACCGAAAAGGGTTATATTAGACTGGCCAAGAAGCTATCTGATATTCAAAAAGCAAATCAGATAAATGAAAATCTATAGAAACTAAGCCATAACTTGAAATCCAGGACTAAGGTAGAAAACATCTGGACGTATTTGGAATCAGTGAATTTTTATCCAAAAGTTGACATTTCCGGAAGTGATTTCCGTAACCGACGGCGTTTTTCCGAAAATCTTCGGCAGAGCACGAAATGTCCTGAATGAGATAAAAAAAATTAGTTAACCCAAGTATTTTGAAAGAGGAAGAAAGGATCTTCAAGGGTATATTCCCGGAATTTTGAGATTTTCCAAGATTACGCGATTAGGACACCGAACGGGGAACTTTATCAGATAAAGCTCCATAAAGCAAGTATAATGATCACATTTTTTGCCACCTGGGGGGGGGGGGGAGGTCGGCACCTACTATGAGTGGAGGAGGAGGAAACTTAAAGGAAAAGATGGATTCCATGGTGTAGAATTAAAGTTGGAAGTTGGAAAAAGACCAAAATGCCCTCACAAAAAGTCTATAAATAGCCAAGCCCTCTTCATAAATTTTTCACACCAAAACTTGCTTAGCATTTCGAAATCTTGGAGCAGAGGAAGGAGGAGGAGTCTAGGGAAATTTGTAGCGAAGCTCTGAGTAAGTTCTTCAGTCCTTAGTCTTAAGCTTTCGTAGTTTTTTCGGTAGTTATAGTAGAAATGCGAGTTAGATCTTTATTTTGCCAAGATAGTTTAGATATCATGTTTTAGGGATAAATATGATATTTATTTCAAAAATATATTGGAGGAAGAGATATGGCAAAATTTTGGAAAAAAAATTGGAGTCAAAGTAGCGAAACTCTGGCGAAATTTAGGCGATTAGGGGAATAAGGGCAAAATGATAATTTTTACCTAAAATGTCCGTTATGATGTCAAATATTGATAAATGTGATATTATCATTATAGGATATCAGTAATCTTGTTCCGCTGTCATTTCGCTGTCGTTCCGCTGTCTGACGTGCCGCTGTCAGGACGTACTGATGTTTCCGTCAAAAGTACAATTTTCCGTCAACGTACCAAACGCTCGTCAACGAAGGTACGGACGCGTACTGTAACACTAACTCTGTGCTGCTCATATACATATATGTCATAGATACGATCATAGACCGAGGCTCTGTTAGGGTCGTCGTTATACATACAGCTTTACACGGGTTATAGTCATGATAATACCGTTTTGAGTTTTCCTAGCGCTGAGGACACGTGTGGTTAACGTGGCATTGTGTATGTGCAAACATGTTTTTGGGACTTTACATATTGCTCTGTGCTTATGTTCTGTTGCTATTATGATCATGCATCTGCTCTGTGCTTATGTAGTGATATACTGCTGTTATGTCATGAATATTTGTTGTCTATATACTGTTTTATTTGAGCAAAAGGTTAACCGTTACCTGAGATCCAATGTGGTAAATTGGATCTCAGCTGTAGCTTCAGGGTCCGGAGGACCAGAAGTTGGAGATCGGGGTAAGTAGCACGGGTAGACCGCTGGCTGGAGAGTTCTTTTGTGTTTATGTACTTCCGTTTATGTACCGTTTACTTTTGAACACTAGGATGACTGTATCCGTATGATATTACATTATGGTTAATGTTTTATTACAGTTCAGTTACTCACTCGCTCCAATGCTCTACTCTGATGAATGGATGATTGAGAAAAAAAAGATTTCCGCTTTAAAAATGGGATGTTACACTTTTTTATAATTGTTTTTGCTCCTTGGGACCTGCAGGTAATTTTCCCTTTCTTTTTTGGACAATTTCACGTCTTGAATTAATCACTTGAAGAAAAGGATCATGAAATTTTCTTCTTAACATTTGTGCAGCCCCTTGACCCTTGCTTTTATGGTCCCCAATCTGATATTAAAAGCATTGTTTCATATGCTTTTCGCGTAGCAACTCCATTCCATTTTGTTGGAGAGTCTCTTGTTCTCTTTCGAGGTCTTTTTTGCTCAACAAGCAAAAAATTCTTATCACCCGGGGTGTAACAATTCTATAACATTAAAGCGTATTTAAAACTCATTCAAATGATTAAAAAATTGAATAAAACACAAAGTAAATTAAAGTAGGTGCAGTTACATATCCCACAAAGCAAATTAAAGTCACCTTGAAGGTTGAGATGTGAGATGTCACACACACTCGTGTCATTTGATAATTCCATTTATTTAACTTTATAACGTGTCTTTTCTTACAATTTACAACTATTAAGTCTTTTTAGGTGAGATTTAATTATACTCTATAGTTTTTGTTTTTTTTTTAAATGTAACTTCCAAATGGTAACCTCACCTTGAAGAAAGTAGGATCTGGCTTCAGTCATTTTCCCTTCCCATCCGCTTTCATCCTCTTCTTCATGTGAGCCGTCGGATGAAGATCTGGACGGTGTAAATTTTTTTTAATAAATTACCGCATGCGGTAAAAATTTAAATTCAAAAAAAAATTTACACCGTCCAAATCTTCATCCGACGGCTCAGATAAAGAAAATGATGGAAGCGGATGGGAAGGGAATTGGAGAGAAGCCAGGTCCTAATATAAGACACTTTTAATTTTATCACTAGGACTAATAACATGGTTAAAATTGCTCTTAAAAACATCATTTGTGCAAATTTCTCTTGAAAAAAATTCATATTTTAAAACAAAATTGAGATAAAGAATATTTTATGGTACTAAACGTACCTGAAAAATATTTTAGGATACTAGATAAATCAAAAAATATTTTATGATATTATATATACCTGAAAAAATATTTCAAGCACCCTTAATTTTAATCAGAATGTTGATGTTTGATTGATGGTGTCGAAATCAATTTAGTGAAAATATGGGTCTTTGGTGGGTATGTGTGAACACCTTGGTTTTGATGTGTAATGGTTGGGAAAATTTATATGGGGGACTAAATAATAAAGAAAAACTCAAAAAATGCCCAAAGATTCCGAAAATCCTAAAAAAGGCTCCAGGATCTTTTCTGGTATAAATTCATTAAAAGGTGAGTTATTAACAGGGCTGATATAGTTGTTAACGGGTAGGTCATTAACAACTAGATCAATACCATTAATAACAATATCTTAACAACTAAATCAATACCGTTAACAACTATATCAGTACCCGTTAAGAGCTATATCAGCCCCGTTAACAACTAACGTTTTAATGAAATTATATCAGAAAAGACACTGAGGCCTTTTCTGGGATTTGCAGAGCGTTTGAGCCTTTTTTGGGTTTTTCTTTATTATTTGGGCTCATATGGATTTTCCCAAAAAAAATTTTTGAGGTAAGAAAAGAAAGAGGCAGAAAAAAAAGGGTTCAATAAATTTGAGCCAGATCAGATAATGTTATACAGTACCTATGAATAGTACTCTACTAAATTACCTCTCAATTTATACTTATTTTATTAGAATTTTGGACTCATTATTATATTATTTGCAAAACTTGATTTTCATCTCTATACAATTATTGGGGTATCAAGTACCCAAAATCAATTTTATGAATATATTATATTTAAGGGTTAAGGTGTAAAAATAGACATATGTTTTTTTCAAAAGAGCGTCCAGTGGCAAATACTTTTTTCAGGCGCAAAAGTAACTACGTGGTTACAAAAGTGGAGCGAAATTAGCATTGACCGTTAGTTGACTTTTTCTGAATTGAAAATGATGACGTGGACGATGACATGGACGATGACGTGACTGTTAATGCTTTATAAATTACAGTTCAGCCCCGGATACATTTCAAAAATTTTAATTTAATCCCTCTATAAACTTTTAAAATTTTCATTTAAGTCCCTGGTCAAAACTTGCATTTTGACCAGGACATTCTTCTTCCTCGGTGATCCCCCAACCCAACCTTCGAACCCCCGCAACCCGCATCCGGTGATTGACCCCCCCAACCCAGATCCGATGATCCCCCCTTACCCAGATTTCGGTAACCCTCCAACCCAGATCCTTCGAACACAACGACAGGGGGAAAAATCCAATTAAAAAAAAAACATAAGACTTACATTCACAAACCCACCGGAATTGAAAAAAAAAAAAAAAAACCCTTGAAGTCCCTCCTTTCCATCTATATAACCTCCAAACTATCTACTTTCTTTAACCCACTAGAAGCAAAACGAGATCATTCTTCAATCTTAAATTTTCCAAACATCACAGTGACAAACAAAACCACCAAAACGAAATAGAGAAAAAAATAACAATAATAACAACAACAACAACAACATTCGACCTAAGAGGACGCCGGCGGTGAACAGACGTGCGACGACGGTGGCTCGTAGACGGAAAGAATGAAGAAATAGGGTTGAATGTTGGGACCGGGTTTTGGTCTCGAACTCCCATCCCTATTGTCGACCACCTATAGTACGATCCCACCAACGGCGGCGCTCTATTCCATTCGACGGATTTACAGACCTTCAAGGAAGAGGGAAGAGGGAAGAGGAAGAAAAAGAAGAGGGAAGACGAAGAAGACGAAGAAAAAGAGGGAAGAGGAAAAGGGTCAGAGGGAGAGGGACAGTGGCGGTGAAGAGAGAGAAGGAGTAACACATGGCACAGAAAATCAGATCCCACTGCCACATCAGCGTAGATAACGGTCAACTAATGGTCAATGCTAATTTTGCTCCACTTTTGTAACCACGTTGTTACTTTTGCGCCTGAAAAAAGTATTTGCCACTGGACGCTCTTTTGAAAAAAGCATATGTCTATTTTTGCACCTTAACCCTATATTTAAATTTAACCTCAAAATCATATTTATATATTACTTTTATTTAAAATATTTTCTCCCACCGCTCACAAGTGATTGTTTTTTGGCGTGATAGGAATATTTGTGGGGGCAAAAATGGCAGCATAAAGTAAGATCCTTGATAACTTGTATAACGTGTTTAAGTGGATAATGGTTCCACGTCATTATAAAATAGACATCCAAACGCGTCTATAATTCTGATCACTAATTTTGGATTAGAATGTGAGAGAAAGAGTAATAGGATTCAATTTTCAAGAAAGAAACATTAATTTATCAGAGGGGTCCACATTCCTTTCACACTTCGTATTATTGAAGGAAACTTTAAAGGGATCGATCTCACGTGCTTCATTTGAAATTACTTTTTTTTTATAAAATAATTACATAAAACATTAAAACTAAGTTAATAAAAAAAACCTAAATAATCTATCAAGGATTGAACAGTCCTTAAACATGCCTTCAGTACCACCTGGAAACCTAATCACACCACTAAGGACCCTAGAAATAAAAAATAATTACTTGAAATACTGAAAACTAAGTTAACTTTAAATTACTTAGCTTGTGAGTTTTAGAGGGAAAAAAAAAAATTAAATTATCTTGAAATACTGAAAACTAAAATAATTACTCAAAATTCATAAGATGTGTGACAAGTCCAAAGAGGCTCATAAAATTTCAATTTTTTTGAGGAACAGTAAAGTAAATTCCTCGAATTCTGAAATCTCAAATGAGTGCCTTTACACTTATCTGACATTTTATGAATTTGGGGTACTCATTTTGTATTTCAAGGATATTTGACTGTCTCTTTTTTTTTTTTTTTTTTTGGATTTAAGAGTAAAAATACACATGTGCTTTATCCTTGGGAGCACCCAACACCATATGTTTTTTTTGGGAGCAAAAATATACATGTGGTTACATTTTAGGAGCAAAAGTCACACCACCATTAAAATCTAACATGTTGTAAATATGGCTTTTTCTGTTGTAAATGACCAGATTTTAAATTTTGTTGTAAATACAACACTTCCTGTTGTAAATCTAGCATTTCTCTGTTGTAAATGACCTTTCTATGTTCAAAATTCAGGTGTTTAAATTTGAGCGTGGGCACTTTTTTTAAATGAAATCCTGTAGACTACCGTATTTTTTACGTATAAGAACACACCAAAATTTATAAATTTAAGAAACTAAGATGTGAAGGCCCTAGAAAATAAAATAGTTAAGTAGCAAATTTACCCCGGAAGTATAGGTCCAGGAGCAATATTACCTTGGAATTTTTTTTTATCTCAATGTTGTCCCAGAAGTTTTAAAATGTAACAATGTTGCTATATTCCGTTAAAAAAATTAACGTTGACCGTCAGAAAATTAGCATTGACAATTAACTTTTTAATGGAAACATGCAATATTACTACATCTTGAAACTTCCGAAGCAACATTTAGATAAGAAAATTTCTAAAGCAACATTGCTCATTAGCGAAAACTTTCAAAATAAATTTCCTGCTTAACCCCAAGTAAAACAAGACAAGCGTACCCTCGTGCATTTATATATATTGACAATAAGGGAACACCTTATTTTATATATAGAAAAAGTATTAAAATAACTTCATATCAAAAAAAAAAAAAAAACTCAACCATCATGGACACTGGACTCATGGTACGTGTCACACACCAGCTGGTTTTTCTACATCATTTTCATAGTTGGGCCTCATTAAGTGCGGAATCTGAACAGATGACCCAATTCATAAACTACATTATGATTTGAAATTGATCATTTGTGTGCACTCCATTTTTGTCCTTTCACCTTATACTCTCATCAAATAGTACTGACCTGTGTGTGTGTGTGTGTGTTTAACGCTGGATTCATTTTGAGCTTCATGAGTCTATATATGTTCATAATATTGCACATAATAAAGAGTCACCTGGGAAAGAGTTCGTGTTTTCCAGAGAATCACGTATTCATTAATTTATAGTGTATGAGGTGGTGTGCAACGTGTATCTTTTTATTCAAACAGAAAAAAAGTTAATTGCAAGGGTAACATTACTATATTTTGAGATTTTTGGGGTGATATTGAGGAAAAAAAACTTTCAAAACGACATTGCTCATTTACATATAGTTCTAAGACAAATTTACTACTTAACCCTACCAGATTTGAAAATAAAAGTGCAGGCCTCATTGCCTACCGGCAAATTTCAAATTTCAAAATAATATTTGGCATTATTTGTGTAACTTGTCAAGTGTCAATTATCCTTTTTTTTTTCCCAACAGGTGTCAACAATACACTATGCTAATATTTAATTTATTGATATTTTTTATGATACATAATTTATTGATCTTTTTTCCATACTTGTTTTTTTTATTTTTTATTTTTCATAGTGGCGGAGTCATGAACAATATGTGTGATTCTTAAAAAAAAATTATGCCAACGTTTTAAACATTTATTATAATTTTAATAAAGATATACTCTCTCTGATCCCTCATATAAGATATATTTGAGAAGTTGATCTTAGTCCTAAATACAAGGAAAAAATTTCATATTTGTCAATATTTACTTAATTTACTTATATTGACACTCTTTCAAAAATAATCAGAAAGGGTGAAGAAGGAGAAGATTAAGAAAGATGACTCGAGTATTTCAAAAAATACATGTCATATTAACCAACTTCCTTAATCTAATCAATTAAGTAAATATATCTTGTATTAAGGAACTCTAAGAGAATCTTTCATTGTCGTTGATCTATTCTGACCCTAAAGCATTGCGTGATAGATATTATAAGCTGCATTTGGTATTTGAAAAAGTTATTTTAAGAAAAGGAAAACGTAAAGAAAGGTGATTTTGTGAGATAATGTGTTAAATAGGATTATGAGTTGCCGTTAATATAAAAAAGGATGATGAGTAATTTTACACCAGTTTGGTATATAAAAGATGATAGACTAACTTAATTACCAAGAAACATACAAACATACTGCGCTTAAGTTCCAATAGCAGATAAACATTAATTGGTTATTTTGGACGAAGAGTTTCTTTTCCATGCTTGACCAAAAAAATATATGAAGCTTGTATCTGTAAGACTCAACAATCTGGGGGATAAAAAGTTAAAAGCTGTCAAAATTGATGGGAAAAAAAGTCAACTCTGTCATTTGAGAAGAGTGAAAACATCATTTCAGAAGGGTTCTAGTCAAATGTTCTCTAGCTGTGGCCCAAGCTTGAGTGAATGTCTGCAACACCAGAAATTCAGTGTCACATCTCAGAATCATTCTAATTCTAACATTTTGATAGGACCACAATGAAGTAATCTAGCAACTTCTGGTTTATCAGGCAAATTTTGTATCAATTTCATGTAAATTCAGTGGAAGAGACTAGCACGAAATTACTCAAGTGCTTTATTTTTTTGTTTCAATAAATTATTCGATAAAATTATAAAACATGGACGTGAATTTGATTCATGAGTCAGTATCATATAATTGACTCTTTTAGAACAGTTCTTGATGTGTCATAATTTAATTGAGCAACCAGAGAATAACTGAATTAGATTAAAGCTGAAAGAACGTATTGATACCTGATCAGAAGAGTTGGCATCAGAATCCAAGTTATGGGAAGTCACTTTTTCAGCAATAATTGGTCCACTTGTTTCAAGCATCATCCTTGAATCAGAAGACTTTCATCAGAATTCAGATGAAACAGAAAATGAATTTTATATGACGAAGAAAGATTGAAGTTAAGAAACAAATGCATACCCTCTATCAACAATCTCGTCAAGACATAAAAGAATAAGATCCAAGTTCTCCAGGGCCTCTCTTTTGTCAACATTGTTCCTGAAGAAGTGACAGAGAGGAATACAGAAACAAGAAGCATGAGCTAAGGGAACATGGCAGCATGATCAAGACTAGATAGAAAGAAAAATATCGCAAGAAGAAAAAGTACCTTAATAGCAGGGCAACTGCATCAGAGAAACCCTGAAGAACTGAAGCTAAGATGAGCTCATTTTCATCATCGCCTCCAGTGACAAAGAAATGCAGATCTTGTATAAATTTGTAGATAATGACATTGTTCTCAAGTAAAGTTATCTCAGCTGCAGACATTGTAAATTATATACATCAGTCATGAAAAACCATGATAAACAAGACTTTCGTCTATTTTACATCCATAAATTCTTCAAGAGATAAATGTTAAAATGTTGCTGGAATCATCTTCCACGAAAAGAGCTTGATTCTTTTAACCCTGACAATAGCAACAGATAACAGCACTACTTTGGTATATTGCCCACTGTGGAATCAGAATTCATGAATAATCATAAACCTTAGGTTGATCCTAAGAAAGTTCCAATTGCAAAAGGAAGGTTTTTGCCAATAAGATCATTCCGGTCCAAGAATTTATGCTGGCAAGCCAACAACAACAACAACCCCAACAAAAAGCCTTGTCCCACTACATGGGTTCAGCTACCTGGATAGCACGACGTAATTAAGTTCTATCAACAACCAAATCTTTGTATAAATTGTTAACTAAGAACTCCCGTTTAATCTCTCTAACAACATTGAAGACATTGAGGCGTAATGTTTACAGAAATCATGACCTGTTATAATGTGAAAGACCCTTGTGTGGCATACCTTCTGCTCGAGCGTTTGTCTTTAAAGTCTTAGTAAAGACATACTTCTCAAACACTAACTTGGAGCTGTTGGTTGGCCAGTCATCTGTATAGTACTTGACCGCTACACGCTTTCCTTCTGAGTCTAGAATAAGAATATTCTTGATGATTGGACACGTTGCCTGTAGATGAAAATACATAATAATTCATGTAAAAGTGTTTGTGTGTAATAAGCACAAAAGCAACATCCAAGAAAGTTGCAGCAAATGGATTTTTCATTAGATCCAAGAAGATACATAGAACCTGAAACTATATGTTACCATGCAAATATCAGAACCCTAGCTATAACTATCAGACTTTAGCGTGCATTGAAGAGAAGAGAGAATCTCTTTCACTAAACCCAGCTGATACAACTTCATAAATGGGTGAAAGTGAAACCTTGGTTCAATTAAAGAGCCAATTCTTTAAATCAAAGATTGATTAATACTTGCCGATCACAAGATAGATGGTTTAAAGCAATCTGAATTCTGAAATGACAAGCAACAAAACATTTCAAATTTAAACCCCATTCACTGATTTTCTTTAAATTGAACTTCTGAATCAAGTCAAGATCCAACCTGGGAAAAAATCCATAACATAATCAAGACTAAGAAGAATTCCTAACTTATGGGAATCAAAATGACTGTGCCTTTGTATTGAAGATCAATGCTAACATTGGAAACTGGAAATTTAATTTTCATTCCATTGTTTAACGGACCCAAGCAAGAAATAACAGATGCATCTCAGCATCTGCAATATTCAGATATCGCATAGATTAATGTGGAGATCATGATGAGAAATAAGGCATGAAACATGTGAAAATGATCAGAGCTTGAATGAAATTTTGCAGAGCGCGAAATGTACACTTACATGGGACGCCATTTCTGAGAGCGGAAGAGTTACAGTTCCTGTGACACGGGAGATCCGTTAAGGTGATAGGAATGGTCGGAATGGAATTGGGGGTCGTTACGTGTCAGGGAAGGAGGGCAATTCGGTAAATACGTGCTCTAAAATAGCAAATTGGTCACCCATTGAAGCTTCGAGTTGTATGCCAAACCAAAAAAAAAAAGATTACAGCCTCCCCTTGGTGCTGAAGCGAGCAAGCATTTCCTCACTTGGTTGAGTTCGCTGTCGGACGCCGCTCATTGTTATCCGCGCTCCGGCCAGTATTGAAGACGGTTCGAACCCTAGGGCTTTGTCTTCTCGCAAAATCTGGTGAGGTTGATTTGTTCAATCTGGCTTTGAAGCATGTTGTAGTAGCACCGATTTTGCTTTGTCTTACATTTTTCATTTTAATCTGGCTTTGAATCTGGTCGTGTAATCGTTTGAATATTGACGCTTTTGAATCTGGTAACATTTACATGATTTTATTTTTTACTATTTTTTGCTTGAGTGGTGTGTAATTTGCTATTATACTTCCGCCCTCTTCATTTTGATCATAGTGAGTTATATACTTTGGATTGTATTGTTGTGCAATGTTGGATTTCTTGCGTATTGGAATTATGTTTATTAGTATCCTTATATTATCATCAAAATAGAAAATTCTCAAGGTATTCTGGTAAATGACTGGGCTCGATAGGTGTCTGGCAATTTAGAAGCTTGAGTTCAAATCTTTTCCTGCTGCTCTTTGGTCTGTGAATCTGGAAGCTATTGACAAAAGCAATCAATTGCTCACCTTACTCACTTTAGGCAGTGCGCATCTTCGTTAAAATATTTCAAAGATTGTCTGCATATGTTTGTGGGTCCATAATTTAATCTTGCCGCAGTGATCCACATTTGAGAGTAATTTTTAGTTAAAAACATTTTTCTTACACTTAACCTAAGGTGTGTTGTGAAAAATTTGGGGGCCGGGGAAATTTCACTGAAGAAATCATGAGGAAAATGCTATAAGGCTTTTTATCTCTTTGTTCCAAACCGGGTGGAAGAAGAGTATATCGACATGATACTGATGTTTAATGTTAAATACCTATATAGAAGACTGCATGTAGTGTTTCTCTTACTAGGGAGTATCAGATATTGTTTCTCAGACTTTGCTGAAGAACTAATTGTGAATTGTGAGAACGTTTTACAAGTATAGCACAAAACATAAATTTAGAGGGGATATTTTTCCTGTAACTATATTGTGAGGACATAGGGGGATGGGGCTTAGATCAGTTTATCTTCATGAGGAAACAACTATTATGAAGTCATGACATTCCACTGGTTCATTGTAATTTCCAAGTTCATTTCCTGATGTGGCATGTAGCTGACAGTTTTAGGTTAACCCTCACCCTTTTGTAGAATCCATTTATAAGGAATGTTGGAATTGGGGTTGAATGACCTCTATGCATCTTGAGGAAGTAAGATTTCAGATTCTGAGTGAGTAGTTTGTAGTTATACAAAAGTTAATTTTAGCAGATGAAATGAATTAAAAGTTTGTTTCATACATGGAGATTTGCATTAATGTGTAACCAAATTTATCTATGCCTCATTCTTCGTTCTGAAAGTTAATTAAATAATTAATGTTGCAGAGATCGGTAGAGTCATGGCAATGAACCATGCCAGGTTGGTAAGAGGCATCCTTGTTAGCAAGGAGGCTGTTGGAATTGCTTCCCATCGAACATTTGCTACTGGTAAGAAGAAAGGATCTAAAGGTACTGCTGCAGCTGATGCACCGAAAGCGTCAACACTTAGCAAAGAAGTCAAGTCAACTACTGTAGTTGGTGCCAACATCCTCAAGGAAGGATCAGATCCCAAGATACTGCCTGATTCTGAATACCCAGATTGGTTGTGGCACCTGCTTGATAAACGCCCGGCGTTAAGTGAACTGAGAAGGAAGAATACTGAAACACTCCCTTATACAGATCTAAAACGCTTTGTTAAGCTGGACAATCGAGCTAGAATTAAAGAGAATAACTATGTCAAGGCCAAGAACTGATTTTAGAATAGGAAAAACAGGGAAGTCATGTCTTTAAGTAGTGTGAATCTGTCTCAGGGATTTTGTTATTGATGAACTAGCCTTTATGGAGATTGTAATGTATGGAGAACATAAAATGAAGACATGCTTTAACAACGTCTCTAGTTTCTTTTCTATTCTTATTCTCACTTTACCTTGGATGTTTTATGAGATTACAATGTGTAAGCTTTGTTTATTGATGAGATACGTTAAAAGCAGCATAATTCTGAAATTAAATGTCCTTCGCTTCGTACTTGTGATTGTGAGATCTGTATCTGACTGGAAATATCCCGTCTACTGGTCATCAATTATTACCAGTTTTTGTATCAGATGTTGTTTGTTAACGATGGCTGCCCCTGCCACCAATTCAGTGGTAGAATTTGATTTATAAATCACAATTTTATGTAAAATCTGATGTCAGGCTTAGTATCATGGGAAAATTTCACTCAAGGACCTCTGTTGCCAATTAACACCCAATAGGCCCTAAGAAATTCTGAAACTTCACTACAATGCTCTAGGGCAAAATGAAATTAAAATTTATGCTGAAAAGACATCACTACCCTGTAGGCAAAGATTCTTTTTTTTTTGGTAAATAAATTTTAGGAAAGGGGTTGGATTTACCCACGATCTAAGGGCAAAGCGAAATCTCTCTTCCTCCTAGATGATACCGATGTTGGGTAAGGCGAGCCGTCTATTACCTTCAGGCGTTTACTTAGGTAATAAGAGTAACTCAATAATCAAGTCCTCTCTCATACTACTTTGGTCCTATTTATAAAATCTTTTTTGACCAAAAAAATTAGTCCTACATAAGTTCAGTTTTAGATAGTAAATGAGATTGTGACAATTTTTGCCGATATTAAATGTACTAATGAAAATAGAATGAGAAGAAAGAGTTGAAATATACTCATTTATAAAATAAAAGCAAAGTTGAAAATTTATCCCATAATTACTGAGTTAACTATCTCTCATTGGTATGCGTAATTTAGTTAAAAAAAAGGGTTAAGGAGCGATTTTACCAATAAACTATTGGGCCAGGAGCACCCAACACAATAAACTCTTGATTGGACCTTAAATGCAAACTAACTTTTTGAAATGTTTAAAAAACACAAAGACGTTCTGTCTAGGTCCGTCATCTCTGTTACTTTTTTTGGTCAAAGTCATCTCTCTCCCTCTCTCATTCATGCTTCCTTTTTCTTCTCGATCCGTCTTCTTCATCCATCTCTCTCCCTCTTTACTTTCGTCTTCTTCATTCATCTTCTTCCTTTTCTTCACCGGATCCTCCTTCCTCTTCATCTTCTCTCCCCGATCTGTCTTGAGTCTGCGGCTCCGATGAAAACGTGACGGCCGAACAACGGTGGAGCACCGGTGAACAAAATCTGCTTCGATGAAACTCAAACACGAGACGGCCGAAAGATCGACTTCTCTTTCCTCTGGTTTTGGTCCATTCGCATGGGTGAAGGGCAGATCTGGTAAGTTTTGGATGGTGTGTTTCTCTGAATATAGGGGTTTTCGGTAACCCGAATGAATCTTTCTCCTAGGGTTTTGTGGGTGAGCGATTCTGGTGGGTGAGCGATTCTTTTGTTTTAATTTTTGAGGGTCTTCGTTGATTTTTGATTGGGAAAACTATTATGCTTTTCAGATTTTCTGGGAGATGTATATAGCTTCCATGCGAAAGTCTTTCAAGGACTCCTTGAAAGTGCTTGAAGCTGATATCCAACATGCCAATACCCTGTAAGGATTTTTTTTAGTTTGTTGGTTTTTATTTTTATTTTTATTGGTTATCTTGATGTGTTTATGTGTGTGGATAAACACTTCTTGGCAATGATTTTTGTGCTATTAGAGATTAATAATGCTGCTTATATGCCTAGAATTCGCATTGAAAGCTTATTCAATCATCGAGTAACATTCTAAACAGTTCTGTGATTGTCTGTTCTTGTTTCTAGAAATTGCATATTTTCTTTTGATTATGATACTAATTGTTCAAATCGGTGAAATGCGTCTGGTGCAGGGGTACCTGCTGATGGATGATGCCTGTTCAGAGCCATAGCTCATGGAGCTTGTTTAAGAAATGGGGAAGAAGTGCCTGATGAGAATCGCTAGAGAGAGCTTGCTGATGAACTAAGAGCTCAGGTAAGATCAGAAGAGGCGACGGAATTTGGGTGAGAGAGAATGAAGAAGAGCCTGATGAGTCAAATAAACGTCCGTTAAAAGCTCATCTAACGGATTGTGTCTTTTAAACATTTTAAAAAGTTAGTTTGCATTTAAGGTCCAGTCAAGATTTTATTGTGTTAGGTGCTTCTGGCCCAATAGTTTATTGATAAAATCGCTTCTTAATCCTAAAAAAAATTATAAATAAGACCAGAATGGTATCTTTGCATAATTAAGTTTTAAATCCCTGGGCTTTAGATATAATTGCTTGAGGGTTTCCCCTCCTCCTTATGTATCCAAAAAAAACATAAAAAGAAAGGGGCCACTTTTTGCCTAAACTTATACGCTTTTTCTCATTTAGGAAAAGGGAAATTCTCTTTGAAGAATGAAAATACAAACAAAGCCATGCGTAACTAACCAAAAAGGAGAATAATCGAATATGGACAGCAAGAGCATTAAAGCTCACTAGAAAACACCAAAAGAAATTTAAAAAAAAAAAAAAATCAGAAGCAACAAACAAGTATAATCATCAATATTCTACCTCTAACAACTTGGACGCTTTCATTTAGTTTAAGAATGTTTCGGTTTGTTGATGCTTGCGGTAAAAGAATGTTTTTGGTTCATCCATTGGCTTCTCTCTCTTATCAGTAAAGTTAAGCTCATACCTGCTTCGTGTTCAAGTGGGCAAAGATTTGAAAACCTTCAGCTCATTCCCCAAAAGTGTAGTGCTACTTGTACTCTTATATGTCTAGCAACTTTTTATGTTCTAAAGTGTAGTGCTACTTGAGTTCACAATAAAAGAATAGGTTTAGATAGTTTTAACCGTCACTAGAATCCAACAAAAAACAAAATCATAACTAAACATTAATGTAAAAGACCTAAATTATAACACATCAACATGAAGTATAATTTCTCTTGCTTGATGACTTTGACAAGCTTTGAAAAATTCTTGGCTAGGGAGGCCATGAAAGCAAGCACGTACTTCTCCTATTCCTAGCAACACTTCTCTTTCCTCCATTCTTCTTGTTCTCTTTATATATGTTGCTGATGTCATCACCTGAGAGATATGAATGTCATCTAGCCCAAACTACCATGATCTTTAGACTGTATTCATTATCTACAATATTAAACATAAAATTGGATTAGTATACCAATGAAAGCTGATTCGTGCCAAACTTATCTGAATTTCCATCAACTTATGCCCCACAAAATCAAATTATTTTGTGCAAGTGTATACAAAGCGTGGACTCACAATCATATTCCCCAGGCAATCATGTAACGAAGTCAATCCTAGGTGGCCAATTCAGAGTTTAAGGCCTCCAACAATGAGATCATAACTGATTTAATATGTTAATAGAAGATGCATCAACCTTTTCGGTATCCAGTGAATTTGACTGAGGTAAAAGATAGAAAGGAATAAGAAGTGTAAAATATTAATTCACTGAAAACGTCATACCTCCTTGAACCCTCCTATACCTAATTACCACATATCAGAAATTATATGTCTGTTCTTTTTATTAAATCCTTTCGGAAAGAGAAAAGAAACTGCTATTTCTAGTACTACTCTATTTTGATGTAATCATAATTTAAGAACTACTCATCAATATGAAAGATACCTGTAGCTATGTAATTAGATGCTTTAAATCCTTTCCTTTCAGATGCTGCTCTATTCTTTGTAATCAAAACACTTATTGGCTCTATTCTTTAAAAATCAATTTTGCTGCAATTTCTCTTTGTCTTTTGTGGTCTGGCTTTATTGAATTCTCATCAATCAATTAGGAATGGCTGTTGGGAGGGACCTGAAGGGAGGGAAAAATCATATGGTTGCCGTAATAGGAGATGGTGCTATGACAACAGGATAAGTCTATGAAGTCATGAACAATGATGGATATTTGGATCCTGACATGTTTATTGTTAGACAACTAATAGGTCTCTTTACCAACTGCTACTCTTGATGGTCCTGTACCACCAGTTGTGGCTTTAAGCAGTGCTCTCAATATGTTGGAGTCAAACAGATCTCTGAGAGAATTGAGAGAGGTTACCAAGGTAAGTATTAGATTTTGAGTTTAAGTATATTGATGAGGGGTAAGCACTTCTTTGAAGTCTAATTAAAACTAATTCTTTACAAAATGACATTTGCAGGGAGTAACTAAACAAATCGGTGGCCCTATGCATGAGTTGGCTGCAAAAGTTAAAATTGTTGGATTTTCCAGGAAAGACAGGAAAACCTTAAAAAACTTCGGGCTGAGTCTCAGAGACTTCTACAAGGTATGATTGTAATCTGGAGCTGTACTCATGGAATTACCCTGTAAGGGGTGTTTTAAGTAATGTAATCACCCTAACATCCCACATCCCATTTTTTGGGAGAGTCTCTTGTTCTCTTTAGAGGCATCCATCTCGTTTACTCCATTCTAGTCATACACATGATGCTTGGAAAATAAATAATATTGGTTTGATCAATAAAGTGATACTCGTCTTAACTGTATGATCTAATTTATGGGTGAATCTTTCTTGATACAATTCAGGAGTGAATTTTAATTTTAACTGCAAGACCTTTTTTTTTTTCTCCTGTTTTATTTCTTATATGTATCACTTTTCTATAAAATAATTTACATAACTTATAGTAATTTTCTTGACTTTTTGTTTTGGTCTAAACTAATTTTCTTGACTTGAAGTTTAACTTTTAAACTGATATACTACCTCCGGTCTTAATTATAAAACATAGTTGACTTTTTTTGAAGAAATTAAGGAAGCTAAATAAGTTATTTAATCTTTCATATGTTGTGTATTATTTGATTATATATTAGTTTATGGGTTAAGGAGCGAAAATACTCATGAGCTTTACCCCGGGAGCGCCCAGCACCACGAGCTTTTTTCTGGAGCAAAAGTACACACGTGGTTACGTTTTGGAGCGCCCAGCACCACGGCCGTTAGTTGACCGTTAGTCAACCGTTAACTTGGATGGAAGTGAACAGTAACACGAGTGAAATTACACTTTTGTCTTTAGTTTTAGGTGAAATTACCATTTTGCCCTAAGTTTAAAAAAAAAACTAAAAATACCCCCTCCCCGGTGGGCCCCACCACCGGCCACCCCACCACCGCCGGAGGCCGACCACCACCGCCGGCGGTGGTGGTCAGTCGGCCTCCGGCGGTGGTGGGGTGGCCGATGGTGGGGCCCGCCGGGGAGAGGGGGTATTTTTAGTTTTTTTATTTATTTAAAACTAAGGACAAAAATGTAATTTTTATTTACAACTAAGGGCAAAATGGTAATTTTCTTCTTTTTTCTTACCGTTAGCGTCCACGTCAACGTGTCAGTCCAAATAAGCGTCATGTCAGCATTCCATCCAAGTTAACGGTTGACTAACGGTCAACTAACTGTCGTGGTGCTGGACGCTCAACCACGTGTGTACTTTTGCTCCAGAAAAAAGCTCGTGGTGCTGAGCGCTCCCGGGGTAAAGCTCATATGTATTTTTGCTCCTTAACCCTTAGTTTATTAGTTAAACTAATTAGTTTGAAGAAAAAAATAAAAATAAAATACTTTAAAGTAATTTAATTAGCTTCCGTAATCTCTCAAAAAAAGTCAACTAGGTCTTATAATTAGGACCGGAGGGAGTATAATATAATGTCAAACATGGATATTTTAAAGAGATTATTTCACATATGTTATAAATAAGTAATTTATTTAGTTTCATCAACATCTTCAAACTAGATAAATAAGTTTTATATTAAAGATAATGAGTACTTCTTATGTCCTTACTATAAAACATATTTGAAGAGTTGATCTTGATTATAAATATAAAACAGTTTTAATATTTATCAATTGTTTTCCTAATTTATCGCTGCCTCTCAACAATAATCAAGAAAGAAAAAAAAAAAGAGAATTAAAGGGATAACTAAAGTGTTTTAGAAAATACATATTATATTAATTTTTTTTATAAAAAAAATTTAATATGATATATCATTAATTAGGATTTATCATATCATATTAACTAACTCAACTAACCACCTTAATCTAATTAAATTAGATAGATATATCATTAATTTTGGAGCGGAAACAGCTTAAAGCTACGAGAAAAAAAAAACAGCTTAAAGCAGGTCTATAATGAACAAAATTTTCATTCCCCCGCCGCGCGGCGGGGAAAAGCCAGAATGGTAATGTCGAATTCCGTCCGCGATGCCAAAATCAAAAGGGACGGCGGCGTGGTTTAGGCAATTGGGCGCCTCCTACAAGTGTCTTCTTCACCGAGGTATGCTCGTCATCCCGCCGTCCTCCGTTAGTATAGAGTCTGAGAATAGCATGATATTTTACTTAGTTTTCTCTGCATTTCTTCTCTTATGCTGAACTAGTGTGGTGTTGTTCAATCCTGTGCTGAAAGTAATTTGTTTTGGGTATGGAATAGAAGGTGCTACAATCTGAACCTCTTCTTTCCAAAGAATGCGTCTCTGGCGTTCGATACAATGCCTGAGAGAGACTCGAACATGGAACCTGAAGCTTTTCTCCGTTAGTTTCTATTTGATCCAAACGTATTTTGGAACTATTCCATCCATCATGCGTTGAAGCGTAAAAAATATATGATCTTTGGTTAATCTTCCACTTGGCGTTGATATTACTTGTGAAGTTCGCTATAGTGGATGGTTGATGCAATTCTATGATTCTTGATAAGTCAGTGCCTTTAGTCATGGTGCTTCTTTGATGGGTTGGGTCGTGTGCTACGGAACTTCTCAAGTTCTGGTTAGTTTCAATGCAGAAAACTAGTGGTGAATGGATTTTGATAGGGCAATTAAAACTCTTTTGTATTAAATGTTTATAAGATCCAAAAAGTATCGTTAAGACGCCTCTTATAAGCCGTTATTAGCATCTATTTTCTCATTTTTCAGAGTCGAAAATTGGCGGGAAATAAGTCATGTCCTTCATCAGCAACCCGGCGTCGCCTACATTTTCTAAGGCGCTGGAGCTCAAAAGATGCCTTCTTCAAGGCTTTGACTCTTTCAAACACCTCAAACATGTCCATGCCCGAATTCTCCGTCTTCACCTAAATGAAGATAATTATCTTATTAACATGATCTTGCGTTGTTGCTTAGACTTCAGAAACACAGAGTATACCAAACTTGTTTTTGAACAGACCAAGCACCCAAACATCTACATGTGGAACACAATGATTCGAGGGATGGTTTCCAATGATTGTTTCTTTGATGCTATTGAACTCTATGGATCAATGCGGGAATCAGGGATTATACCCGATTACTTTACTTTCCCTTTTGTTTTGAAGGCGTGTGCTAGACTTCCCGATTTCCAACTAGGTGTTAAGCTTCATTCCCTTGTGGTGAAGGTGGGTTTTGATAATGATGTCTTTGTTAAGACTAGTCTCGTTTGTTTGTATGCAAAATGTGGGCACCTTGTGGATGCCCAAAAGGTGTTTGATGATATCCCTAATAAAAATATTGTTTCTTGGACGGCCATCATTTGTGGGTATATAGGGTCTGGACATTTTGACGAAGCTATTGATTTGTTTCGGGGGTTGCTGGAGATGGGGTTGAGGCCTGACAGTTTTACTCTTGTTCGAGTTTTGCATGCTTGCAGTCGGTTGGGGGATCTAAACAATGGTGAGTGGATAGATAGATATATAACTGAGTGTGGCATGCATAAGAATGTCTTCGTAGCCACCTCTTTGGTTGATATGTACGCAAAATGTGGAAACATGGAAAAAGCACGTTGTGTCTTTGATGGAATTCACGAGAAGGATATCGTTTGTTGGAGTGCTATGATTCAGGGTTATGCTTTAAATGGACTGCCTAAAGAAGCACTTGACCTGTTCTCCCAAATGCGGAGAGAAAATCTGAAACCTGATTGCTATGCAATGGTGGGAGTCCTCTCAGCTTGTGCGAAATTAGGAGCACTAGACTTTGGAAATTGGGCCAAGGATTTGTTAGATGCTAATGAGTTTCTTTCTAATCCTGTCTTAGGAACAGCCTTGATTGACTTGTACGCAAAATGTGGAAGTATGGCGCAGGCATGGAAGATTTTTAAACAGATGAAGGTAAAAGATTCTGTGGTCTATAATGCTGTTATTTTAGGACTAGCAATGAATGGAAATGTTAGAGCTGCATTTGGAGTATTTGGCGAAATGGAAAAAACCAGAATTCAACCTGACGAGAACACTTTCGTAGGCCTACTTTGTGGGTGTACTCATGCTGGTCTGGTCCAAGATGGTCGTCGATATTTTAAAAGCATGAGCGATGTTTATTCTTTAACTCCTTCCATTGAACACTATGGTTGCATGGTGGATCTTCTAGCCCGGGCTGGTTTATTAGATGAAGCTCACAAATTGATAAATAGTATGCCAATGAAACCTAATGCTATTGTTTGGGGAGCATTGTTGGGGGGATGCAGGTTACATAGGGATACCCAATTGGCAGAGCATGTGCTGAAGCAGCTCATTGACTTAGAACCTTGGAATTCAGGGCACTATGTTCTGTTATCAAATATATATTCAACAAATCGCAGGTGGGACGAAGCTGAAAAAATTAGATCAACTATGAATGAGAAAGGGATGAGAAAAGTACGAGGGTGTAGTTGGGTTGAAGTTAATGGGGTGGTCAGCGAATTCCTGGTAGGAGATACTTCTCATCCTTTGACAAGGGAGATATATGAGAGGCTTCAAAGTTTATCAAAAGACCTAAGAGAAGCTGGTTATAAGCCAACCACAGAGTTTGTTCTCTTTGACATAGAGGAAGAAGAGAAAGAACACCTACTTGGCTGGCATAGTGAGAAGTTAGCTGTTGCATTTGCTCTGATCAGGACCCATGACAAAGATGTGATTCGAGTTGTTAAAAATCTCCGTATATGTGGTGATTGTCATGAGGCCATTAAACTTACCTCAAAAATTACTGGGAGACAGATAATCATTCGGGATAATAACAGATTTCATTGTTTTGCCGATGGATCGTGTTCGTGTGGGGATTATTGGTAAAGTTTTGTTGTGGTTTGAATTCTGAACCTACCCTCTACCTCGCTGTAACCACAGACTTCTAGCTAGGAAGTAGGAAAGGAATACTATGTTCCATGAAGTTCCAGATATGCTTATTTTGTCTATGTATAATGATGATTAATGTTTCCCCATGAGTATTGTTCTAGGCTTATTGACTCAGAGGACAGAGAGCAAGATGGCGACCCTGTAGACTTAGGAGGTCTGTAGCAATCCAATATTTCCCAGAAGTTGAGGTGTTGTAAATCTTTTCAAATTTTAGAGGAATGAAAAAGAATGAATTACTCGCATATTATATCCTATGAGTCTACTTCAAATTTTGATGTGACTCGACGTTATGTGCTAGTTTGAGAAACCTCCAAACCATGATTTCAAGTATTTTTTTCCGCAAACTGAAACAAAACTCCTCTTACATACTTATTTTATAAATCGTAAAAGGGTTAAGTAGCAAATCTGTCCTAAAAGTATAGGCCTAAGAGCAATGTTTCCATAGAAGTTTTTTTTGTCTCAATGTTGCCTCGAAAATTTTAAAACGTAGCAATGTTGCCCTATTCCGTTAAGAAACTAACGTTGACCGTTAACTTTTTAACAAAAATGGGTAATATTGCTACGTTTTGAAACTTCAAGATTAACTTGAGACAAGAAAAACTTCTAGGGTAACATTGCTCCCCAGCAAAAACTTCTAAGACAAGTTTACTACTTAACCCATCATAAAAATATTTCTAAAAAGCAAACAAACATGTCCGTAACATTGCTTGTATGTATCAATCCGTCAATTTGAAGTAAGATTTTGTTTCAAAGACGAACTTATAAGTTGCAGTCATGCTGAACATTTCAAACTCTTTCCATTTCTTAATGCATCCCCGATTCTCTTATTTTACTCGTTATTTGAATCCTGCATGGGACCAAACCCTTTTCTTGTCATTCGTCATCAATATATGAATTTACAAAATATTTTTTTTAGGGAAAAACACTTCATACAGCTTCAACCAAATGTATCTAGATTTCTTATTGAAATTACAGACACTTGAAAAAGAGATACAAGACAACAGAGTGAATGGAAGATTTCCCTGGATCACACATCGCTCTTGATTCTTGAATTTGCATCCCAGTGAAATGCTTATCTCAAATGTAATTGGATGCTTGTTGTTAGAAAATATATCAGTGCATATATATCATAATTAATGAGTATCACATATAATAAGGGATTATAGGAATTATGAGTGATTAGGGAATCAATCATCATAATGAGTCATTACTCTCTTGTCTTCTCTCTTGTGTATAAATACCCTATCGAGCATATGAATAAACACATCCATTTGAGAGTATATTTTCTATATCTTTCTCTCTTTGATTTCTACATGGTATCAGAGCTTAGGGATTGTTCTTAGTAAATTTGAGTTTTCCGGTGGCCGCTGTTACTGTAGCGTTAACAGTAACAGTGGCCAGCTAGCGCGTTTGTATGAGTGTCATCTCTATTTCTTTTTCAGTTTCATGTTTAGAAGATTGTATTTGGCAATTGGGTTTTGTTGTTTTGCTCTTCTTCAGTTTCTGTCGATTTTCTGGTTGAGTGTGGTATTGTTCCGTTCGGTGTTTTGTGAATAGTGACCATGTTAGTCACTATTCATAGGGGGAGAGAGAAAATGTGTTTCTCCTCGTTTGGTCGTTATGGTTTCTCTGATTAGAAGCTAGAACTTGTTTAGGGTTGTCTCCTCTACTTGTTTGGTTACCACATGGGTGACTGGCGGTGGTGTGGGGGGGGGGGGGAGAACCGACGGTGGAGCCTTTGTTTGGTCTTGTAATCTCAGGTGAGATTGTTCTGTTGTGACTAAAGAGGTTTCTGTTGTAGAGGTTATTAATACCTCGTTTGGTTGCTATGACCATTTTATGGTCATGTTTCGTTCTACAACGTCGAGCCTTCATTTTCGGTATGTATAGGCTGGTTCTTTGCTTCGAAAGTTGCGTTGTGAAACTGGGTATTTTAGCACAGTCGGCATTTTGTTTCGTGCACGTTCACTTGTCTCTAGTGGCTGGGTTCTTCGTTTGTTACGTTTTCCAGCACGTTCGTGAAGTGCTCTTTTATCTTGAATGTCGTGCTTGTGGTTGGGTAATTTCGTTGGCATCTTCTATGCTTTGCGTCCTTTGGTGAGGAGTTTGGTGGTCCTTCTGAGACCCGTTCGTTGCTTTGCCTCCAGTGAGGTGTTTGTTTCTGGTGAGACGTTTGGAGGATCGTTTGGTCTCTGGTGAGACATTTGAAGTATCGTTTGGTCCATAGTGAGACCGTTTGATGTTTGGTTTCTAGTGAGACATTTGGAGTATCATTTGGTCCCTAGTGAGACCGTTTGATGTTTGGTTTCTAGTGAGACGTTTGGAGTACTATTTGGTAACGTTTGTTGTTTACTTCAAGATCTCATGAAGAAGCAAATTATTGGTGATTAAATATGGCTCCTCACATTCAAGCTGCTTTTAGTTTGAGGGGAGAGATAATAAATGTAGAAAATATTTGTGTGTAATTGGTGGCGCTTTTATTATAAACAATATTACATTGAGGGGAGTGTGTGAAAATTGGGTGAAGAGGTTCTTAGGAAGAAAATAATTTTGTTTGGATTTATTTATATTATGTTTTTCAAGCTGCTTTTAGTTTGAGGGGGAGTGTGTGAAAATTGGGTGAAGAGGTTCTTAGGAAGAAAATAATTTTGTTTGGATTTATTTATATTATGTTTTCTTATGACAAGTTGAGCATGATTAACATCTATGCTCCAACTTGAGGGGGAGTGTTAGGAAATATATCAGTGCATATATATCATAATTAATGAGTATCACATATAATAAGGGATTATAGGAATTATGAGTGATCAGAGAATCAATCATCATAATTAGTCATTACTCTCTTGGGTATAAATACCCTATTGAGTATATCAATAAACACGTCCATTTGAGAGTATATTTTTTTGTATCTTTCTCTCTTTGATTTCTACACTTGTAATATCATAGATTTGTGTCACATTGTTAATTAATGGATCCTTCCTTCACAGAACATCTTAATAATAATGATATTTATTATATTGGCCAGAAATATAATATATTTATCAGACCATAGCTTCGCAAAAACAGGCAAAAATGTTGATGTTTAAGTGTTCCCCCTTACGATGGCTTGTAGATCTCCTGAGTAGTTTGACTACTTCTTCGGTTATGTTAGTCGTTTGACTATTTTTTTTTTTAATAGGAGAATTAACGTTAATATGCTTCTAAGTTATAATTTTGATTAAAACAAAAGGTTTGAAACTTCGCCGCCCCATATTTGAAAGCCAACCCCTCCTCTGCTGTAAAGTTTCAACTCTTCAAATTGGCTGATTCTGAATAGAAGGCTCTCTCTCCAGAAAAATAAAAAAACTCATGATCTCCAGAGAGCATAAAGTCAAGATCTAAAACGGTAAGAACGTTGAAACTGAAGTCTTCGGTCGATATCTTAGATTAATCTTAAAGAAACACGTAATACAAGCCGGAAGTTGTGCGACCCAGTAAGCCCACTTCTCATACATAAGTCTCAAATCCCGATTTAGACAACCATCTTCCAAACGATTGAAGAATGGAGAACAGAACGGATAAACAGAGCTCCAGCCGTCTGCCGCTGTCGGAGGTGGTGGCGGATTGTGTCAGGCGGTGGTTTACGGACACATTGAAGGAAGCTAAAGCAGGGGATATAAACATGCAGGTATTGTTGGGGCAGATGTATCACAACGGTTATGGGGTTCCCAGAGATGCTCAAATGGTGGGTTGTTTTCTTAGCATTCCATTTTAATTTTATTGGCAATCATTTACAAGTTAGACTTCGAAAATTGAAGATCCTTTGGTCAATGCTATCCGATCATTATTAATTAAGCCATCTTTTGTTACCTCCGATGAGCCTTCCGTGGATTCTTCTTGTGGTCAATCGATTAGGGTAGTTGCGTGATGATTATAAATTTGTGTGTTTGGATTATAATTGATTCATGATCAGTACTTGAACTTCAATATCATAACTGTCCTCTTGAAAAGAGAAGTCAGCCTGCTAATTTTGCTCCTACTTGGAATTGGAATTTAGGTATAATTAAGTTAGTGATACTTTATATGTTCTGATAGATGTATATTTGCATGTCTAGTTTCTCTAAACCAAAAAATACCATTCTCTATTCGCATGTATTTGAAAGTTGTTTCTCGCATATATAAATAATGCAAGATTGCTTAGTAATATCAAACTCGTCTTTATGTTTTAATCACTCAAATATTACTGAAAACTCATATAAATAGCCTTATAGTGAGAACTCCATAGCTTGTAATGGTACATATGAATATGATGATATTGTTGTGTACAACGACCAAGTGTGCAATCTTGAATTAGAAAGGAACATTAATTGTGTTGAATATGTAGAAGAAGTTCTTTGTGGTGGTGGTTGTTTGGTTTTGAGGACTAAAATTGTTTTCCGGGAATGAAGGGAAGAATTTGGCTCACAAAAGCCTCAAGAAACCGGTCTTCAGTTTGGAAAGTGGGCGACAAGCATCCAGGTAAAAATCCTGCCTTTCCTGTTATTGGTGACAGCTTCATTGTTCTTCTATCATTTTTTGAAGGAATTCAAGAATGGACATGTTTGGTTGCTAGGTTATAATGCAAGTGATTCTGATTCTGATTCTGATTCTGATGAATTGAAGGGGGATTCTTAAGCAGATTAAAAACTATGAGGGGTGAGTTATATCCCTATCTAGCAACCTCTTATGGCCTTCAATTCTCATACTTAACCAAATAAAAAATATACCTCTTGTGGAATTTAGTCTCTCTTTGTAAGTGCAAAAGGCTAAAAACTCCATCAAATAATAAAACTCGATGTAATCTGTTTTAATAATGTTTCTTAGTCTCGATCATTTAAACCTCCCTTTCAGCTTGTCGTGTACGTAAATTAAGCTCCCTGGATTTTCCCAAGTGTGCTTCCCCAATTTTTCCACTTGGTTTCTGAGCTGTTGTAACATCCTTATTTTTAGCATTTTGAGTTAATTGTAACTTAAGTTGTCTTTAGTAAAAAGTTAGAATAAATTAATACTTTAAAAAGAAGTATCAAGTTCCAAAAAAAAAAAAAATCTATGAAATAAAATAATACAAATGAAATAACTCCTTACAATAATTATTTTAAATATATGGGTATGTGTGTAAATTTATCTTATTATTAGAAAGTAATATTTAAAAAAATTTGTTGTCGGAATCTTATGCCTAGTATTATTTTATTCTTTTCAAAGAAAAGTTATTTTATTTAAAAGCCAACTCAAACCTTAAATTCTCTCTTCTATAAGAATTCTATTTTCAATGCTTCACAACCCACAATGCTTTGTTTTTCCCCTAATCTTTTTCTGACAGTTGCATACTAGGTCCATCTTAGATATATGATATAGTTCGTAGTACAATAAATATAGGACATAGTTTATAGTACAATTTGCACTATAAGCTATGTCATATATTTAAAACCAAAACCGGAGGAGTATTTTACTCTCTCATGGTATGTGAACTTTATTTGTAATTCTTGAACCAATTCCTTCTACTGTGTGTGTTGAGTGTGAGATTTATATTTTTGCTTTAACCCAGATTCTCCATTTCGTTTTTGTTTCTTATGGCTACACACACACACATGTATTTTATCTCTCTTTCATAAGGCCACAAACTCCTAACCAAATCACTGTGAGTGTGTACAAACAAGAAAATAAAATAATATAAAAAAATACACCACAAACATTGGAATGTAAGAGGCTTTAATTTATGTGATTGTGAATCTTTAGTTCGACTTCATGTAATTGAACACCACAACATTAGAAGGCAAGAACTGAGGTTTAAAATGAAAAATCAATAAACTTTATCCACAGATGTAGTGTAAAATGGGTAAAAGCATACTAAAGAATACATCATAAAAGTAAATTTCACTGATAAGCTAAAAATTTCAGGTAGTTAGAATGAAATATAGAAAAAACATTGACGAGATTAACATAAATCATATAAGACCCCCACATAGAATACAACTTGAATTATAAGCCCCAAAGATATAAAAAGAGGGGGGAAAATTTGGGGGGGGGGGCCAAAATTTTATTTTACATTATATTAAAAAAAAATTAAGAAAATTCTAAACAATTTTTTTTTTTGGGGGGGCATGGTCCCCACTAGTCCCTTAAAAGCTCCGTCATTGTGTGTGTGTGTGTCTATATATATAGAGTGAATATGTGGTAACTTATGAGTATATATTTATAGAATATAATTTTTTTAAGGGTAGATTTAGGCTTTAGAATAGTATTAGAGTAACTATATATAGAGTAGTTTTGAGATATATATTAATAGATATTTATGTTTGTGACTTTGTAGACTTTCATTGAGAGTTTCAGAGTAATTCTTTATGTGATTATATGTGAGTTAGGAAGTAGCATGTAACTTTAAATATTCTTACATATATTTGTGAATTGCGTATGATTGTGAATGACTATTTTTTATAAAATAAATAGATTAAGTTATATTTATATGGGTATGTTTTGTAAATTCTCAAGTAAGGAATGTTGCAAATAAATTTCTTTATAACTCACTTTATTCATATTATTAATAATTTAATAATAATTAACGTATCGTTGGATTATTGTTTTTTTTGGGCCTGTTTGAATGTGATGATATTTGATATGAATGGAAGTTTAATTTAGTGTGCATTGTCTTTTAATGATATTATATTTATTGATGATTGAATATATATATAAAACTGTCATGGCAGTTGCATCTGAGATAGGTTGAAGTAAGATGAAATTTGTATGGTGAGATCTTTTACCACATGGTATGCCGTCATTCAGTGCATAGTGGATGACATTTGTTAAGGCCACTTCTTCCATGTTTTCCTTTGGCTGAAATTGCATTAGAACTATGGAATATGTGACATATCCTTAATTTTGTTCTTTTAAAGAGGGGAGCCACCATAATCTAGACTTAAGCTTTACACCTTTAGTCAAATGTATTTTAAGAATTGGTGAGTTTGTGACAATCCAATCAAATAGATGAGTTTCTATTGGATTATATGTTAGCTTATGGCTCCAGTCAGCGAAATAAGGTTGATGGTGATATAAGGGAAGTTGCATCTTGCATATAATTGTATAGTACATGTTGTGATGAAAATATAGATTGGCATAATGATAATTAAATTAGCAATTGTTTTGTTTAAGGATTATGATACATGCAAACACATATGTAATTAATTCTTTCTTTTAAATTATATGTGGTTTGCTTATATATACGAGAAACTTTCAGTAATTACTGTGATGTAGAATCTCATCTCTTTATATTAACATTTTTCAGGTAATTGTTCTAGTAGGGAGCAAAGGAATGCACCTATAGACTCTTTTGTGCTCATTAGACACATGTTATATAACTTTATATTTAATTACTATAACATTAGGATTATTTTTACATTATAAAATCTTTTAATTAATAAATGATTTTTTAACTAAACTTTTGAGATAATACTAAAAATATTGGGCTAGTGTTGTCTGGACTTCGTAGATTTGGAACAGAGTCCAAAAACCCATAAGTATGGTCTAATGGATTGGACGTTAAGTATATTGGTTACAGGGTTGGTTTGCTACATGTGTCTGCTTTGCTCCCATAATTTTGTGTCAAGTTATGGGTTTCGGTAATGGAGGCTATCTTCCCCACTTCATTTGTTTTAAAGACTGCAAAATCACCTCTCTCGTCAGCTCAACTGATAAAGGGGTCGGACACTCTCATCAAAGGGAGGGGGTTCGATCCTGGAGTTGGTCAAGGCGCTGGGGAGCATCCTAGCTCCTAGGTGCCTAGGTTAACGCCTGAGGGTAATAGACTGATCGCCCTGCCTAACATCGGTATTACCTATGAGGAAGGGAGATTTCGTCCTACCCTTGGATTGTGGGTGAACCCAACCCCTTTCCTAAAATTTTTTTATCAAAAAAACAAGACTGCAAAATCTGGGGAACATTGTGACATTATTAATACTTTTTCCGCATGGAATGATTATCATTCTAACATTATTATCATTTTTTTCATTTGTATCAAACATGGCCGCACCCTTTCCGCCTGTTGAGAGAGAAGTATCTCCATTGATCTCCTTTTCGATTTACTTTCTATTTAACGTACACCATTAGATTAAGTTTCAATAGTTGAGATTTATTCCATGAGATTTATTATATTTAATGTTATAATAATATTTTTACTTGGTATTAAATCTCAACTATTAAAACTTAATCTAATGGTGAAAATATTAAATGGAGAGTAAATAGAGAGGAAGATCAATGGAGACACCCTTCACCCTATTAACATTTAACAATAGATTGAAACTCCGAAACTTTTAAACACGGCTGATTTTATTTCATGGCATAATGTTTTTTATCTATCACATAAAAATTGTGTTTGAAGATATGTTACTTCAGCTTTGTCCCTATGTAAACCAAACTCGTTACTTACAAAATGGGAAGTTCTTATGAAGAGCTAAAAGAACTTTTCATCAAGAAAATGAAGTTGCTTTATTATTTAAAACAACAAAAAGAACGAGTTAAATATTAAAAAAATGTTGTCATCAACATTTCATATTATTAGGCTAACATAGATAAGGATATTAAGATCCATATGTAAATAATAGAAAGATCTATTCGCACCAACTATTCAAGGAAAAGCTTGCATGGAATCCATTAAGAAAAATGATAGAAAATTATTTAAAATGGTTCATATATGTGTAAAAATGGCCGATCAAATATGGTTTTTGTTTGTTAGTTAGATTAATGAATGATATTGAAGAAAAGTTATGAAACAGAATGTAATGGTGATTGGTTACGTTGTTGTTGGTTAGTAGAATATACAAATTTTGTGTAGCATATGCAAGTGATTTTACATCATGGGATAAAAGGTTTAATGTTATTGTATTGACGACTTAAAGTAAGGAAAATAAAGAACATCATCAGTATAAAAATTGCAATTCATCATATTATTAAAAATCCATAATGTAATCAATTTAAGTTAATTAAAAGACATGCATATAATTTTCATACTTTTGAATTGGTATTTTAGGTCATATAGGCTTTTAATAAAAATAAAAATAATGTTGATAAAGGAGTGTTTGGTAATTTCAGAAACCACGGTTTCAGAAGCCTTTTTCCCGTAAGTTGAGACAAAACTCCTCTCACATGTTTAATTCGTACATCATAAAAACCATTATCCAAAAACTAATTCAAACACATATATTAGGTTTTGATGGATTGAAGAGAGTGTACTGAACCGTAGGATAACATGAGTTGGTGCAACTAGTGGCATTTGGTTTGGGTTGACCAAGGAAAGCCACTCTAAGGGATTATCTTTCTACGATTTATGAGGAAAGTATATGAGATTAGTTTTATCTCAACTTACAAAAAATGGTTTCTGAAACTGCAATTGGGGTTCTTAGTTAAGGTATTATTGCTGCACTAAAAAGATAATAATAATACAATATACACACATAAAAGTATGGAGGGAACTCAGGCCTTGTTTGGTACACGGATTTGGTGGAAAAGGAAAGAAAGATTAGCAAGTTCCCTTATTTGGCACGCTTTTTGTGTCAAATCTTTCCGGAACTCAAGTTTTCAGGCCCACACCGAGCACACCAATCTTCCCTTACATGTGGGAAGATAAGATCCCACCAAAATTGGTGGAATCTTAAATTTCCACGTGAACAGTGACACTTTTGGACATATTTACCCCTTATAAAATATGTTTTTTATAATGTAAGAAAATGAGATTAAATTCAAATTTATGCGATAAGTTCAAACTTATGTGATAAATTCAAACATATACGATAAATTTAAACTTGGCGGGAAAGTTTTTCATTTTCATTTTGAATTAATTACTTTTGAGAGTAAAATATGTATTTCATGATGCTTTACTAACTACTACCCCTTCATTTTCTTCCTAACAAACAAATCATCTTCCCTCATCCCTCATCCCTAAAAATATTTCCTTCCCTTCTTTAAGTTCTTTTCCTTCCTCAAATCTTCCTGTACCAAATAGGGCCTCAATGTATCTCTTATTATTAGTTTTTAAAATTCAGAAAACATGAACTCACCATTTTTATTTTTATAATATTACAATAGTGTTGGGCTAGGTTTTAGATTAATGAGATAACTTGTATTATTCATAATTTATAAATAAAAATAAATGCCTATAAATAATATGAGTTACATGTACGGATGTACAATGCATGAGATATGAGACAAGTTATTCTTTAGTAAATAATATATATATGGGAAAAATATTTCTCCAGTCATTGGAGATAGAGTTATCTCCAATGACCCCAAAACTACGTCGTTTTGAATTAATGAAGGGTGTGTTAGTAATTTTAGGTGAATTAATGAAGGGTGTTTCGGTAAAATTTATATGATTAAAAAATAAACAAAATTACAGAAACACCCTTCATTAATTCAAAACGACGTAGTTTTGGGGTCACTGGAGATAACTCTATCTCCAGTGACGGGAGAAATCCTTTACCCATATATATATATATATATATATATATATATAAGGATTATTATTCATTTTATAACAGGGTCTTTTTAAATTAAAAAAAAAAAGAGAGTAATGCCTCAAGACCTAATTAAATAATTGATGTTGAAGAAATATCTAATCGCTATTTAAAATTGTGAATTTTTAAAGCATAGACTTGGCTTCCATCCACTTCCCTTATCATTCTCTTCCCATCTTCTTCTTCATCTCAACCGTTGGATTGAAATCTCAACGGTTCAGATTTAATCTTTTATAAAAAAATTATTAAAAAATTAAATTATTAAAAAATATTAATAAAATATTTAAAAATAATATTTTTATAAAAGATTAAATCTGAACCATTCAGATTTCAATCCAACAGTTGAGATGAAGAAAAGGATGGGGAGTGGATGATAAGGAAGTGGATAGGAGCCAACTCCGATTATTTAGGGGATGCTTGTCGTTCCTCGCAGATAGATAAGGCCTGAGCTATCTATATAAACATAATTAGTCTTAGGTTTAAACTTTAAACATAGAATTCTTTTTGCTAAATAGGTCATATATCAAATAAATTTGACCTAGACTTAGGCTAGAAATTTTCGACTAGTCTTTAACCGGGTTTTAATCTTACTAAGAATAGAGCGTACGGGTTGGTCCATTTCTCATCTATTATTTTTAATCATAAATATAAAAATATAATTAAGAAATATAAGTGAAAATACAATAATTGAAGTGTAAAAGTTTGACTTTGGAATCTAAATTTTGGAAAACAATATATATATCATGTGTGTATAAATGTAGTTCCAATGCATAAGTTTTCTATATTCTAAGGCTTAGGCTGCCTCATGTAATATTCTGTGGATATAATTAAAAAAATTGTATGTTATCAAATATCATATAAACTTAAGTTTGCTTTGTTTATTTCCTTCCCCATGTAGTTTTAGTTTATATGATAATATATTAACAAATTTATTTATTATATCATTTATTTAATTCTACGGCAAATTTCTTTAATGGATTTGCCTTTCTGTCGTTTTTACTTTATATATATAAACCCAACCAACCAAATGTTTTATTCTTTTTTTTAAAAAAAAATTCTAGCATTGATTTACAAAGAATCGAATCATTAGGACAAACATGAAACTAGGCATACAAATGATTCTTTTGTTTTAAAAGAATCCCTCAAAATATTAGTATGATCTCAAATGAAAGCACAAGGCATGACCCAAAAAAATAAAAATGAGTGAGGAAGGACAGAGAGAACTTGAATCTAGGGAGTGACTAGAGACAGAGATATATGTATCTAAGCTCGGCTTTCATGGAGGAGGCTTCATCTTCATTCCTTAATAATTTATATATAATATGGTCACGTTTTCAGGGTCTTTCTTAATTTCAAGGACTGAAATGAAAATAAAATATAATGGAATCATATAATAAAACATTCCAAGTACTCCTTTTCTTTTCAAATGAGGCTCTCTTTTTTCCCCAGAAGCGACCTCAGACAATGGTTTAATTAAATGGATGAACCTTGTACTTGAAGGGGTAGCGGCGATTATATGAATAAAGCAAATTGAGGTGGTATAGCCTAAGATGAATTTTGGTTGTACAACCCAATACTAAATTAATCGTTCAGTTTTTAATATAAGATATATTTATATAATTTGATTAAATTAAAAAAATAGCTAACTTAATTAATATGACATGTTTTTGACTATTTTATAATTTATTCTAATCATCTTCCTTAATTTTTTTTCTTCCTTAATTATTGTTGAGAGAGTATCAATAGATTAAATTAGGGAAAAAATGACAAATATAAAAATTATATCTTATATTTAGAATCAAAATTAACGCCACAAATATGTTTTATATTAAGAACAAAATAGATAATAATAATAATAATAAAATCAGTAATAACCATTTAAGGATCGTTTTATAAAATATATTGTAATATTAAGTCAGTGATGAGTCATAAGGCTCCCAATTCATAGAAAGCATGATAATTGGGAAGAAAATAGATGTGGATATGGAAAGCAAGAAGCAAACTGAAGTTTCATGCGAGCTAACAGTAGGAAGAAAGGTTTTACTGCCATCAAAATTGACATGGAGAAAGCTTTTGACAGACTGGACTGGGGTTTCATTAAAAATACTCTCACTGGTTTGGAACTTGGTAGTAATCTCATTGATCTTATTATGGCTTGTATCTCTACCACTTCCATGTCCATTATCTGGAATGGTGACGAAAGTTCGACATTTACTCCCTCTAGGGGCGTCAGACAGGGAGATCCTCTTAGCCCTTATATCTTCGTTCTTTGCATGGAACGTCAGGGCAGCATATTAAATCGAATGTGAAGCCAAGCGTTGGAAGCCATTCGATTTAAAAGACAAGGCCCTCACATCTCTCATCTGTTTTTGCGGATGACCTTATTCTATTCACTGAAGCCTCCCGTAATCAAATGGAAGAGGTCCGTAATGTCATGCATAGCTTCTGTGAGGTTTCGGGACATAGGATCAGCTTGGATAAATCCCGTATGTTTTGCTCGAAAAGTGTTAATTTCAATCGAGCTCTTGAGCTAAGTCAAGTTCTTGGAATTGGTATTACCCCTGATCTTGGGAAATATTTGGGGGTTCCGATTATTCACAAGAGAGTCACCAAAGCTACTTATCACCCCATTGTCCAACGTGCTAAAAGAAGCTATCTACGTGGAAATCAAAATTTTTAACAGCTGCTGGTCGTTCTGTTCTTATTAAATCATCCTATCGTCTTTGCCTAGCTACGTATGCGGTCTACTCTTCTTCCAATTTGCACTCGAATGAATTAGAGAAGGTCTCCGGGAGGTTTCTCTCGGTCTCAAGAGGAGGAGATCAAGAAAATGCATCTTATCGCTTGGGAGAAGATTACTCAAGCAAAAAAGCGAGGGGGGCTTGGCATCAAGGACTTGCGGCGCCAAAATAAAGCCTTCATTATGAAACTCATTGGCGGCTCCTTACGCAAAAGGATACTCTGGGTTAAATGTCTCCGTGCTAAATATAATTGTGGTATCCTTCCTACGCCCAAGGTATCCAAAAAACGAAATTCCTCCTCTGCGTGGAAGGCGGTATCGGAAGTTTGGGATATATTCCTCAGAGGGGTTGGGAAGAAGGTTAATAACGGGGAAACAACTAAATTCAGTCCGATCTTTGGCTTCCTATTGATCGCCGGTTATTTCCTTTGTTCAAAATTTGGCATTAATAAACGATGAGGAGACTGTTAAAGATCAAGTTTTGCCGCAGGGAATTGGGACACTACTAGATGGCACGGTATTTTGCCTCCTGATATTATTAGGATTATCGCCAAAATGCGCCCGCCCCATAATAATATTGATGATTGTTATACTTGGCGGGCATCGAAAGATGGTTGTTTCTCTGTTAAATCGCTTATCAATATCTCTCGAGGGACGAGAATGCCGACATTAACAACTTCGGAACCGGTTGTGGAAATGGCGACTTCCGAAAAGTTAAATTCTTCATGTGGCAAGTTGGACATGAGAAATTGGTTACTAATTCCTTACGTGCCGCCAGGGTCTTACTAATGACAGACATGCCCCTTCCAATGTAAGAGAGGAGAACGAAATTCATATCCTCAGGGATTGTGAACGAGCTAAAAATTTTTGGAAGCAAATTTTAAAACCTAATCAGTTTGCTCAGTTTTTTTCAGGTAATTTGCAGGGTTGGCTTAAATGGAATATCAATCACAATCCAGGCAATGTCAGATTCCGGAGCTTCTCATGGCCAAGAATATTCAGTCTGGGATGCTGGATTCTCTGGACTACCAGATGCACATTCATTTTCCAAGGAGAAACCACAGATACAAGGGAGATGCTTCATAGATGCAGCTACTTCCTTATGGAAAGTGCTGCAAATCAATCTCTAGCCCACAAGATTTTTCATCTCAATAAGGCTCAAGAGAAGTCTTGGACGGCTCCGCCTGTGAATGTTGTCCGTATCGACGTTGACGGATCAGTGAGAAATCTCTACCAAGCGGCTTGCGGAGGAGTGCTACGAAACGCTAAGGGGGAATGGCTCATGGGTTTCCATAAAGACACAGGTCTCCATTCGGTTCTTGAAGCTGAAATTTATGCAATCATGATAGGTCTTCAAGTCGGTCAGCAGATGGGTTTACAGAGTGTTCGTCTCTATTCCGATTCCCTTGATGCTGTCAATACTCTCATGAGGGACTGCCCCATAGATCACCCGCTCAGAGGCATTATAGGGGAGACTAGAGATCTCTTATTCGGTGATTGGAATGTGGAACTCCATCATACCTCAAGGGATAACATTTTATGTGCCGACTATATGGCTAAGAAAGGCCATGATGCACCTACCTTTGGGTCATTCTTGTCCCCGCAATCCCTAGAGGGTGTCTTGATATGATTATCAGAGACCAACTGTCTTGTCTCTGCTAGTTTATTTCTAGCTGTATTTTGTAAGGACTAGATCTTTCAGTCTAGTCTTAACTTTATCCTTCAAGCTCTGGCTTGCCTATCTAATTCAAAAAAAAAAAAAATACCAACCCACTCCTTCTTTTATTCATTTCACTAGTTTATTTAATATCAAATCTGTTCCTTTTTAGTTTTGACTTGTCATATGAGCGTAATTAAAATGTTCTCTAGTCTCTTCCAGTCAAACTATTTTTGTCTCTTTTGCGTGTGTGACCTCTCTTACTTTCAGTGGTTCAGATTAATATACACATATTATGTTTGTTTTCAAACATTTAGATCTTATGCATTTATATAATGATTTTTAATTTTATATATGTGTGTGTGAGAGTATATATTTATAGAATATAATTTTTTTAAGGGTAGATTTAGGCTTTAGAGTAGTTTTGAGATATATATTAATAGATATTTATATTTGTGACTTTATAGACTCTCATTGAGACCTTTGGAGTAACTCTTTATGTGATTACATGTGAGTTAAGGAGTAGTAGGTAACTTTGAATTTCCTTCAATATACTTGTGAACTGCGTATGATTGTGAATGACTATCTTTTATATATATAAAAAAGTGGACTGAATTATATGTATATGTGTATGTGTATGTATTGTAAATTCTCAAGAAAATAATGTTTCAAATAAATTTCTTTATAACTCACTTTATTCACATAGTTAATAATTTAATTATAATTAATGTATTGTTGGATTATTGGTTCTTTTTAGGCCTGTTTGAATATGCATGTGATGATATTTGATATGAATGGAAACATGATTTATTATGCATTGTCTTTTAATAAAATTATATTTATTGATTAATGAATATAACTATCATGGCAGTTGCATTTGAGATGTGTTGGAATAAAGAGGAGGAATTTATATGGTGAGATCTTTTACCATTTGGTATGTTGTCACTCAATACACAGTGGATGACACATGTCAGGGTCCTTTCTTCTATGTATTCCTTTGGGCAAAATTGCATTGTAACGTGGGACATGTGACACCTCTTTAGTTTAGTTCTTTTAAGGAGGAGAGCCATAATATAGACTTAAGCTCTACATCTTTGGCTAGGTGTATCTTAAGAACTGGTGAGATTGGAATAATCCAGTCAAATAAATGAGTTTTTGTTGGACTATGTGTTAACCTATGGTTTCAGTCAGCGAAATAAGGCTGGATAGTGATATAAGGGAAGTTACATATTGTATATTACATGTTGTGATGAAAATATAGATTGGCACAATAATAATTAAATTTGCAATCGTTTTGTTTGAGGATCATGATACATGCAAGTACATATGTAATCAGTTCTTTCTTTTAAATTATGTGTGGTTTGCTTGTGTACAGTAAAGACTTTAAGTAATTACCTAGACGTGAAATCTCATCTCTTTATATTAACATTTTTCTGGTAATTATTCTAGTAGGAAGCAAAGGAATGCACTTATAGGCTCTTTTTGCTCATTTGGCATATGTTGTACATAACACTAGGATTGTTTTTATGTCATAAAATATTTTGATTAACAAATGTTTTTTTAAACTAAAATTTTGAGATAATATTTGGAAATATTAGTTTAGTGTTGTCTCTAGACTTTGTATATTTGGGACAAAGTCCAAAAACCCATAAGTGTGGTCTAATAGATTGGACTTTAAGTATAGGGAAAATTACAGGCAGGTCCCAAGGACCATAAAAAATAGCAAAAAAGTTCCAATAGAAATTTACATATCAATGACTTTTTTTTGATATTATTTGTATGGAAACAAAATCTAGGTTTTAAAATTTTATTGTAAATATGGTACTTCCTGTTGTAAATATGGTTTTGTTTTTTTTTTTTTTTGTAAATGGCTAGATTTTAAATCTTGTTGTAAATATAGCACTTCCTGTTGTAAATCTAGTATTTTTCTGTCGTAAATGACCTCTGTACGTTTAGGGACTTGAGTTTGAAACAAAATCTAGGTGTTTAAATGTTGTTGTAAATATGACACTTTCTATTGTAAATATGGTTTTTTCTATTGTAAGTGGTCAGGTGTTTAAATGTTGTTGTAAATATGACACTTCCTGTTGTTAATACAAATAATATCAAAAAAGTCCCTAGAGACTTCTATGTAATTTGGTGATTTCAAGGGACCTAATTGTATTTATTTCTGGTCCTTGGGACCTACACATAATTTTCCCTTAAGTATATTGGTTATGTGTCTGCTTTGCTCCCATAATTTTGTGTCAAGTTATGGTTTTCGGTGATGGAGGCTACCTTCCCCACTTCATTTGTTTGAAGAATATTGGGGGACATTGTTACATTATTAATACTTTTTCCGCATGGAATGACTATCATTCTAACATTATTATCATTTTTTTTTCCCATTCGTATCAAACATGGCCTCACCCTTTCCTATTGGGAGAGAAGTGTTTCTATTGATCTCCCTTTCGATTTACTTTCTATTTAATGTACACCATTGGATTAAGTATAGTTGAGATTCATTCCATGAGATTTATTATATTTAATGTTATAATAATATTTTTACTTAATATTAAAGATATGTTAGTTTTTGAAGATATGTTACTTCAGCTTTGTGCCTATGTAAACCAAACTCGTTACTTACAAAATGGGAAGTTCTTATGAAGAGCAAAAGAACTTTTCATCAAGAAAATGAAGTTGCTTTATTATTTAAAACAACAAAAAGAACGAGTTAAATTTAAAAAAGGCTGTCATCAAGATTTCATATTATTAGGCTAACATATATAAGAATATTAAGATCGATATGTAAATAATAGAAAGACCAGTTCGCACCAGCTATATTCAACGAAAAATTTGCATGGCATCCATCAAGAAAAATGGTGGAAAATCATTTAAAGTGGTTCATATATATGTAACAATGGCCGAGTAAAGATGGTTTTTGTTTGTCAGTTAGATTAATGAATGACGTTAAAGAAAGTTGTGAAACATAATGTATTATTGTTGATTGGTTACGTTACGTTGTTCACTTGTTTGTTAGTAGACGAATATACAAATGTTGTGTAATACTCCCTCCGGTCCTAATTATAAGACCTAGTTGACTTTTTTTGGAGAGATTAAGGAAGCTAATTAAATTAGCTTAGAATATTTTTATTTTTATTTTTTCTTCAAACTAAATAGTTTAATTTAACTAATAAATTAATATATAATTTAAGAAAACACAAAATAATTAAGTAACTTATTTAGCTTCTTTAATCTCTCCAAAAAAAGTCAACTAGGTCTTATAATTAGGGCCGAAGATAGTATATGCAAGTGATTTTACATCATAGGATAAAGGCTTAATTAATGTTATTGTGTTGACGACATATAGTAAGGAAAATAAAGAACATCATCAGTATATAAAAACTGTAATTCATCATATTATTAAAAATCCATCATGTAATCAATTTAAGTTCATGTATTAAAGCTTCCCCCTCAAACAAATAGTAGGGGGTTTTGTTTTCTAGCTTTATATAAAAACAACATATATAGATGAAAGGAATTTAGCGTTTACTCATTGTATTTCTAAAGGAATTAGCATTTATCTTTGGAAAAAGATAAGAAAAATTAAATTAAAAGCAATAAATCCATCATGTGTTTCAGTTTTTAATTATCATAAACGTGATAGTTAATTAAAATTGGTATTTTAGGTCATATAGGCTTTTAACAAAAAAAAATGTTGATAAAAGTATGCTCCAACACTTTCTGACTCCACTTGAATAGTTTCAGGTGCTTGGAATTTCCGGGGCTCAGACATGAAGGTCAATCCACACTTTTGATTTTTTCCGTTGACCAATAACACTTTTGATTATGTTCAGACTTATAAAAGTTGTACTTTTAGTACTAACAAAGATAAATCCACACAATTAATTAATGATTAAAGAGAGTGTACATTAGGTATGTTTGGTTTGAAGGGAGGGGAGGGAAGGGGAGAGAAAAAAAATGAGAGGAGGGAAATTTTTTTTGAAAATTGAGTGTAGTGGGGCCCATATATTTTCCTCTCTCCTTCCCTCTCTTCTCATTCCCTCAAACCAAACATACCCCTAGCATAACATTTCTGCATGTTTGGGTGAGTGTTTGAGAGGAAAAAAGCTCAGTGGAAGAGGATCAGTGGAAATAAAAGCCTATTTAGAGGTGTTTGGGTTAGCTTTTCTCCCAAAAAAAGTTTCTTATTTTAATAAGCTAAAGGGCAGGGAGTTGGCGAGCTTTGGGCATTTATCCGAAGCTGAGCTTCTCACACCTTCTTCTCATCGTCCTTGAGCTCATCTTCTCTTCAACTGCAGCATTAAAGGACCCAGAGAGCGATGCGATTGCAGTGGTCATGGAGGCGTTGCTACTGCTGTTCAGGGTTTATCTCTTTGACGACGACGGCGTCCAATGCACCGGAGCACCCGGCCGAAGGCCGTCGTGTTTGATGGCCTTGCAATTGCACACGACTTGGCTGCCGAGTCTTCTCACAGAGGAAGTAAAATGATGATGATTTAAGGTGTTGGAAGGAACAGAGGAAAGTCCCTCTAAATAAAATGATGATGATTCAAGTTTTTTTTTTTTTTTAAGTTAAATTATTATTTAAGGTGTTGGAAGGAACAGGAGAGAGAGAAGACTCTGGAAATAAAATAAAATGATGATAATGTGGCAAATCATGTGCCAGATCAGCTAAAATTGGATCAAATAAATCATGGTCGATAGAATTAGAGACCAATTTTTTTTTATAAATAATTTAACTTTTTTATCAAATTTAAATTTTTATCTTCAATTATCACAATGTATATAACTAGTGTGTATGTGTAGTACTCCGTCCGATCCTAAATATGAAACGTATTTGACTTTTTTTGAAAGATTGAAGAATCTAAATAAATTACTTAATCATATTATATATTGTGTATACTTGGATTATATATTAGTTTATTAGTCAAACTAATTAATTTGAAGAAAAATAAGAATAAAAATACTCTTAAGTAATTTAATTAGCTTCCATAATCTCTATTAAAAAGTCAATTTTGTCTCATATTTAGGTTTGGAGGGAGTATTCAATAAGAATCATGTCATTTTCAGTCTCAACTGACTTTTCAAATAATAATCTAAACACATTTCAGTTTGAAAAAAAGTCACTTCTCTCATCGTTGATCAAAACACAAATTATATTTACAATCTGACTTTTATCTTATCTTACATCTACAAAAGTCAAATAAAAAATAAGACTCTTTTCTCACCGCTGCTACTTACCCAAGCAATTATGTTGGTACAACTAGTTAAGGTATTATTGCTGTGAAAACTGGAAAGATGATAATAATAATGATAATAATACAATATACAAACATAAAAGTATGGAGGGAACTCAATGTTTCTCTTATTATTACTTTTTAAAATTCAGAAAACACGAACTCACCTTTTATAATATTACAATAGTGTTGGGCTAGGTTTTAGATTAATGAGATAACTTGTATTATTCATAATTTATTAATAAAAATAAATTCCTATAAATAATATGAATTACATGTACGGATGTACAATGCATGAGATATGAGATATGAGATATATGAGACCAGTTATTCTTTAGTAAATAATATATATATAAGGATTATTATTCATTTTTATAACAGGTGGGGGTTTTTTTTTTTCTAAAGAGTAATGCCTCAAGACCTAATTAAATAATTGATGTTGAAGAAAGATCTCATCACTATTTAAATTTGTGAATTTTTAAAGCATATTTAGGACTGCATATTTGGGGGAAGCTTGTCGTTCCACTCCTACAGATTATATATATATATATATATATATATGATACTTACAATGCATAAATTTTCTATATTCAAAGGCTTTTCTGTGGATATAATTAAAAAAATTGTATGTGGTTGAATATCATATAAACTTAACACGATGTGATCTTCTCCAGATATGCAAACTGTGTTTGCTTTGTTTATTTCCTTCCCCATGTAGTTTCAGTTTATATGATAGCTTATTAACAACTTCATTTATTTAATTCTACGGCAAATTTTTTAAATGGATTCGCCTTTCTGGGGTTTTTTACTATATATAAACCAAACCCACCAAATATTTTATTCTTTATATTTTTATTTCTAGTATTTATTTCCAAAGAATCAAATCATTAGGACAAACATGAAACTAGGCACGCAAATGATTCTTTTTTTAAAAAAAAAATATTCCCTCAAAATATTAATATGATCTCATAATATGTGAAGAGTATATCTATTCTTCCTCTTCTTGTTTTGAAATTTTAATTTGGAAAAATCCCTTTAAGGTTCCAAGGGATCAATAAAATGTTAAAAAAGTCCTACAAAAAATTCTGATGTAAAAAACATTTCATTGACAACTCATTCAGTAGGTGATTAACAACTCCAACTATGGGTTTTAACAACTCTTTGAGATATTTTTGATATCAATTAATTTTCTGTGGGACTTTTTTAACATTTTCTTAATGCCTTGAGACCTTAAAGAGATTTTTTCTTTTAACTTTGTCTCACTCAGTTGAGATTGTACTTTTATTTTTATTTTCATTCTCATAACATGAGAGAAAGAAAATCAACTTCGAATGATTGGATAAAATAATAGCATAAATGAAAGCACAAGGCATGACCCAAAAAAATAAAAATGAGTGAGGAATGACAGAGAGAGCTTGAATCTAGGGAGTGACTGGAGACACAGAAATATGTATCTAAGCTCGGTTTTCTTGGGGGAGGCTTCATCTTCATTCATTAATAATTCAGATATATAAATATAAAATAAGGTCACGTTTTCAGGGTCTTCCTTAATTTCAAGGACTCAAATGAAAATAAAATAGAATGTGATCGTATAATAAAAGATTCCAAGCACTCCTTTTCTTTTCACTATAATATAAATCAGGCTCATTTTTTCCCCAGAAGCGACCTCAGACAATGGTTTAATTAAATGGATGAACCTTGTACTTGAAGGGGTAGTGGCGATTATATGAATAATATCCTATACTTTTTTTAAATCCATGTGAGTTTTTTATTTAAAAAATAAAAAGAAGAATAAAGCAAATGGGGCATAGCCCACTTGAGGTGGGGTTCCTCAAAGATGAATTTTAGTTGCAGCACTCACAGCCGTGAGGATGTCCATACTTTCCGTACAACCCACTATTAAATTATTCAGTCTTTAATATAAGATATATTTATATAATTTAATTTAATTAATTAATATGACATATATTTTCTAAAATACTCTAATCATTTTCTTTAATTCTCTTTCCTCATTGATTATTGTTGGGAGAGTATTAATAGGGAAAATTATAAAAAAAATTGATAAATATAAAAACTATATCATATATTTAAAATCAAAATCGACATCACAAAGGAAGTATAATAATAATAATAATAAAAGCAGTAATAACCACGAAGGATGGTTTTATAAGATATATTATACCCCTCCAATCCTAATTATAAGATCTAGTTGACTTTTTTGGAGAGATTAAGTAAGCTAATTAAATTAGCTTAGAGTATTTTTATTTTTATTTTTATTTTTCCCTTCAAACTAAATAGTTTGACTAATAAACTAATATATAATCTAAGAAAACACAACATATAAAATGATTAAATAACTTATTTAACTTCCTTAATCTCTAAAAAAAAAAGTCAACTAAGTCTTATAATTAAGACCAGAGATAGTAATATTAAGTCAGTGCTGGATCATAAGGCTCCCAATTAATACAAACAAATAATTTAGTACTATCTTTGGTCTTAAATATAAGATAAAATTTATAGTGTAATTTGCATTATAAATTTTGTCATATATTTAGGACTGGAGGGAGTATTAATAATTGAAATACTACATCTAGTTCTAATTATAGAAACACTTTTATACTGTAAATTTCACTATAAAAATATTTCTATAATTAAGACCTATAAGAGCAGTAAATTCTAAGTGGAATCAATCCGTACGTTCTTGAAGCAAATGCGAGAATTATGACCGGAGGGTCCGCTTGACCTACCCCATTAAACTATTTTTTCTTTTTTAAATTGAAAAATTGGGGGTTATTTTTTTTTTTTAATTTTGTGTTTTGAATTTGAAAGACAGCTATTAGGATGTGCAAGGGAACCACTTTGTTTTCCAGCACTGATTCTGATATGAAACAGTTTTTTCTGATTTTGTGCTTGGAAAAAGTTATGAGAATTAGAATTACGTTTGTTAACTCATTTTATTTTTACTCCGAGAATCAAAATTACGTTTGTTAACACATTTTGGTACATGCATGGCAACCATTACATTCCCGGCCACGATTTTGAGATGGAACAGTTTTTTCGATTACGTGCTGCAGGAAGAGTTACGAGAATCGAATTACATTTGTTAACTCATTTTATTTTTACTCAGAGAATCGAATTACGTTTGTTAACACAATTTTTTTCATTCCGATAATCAGAATTACGTTTGTTAACACATTTTATTTTTATTTCTGTAATTTTTATATTCAAAAAATTATTTATGTGGTGGTGGCGGTGGTAGTGGCAGCGGCGGTGGTCGTGGCAGCGGCGGTCGTGGTGGTGGCAGTGGTGGCGGTGGTGGCGAGGCAGCAGCAGCGGGGTGGTGGTGGCAGTGGTGGCGATGAGATGGGGGTGGTGGTGGCGGTGGCGAGGCTGCGGCGGTGGCGTCGCGAGGTGGTGGTGGTGGTGGCGGTGGTGGCGGTGGGGGTGGTGGTGGTCGTGGTGGCGGTGGCGGTGGCGGTGGGGGTGGTGGTGGTGGCGGTGAGGTGGGGGTGGCGGCGGCGGTTGTGGTGGTGGTGGTAGTGGTAGTGGCGGTGAGGTGGGGCGCGGCGGTGGGGGCGCGGCGGTGGTGGCGGCGGTGGCGGTGGTGGTGGTGGCGGTGGCGGTGATGGGGGTGGTGCGGTGGGGGTGGTGGTGGTGGTGGTGGTGGTGGTGGCGGCGGTGCGGTGGGGGTGGGGGTGGGGAGGGTAGTTGACACTGCAAAAGGTTTTCGAGAGAAAGAAGAAAGGTGGTAGGTTGAGGAATAAATTCTGATTTTGTGCCCGAAATAGAAAAGCATGAATTTTACGCTTTTTTTTCTATGCCCCGACACAAAAATTGAACCGGTTCATCCCGGGAACAAAAAAAACCGGATTTACCAAACAGATTTCTCATCCATTTGTGTTCCAGGGAACAAAAATTAACAAAAAACACATTCTGGGAGCGTTACCATGCACACCCTTTATTTATGTAGTGGTGGCAGTGGCGGTGGTGGTTGCGGTGGTGGTGGCAGCGGTCGTGGTTGTGGCGGTGGCGGTGGTGCGGTGGTGGTGGCGGCGGCGGCGGGGGTGGGGGTGGGGGTGGGGGGTGTGGTGGTGGTGGTGGTGTGGCGGTGGTGGCCGTGGGGGTGGCCGTGGCGGTGGGGAGGGTAGTTGATCCGTCGCTTAGGGTGATTGGAATTTCTTCGCTTCATCAATGTCACGATCGAGAGAAGGGGAAAAATAAATTCTGGTTTTGTGCTCTGGAATAGAGAAGTAGAAATTTTCTGCTTCTTTTTTTTATTCCCCAGCACAAAAAAGAAACCGGATCATCCTGAGAACAAAAAAATAAACCGAATTTACCAAACACAATTCCTACCCAATTTTATTCTTGGGAACATAAATTAAGAAAAACTCATTCTGGAAGCGTTACCATGCACACCCAATGACTTTAGATTACAATCAACTTGTAACCTCCCACTTTTATATATGAGCTTTCATGTTATGAGGTTATAAGATATATTTACTTAATTTAATTAGATAATGAAATTTTTCTTTCCTCTCTTTTTTTAATTATCGTGGAAGGAATATCAATAAGGTAAATTAGAAAAAGATTAATAACTATAATAGATCTATGGAAGAGGCCTGACCTCAGTGACACGTTGGGTAACTGATCTCGTGCAATAATAGAAAGCATGATAATTGAGAAGAAAATGGATATGGAAAGCAAGAAGCAAAATGAGGTTTCATGCGAATTTTTTACCCAATAAAGCTCATGACAATTGACAATGGTGAACGACGGGACTATTCTGCAGAATACACATCCTATAAAAATGGTATTGTCAGTCTCAAAATGGAGTCAGGTTTCTCTTACTATCCTTTTTTCATCATCCCTCATAATCTATAAATTATATATGTCCAATCAATTTGAAATATTATAATACTACTTTGATTTTTCTCTCATCTTTTCAATTAACAGCCTAAATAAACTTATAAGAGATAATAAAAAAATAATCATAAAAGCATCTAGCTGGATGGGGCAGTATTAGAGCCAAGGAATCGGGCCAAGTCCATCGGGCCGGCCCGTTTAAACCCTGGCCCGTCAAGGGCCAGGTTTGAAAAATGGACAAGATATTTGAAATTAGTCCTGAAGGGCCGGCCCTGCAGGCTCTTTTCACTGTAGCTTTTTCTTTTTTTCCTTCTTTAATTTATTAATTTATATATATATTGTATTTGTTATAGAGTTATTTATCCATTTAACTACAAATACATAATAACTATACTCTAATTTTATGATTTAGTTTATTATTTGTTGCAAATAAAGATTATGGATGTGTTCATGATGCGGGAAAACAAATTCATGATATTCTTACTCATGAGTCAGAGGCTACTCCTCAAAGTGAAGAACAATCAAATGTCGTTAAAATTGATGATAGTGGCGAAGATGACGACAATAATAGTCATCGTACTAATGTCGCTTAGTGGTATGTTTCTTATGTTTTATATGAGTTATTTGTGAATATAATTTGCTTTTGATTATGAATTAATAATTATACTTATTTGTTGGATGATTCATGTTATAATTTACTAATTATATTTCTTTAAAAAAAGGAAAAATAGTTAAAATTTGGAATAGTAATTTTCAGGCCCTGGTGCTCTCGGGCCGGGTTTTGAAAAACATATGTTTTTCTTACCTCAGGCCCTGGAGGGCCGGCCCCGTTAAGCCCTGGCCCTTCACGGGCCAGCCCTGGACGGCCGGGCCGGCCCTGATTCCCAACGGACTTGGCTTTGGTCCGCTGCGGACCGCTTTTTGTGCAGCCTCATCCCCTTTTTTATTAAAAAAAAATATTCTGACTCTGTCGGGTAATATAAAGATAATCCAGGATACTGAATGATACTGAAAAAATTATTTATGATCATAAAAAATTATTTTAGGGTCTTAAAAAAATATTTCACGGTACTGACTGGTACTAAAAAGATATTTCGGGATACTGAAAAAATAATTCATAATCTTAAAAAAATTATTTTTGGATCTTGAAAAAATAATTTAGGATACTAAAAAAAATATTTGAGAATGCTGACTGGTACCAAAAAAATATTTGAGAAAACTGCACCGTTTTGGTGCAGTTTTGTGCAGCAGCCCGCAGTGGATGAAAGTCCGCAGCGGACCAAAGCCAAGTCTATTCCCAACTCTAGGCAGTACTGGTGTTGCTCCCTGGTCTTTTAATTTTGGGAAAATTCATACAGGGGCCCAATTAAGACTCAGAATTTCAAAAAAGGCTCCAATAACTTTCACATATCAAAAAGGGCCCTAGGGCCGTTTTTGGTATAAACGTTAACAACTAAAACAGCCAGATTAACAACAAAATCAATACTCGTTAATAACTAAATCAGTCGCATTAACAACAATATTTTAACAATTAAATCAGTCACTTTAACAACAATATCAGCCCCGGTTAACAACTAAATCAGTCAGATTAACAACTAACGTTTTAATGAAAAATCCCAGCAAAAGTCCTAAGGCTCTTTTTGGTATGTGAAAGTTGTTGGGGCCTTTTTTAAAATTTTAGACCTTAATTTGTATGGATTTTCCCTTTAATTTTCTTTGTTTGGATGCATCTTTCAGGCCTCTGACCTGTCCTTAATAAAGTCACGACTGGAAAGGATCTTTACCTGGACCTGTGAGGAAGACTTTTGAAATTATGATTTTATTGTTCCTTAGAGATACACCGAACAAAAATGAGAAGAAAAGAAGAGAATAAAGAGGATGAAATCCAAGGGCGCTTGTGAATCAGGGCCCCACTGACCTAAATTCTAAATGAGTGTATGGCTCTCCATGTTTGTGCCCTCTTTATTCCCTCTCTCTCTCTATCACATCAATCATCTCTACTTCTTCAACCCACCCACCCAACCAACCCCATCTACCGTTTCTCCCTTAATCTTTTTTATAAGTACGGCATTTCTTAGGTCATAATTAAAAAAATAGTACTTCTCATTTATGTTTATCAATTAACAATTCTTACAAATCAATAAAAACAGTTAAAGTAATTTAATTTATTCTAAAATTTAAGTAATTATCCCCTACTAATTATACTAAACTTTATTATCATTTTAATTATTATTCTCACCTACTACCCTTATTAATTATAGACATACATAGAAAAAAATATTTAATACTCTTTAGAAACAAGTAAATACCTTATAAAAAGGATCAAATATATTTATTAGTATGTGCCTTGTAATAAGGATAAGAAGAAGTATCATAAAAGTCTTATAATTTATCAATGATAACTTATTCACTTGTGAATAATTATTTCTCCTTCCTTGTCATTGGTAAAGCTAGGTAATTTTTTTAATATTATTATTTTTAATTAACACGTGGTTTTCCAAAAAAAAAAACATTCACCTCTTCCCAACTTTCCTTCATTCTCAACAAAGAGAGGGCTTGCTTGCCGAGTAGAAGGCAGTGACGAACGATAGGACGGGTGCTTGCCGGAGAAGAAGAAGCATATCGATGGCGTCCGGTCTGCAAACTGACGATGATTTAACAGGATTTTGGGGGTATGCATGTGGCAAAATATTATTAGACTCATGGACGTACTTGAGCTAATAAAATTGATCTAAGTTTAATCCCATTCTCCATATTATTTATTCTTTTTTAATTGGGCTTTAACTTTTACAAATTTATGTAAAATTATTGCAAATACAGAATCTTATGACTTATTTGTAACAATGTTAAAAAACCTTACTAACAAATATGTCAAGAATCGTCAAGTTCTGAGTAAAAAAGAAAAAAGAATCGTCAAGATGTCGTCATTCAACCCCACATTTGCATATCACCTTCACCTTGATGTTGGAGATCGGGTTTTCCTCTGTTGCATGAACGTATATCATTGAGTTCGCCCTTCTCTGCTTCTTTGTTCAGCTCTATCACTCTCAATTTTCTTTCTTTTTCCTCAGCTGTTACTTTCGATTTTCTTTCTTTTTCCTCAGCTCTGTCACTCTCAATTTTGGTTTTGTCGTTCTCTTGGTGTTTTGGCTGGTCCACTTTGACCATCTGAAGTAAAATAACGCCAGCTGAACTCCTTTCAGCCTCTTCATTCAGCCACCTAAACGGAAGTTAACTGAGCAACTAACAGCGTTGTGGGTTTAAAAAAAATTCAATTGTTTGTTGGTATTATTGGTACTCTCAAAACTTTTTTGTGCTAGATGCTTCTAGCCTAATAGTTCATTGGCTAATTTGCACCTTAACCCAATTGATTTTTATCTCAACTTCAATTTGTAAAATTCAATTGGGACAAAATTTGATTTTGTCAATATTAATCCACCCAAGCCCTTGTTCTACTCTCAAGCTTCCAATTTTTTGCTCCAAATTAAACTATACGGATTTTTGAATGTTAGATAAGGGATTTATTTTAGTTTTAAATATAAGACTTCAATCCACTTTTTTCCAAATTTTTTATAATTTTTCACCAAAATATTCCTATGATTACATATAAAAAGATAATTTCCATCAAGAGGCACCAGTACCATATACATAATTAAAAAAAAAAATTTATATAATCTAGCACTAAGGAGTATATAATTCCCTTGCAATAGAACATGAAAAGGATGTCAATTTTAGGTAGGGGCTATTTGTGGGTAACATTATAAGTTTTTTTTTTTTTTGCCATTAACATTATAAGATTTGAAGATTATGATTATGATTATTAATGTTAATATTTTAAAGGTTAAGTAGCATACACAGTTCGGAGCAATTTTGCCCTGAAAGTTATTTTTTGCCTAATGTTGCCCCGAAAATCTAAAAACTTAACAATCTTACCATTTTTCGTTAAAAAAGTAACGTTGACCGTTAAAAAATTTACATTGACCGTTAATTTTTTAACGAAAAAAGGCAAGATCACTTTGTTTTTAAACTTCTGGAGCACTATTGAACCAAGAAAAATTTCCAGAGCAAAATTATCCCTGACCATATACTTCCAAAACGGATTTACTACTTAACCGATATTTTGAAAGTGATAGAAATCTTTTTGAAGCGTCGGCACCAACAAAGCAAATGCCATATTCGTACTGTCCGCACTTGTATAAGAAAGAGAAAAGAAAAGTAGAGAATACATGAGCATAGAATAATAGAGCAATGAAAAAAAGAGGCCGTTTTGTCAAATTGCCTCATTCGTACTGTCCGCACTCGAAGCTGTCCTTCCTCACATATCTCCTCCACCATATATTGTCTGCATCATATGTTTAAATACAACTTCCTCCCTAATTACCAAAATACCCCTCCCATGACTAAATTCTCCCATTTATTTAATTTTTATATAAATATCTTCTACCACTATTGTTTTCAACTAAGGTAGTCACTGTAAATTTGTATGAAATTTAAAATGATTCAAATTATATTAAAGCAACTTCTTGTAAATTTTACTTTTATATTAAAATTGTTGATTATTGTATATTCATAAGTATTAATTAATCCGAATATCAACAACAGCTCCTGTGGGATATATTTGTCTTTTCATCAGTTGAGAAGCCAAGTGCGGTGATTAACACGTCAACCAAAGGAGGGCCTTTTTTGTCTTTTAGGACCTCAGATCTTCCTCACTCTTCGATCGCTCTCTCCCACCTCTAAGTTTCTCAAAAACCTGAGAGGCATATCATATCTGCCGTTAACGGTTACTCCGAAGAAGTTACTCTGAAGACATATAATTCATTCTTGACTTCGTCCCCACCTCCTCCATGTGCAGTCCTCGCGCTGGCTCCTTTGCTCTCTGAAATTCCGTAGATTTTCATCTGCATCTTCCTATTTTTGGTCATGAAAAAGCACAAAGCCCTGGAGGCCAATAACCCATTTGATTCTCTCATGGAGGAGCTCGTCTTCACCATCCTCGACCACCTTCCTCCCAATTCACTAGACAAAAAGTCGTTTTCTCTAGTTTGCAAATCTTTCTACGCAATTGAAGCCAAACATCGCCGAACCATCAGGCCTTTTCGCTCCGAACTCCTTCCTTCCATTTTGAATCGATATCCATTTGTGTCCCATGCTGATCTCTCTCTGTGCCCTCGAGTATCTGATAGTTCCCTCGACTTCTTAGCTAACGCCTGCAGTGCTACGCTACGACGGATCGATCTCTCGCGGTCCAGGTTCTTCTCTGCTAATGGGTTGTTCAGTTTGGCTACTAATTGCAAAAATTTGGTGGAGTTAGACTTGTCCAATGCGACGGAGCTGAAAGACGCGGCGGCGTCCGCAGTGGCTCAGGCGAAGAATTTGGAGAAGCTGTGGTTGGCGAGATGTAAGCTAATAACGGACATGGGAATTGGGTGCATAGCAGTTGGGTGTAGGAAATTGAAATTGATTTGCTTAAAGTGGTGTTTGGGTGTGGGTGATTTAGGGGTGGACTTGATCGCAGTCAAGTGTAAGGAACTCCGTAGTTTGGATCTCTCCTATTTGCCTGTAAGTTTTCTTATTCCACTTGTTTTCCTTTAGCTATAGGCCTTAGCAATATGTTCATATGTTTTCATCTTAAATAAACAAAGAGATAGCTTTGAGGGAGGGTGCTTTGGAATATTTCGCTAGGTTGGATTAAATGGCCCAGTGTTAGCATGTTGGTATTCCTGAATGGAACTAAAGATTGGTGATTGAAGGAGTCGGTAATGTGATGTCGAGTTCAGAAGTATGCGTACATTTTTTCCCTTAAAGAACCCGATATAACAAATAATATACATTTATTCGGATAGGTCAAGTAATATGCATTGATTTGGTTGAGTTATCAAACATCATTTATAGATAGTTTAATACCATACCTAAATGATCAACTGTTCTTTCGAAATTAAGTGGACTGAGTTGTTGATTGTATTCTTCATTTGTTTCTTGCCGGTGATTTGGTTGAGATTAGTAATATTACTTATTATTGTTCATGTGTGTTGTGCAGATCACAGGTAAATGTCTGTCATCAATTGTTAAATTGCATTACCTTGAAGATTTGGTCCTTGAAGGATGCTTTGGCATTGATGATGACAGCCTTGATGTCTTCAAACAAGGGTGCACAACATTAAAGGTATACATGGGTGGTTGGCTTGTCAATTCCAGTTTATCATTTACCAAATAATGACAAAAAAAGCGGAAATGTGGTGTTGTTTTCTGATTTTAATTTAGAAAGGGAGTGGACACTTTCGGCTATATTTTACTGGTGAAATTCCCAAATTTGGGAGATTTGGTTGTGTGTGAAAAGGGAAGAAATTATTATCGATATTTTTCATTACATATAAGAGGGTGAGCCTTGGCGTAGTAGTAAGGTTGTTGTCATAAGACTTGAAGGTCACGAGTTTAAATCATGGAAATGGTCTTTCTTCTTGTGGGGATAAGGCTGCATATGTATGCCCCTCCCTAGACCCCACTTAATGGGAGCCTTGTACACTGGGCTGCCAAAAAAATTCATTCCATATATGAAAGGAGTTTACTTTGATTCAAATTAATTGTGAACCTTCAATACTGTTATTGTCAGCATGCAATATGATTGCATTAATCTGTGTTTATTAAATTTTTTTCTCAACTCTCTTTGGTTATCTGATATATTTGCCAATGTTTCTTTCCACAGAGACTTGATATCTCTGGCTGTCAAAACATAAGCCACATAGGTCTCTCTGCCCTAACAAGCTGTTCTGGAAGTATTGAGTATCTTACTTTATCCGACGGTTCTCCTGTAGGTCTTCTTCTCCATTTCTATATTTCGAATCTCAAAGATTTCATATGTAACTAATTATACTGAGTTGATGATTTAGGTAACACCTGCTCTTGCTGAAGCTCTGAATAAACTTCCCATGCTGCAATCAATCATATTAGATGGCTGCATGGTTACTTCTGATGGATTAAGGGCCATAGGAAGTTCATGCATGTCATTAAAAGAACTGAGTTTGAGAAAATGTTTGGGAGTGACCGATGAAGCTCTCTCATTTATTGTGTCCAAGCACAAGGATTTGAGGAAGCTTGACATTACATGTTGCCGCAAGATAACTCATCTTTCAATCGTCAGCATTGTCACCTCATGCAAAAGACTCAGTTCGCTCAGGATGGAGTCATGTACCCTAGTTCCAAGAGAAGCATTTGTGATGATTGGACAGCAATGCGATTCTCTTGAGGAGCTTGACCTCACAGATAATGAAATTGATGATGAAGGTTTTCTTCTTGCCCTACTCAATTGCGATTTTGAACTACCACATCAGTGGCCTTACCTCTCTTTCCGCAGGTCTTAGGTCCATTTCTCGGTGTTCCAGACTCGCCAGTCTGAAATTAGGAATCTGCCTGAACATAACTGACAAGGGACTTGCCTATGTTGGCAAGTCCTGCTCAAAGTTAAAGGAGCTAGATCTCTACAGGTTTGTGGTTCAGCTATGTAGGCTTTTTCTTTTTCCTTAGCCCCATCTTATATTTAGAAATCTATGTGCAATTTGGTATATTTAGCGATTAATTTGGAGAAATTACAACCTAAACATTGGAGCAGACTTACTGGGTAAGGTTAGCAGTGTGCATCAGCATGCTTTGATATTTAGGCCTGTAACAAAAGGTTATATTTGGCTCATCAACAGTATGCAATCAATGCCCAACAAGATGCAATTTGAAAAACTATGTAACTTTTCATGTAATACTCCTGATATTAAGCAATATTCTTTTGTCTAAAATTGTATGGGGACAGATTTCAATTTAAGGGTTTGAACTTTGAAATTCATATTGGGAATTAGATTTTCATTAGCACACATAAGAAGATGGCCTCAGAAATTCTGGTTTCGCTTGGTAACTGGGTAACTCAGACAAATCTTAAGCTGAGGTTATTTAGTACTTGCCCATGCTATGTTAAGTATGTTATTTTCCTTCCTTAAAAGCATGTGCAACTTTGAAATAAACTATTATTTCATTTCAATTTTGAACAATATTGTAATTCTTAGTCACTACTCATTAATGATTATATTGCTTGTTCAGGTCCACAGGAATAACAGATCTAGGTGTTTCAGCAATTGCTTCCGTTTGCCCTGGGCTTGAGACGATTAATCTTGCTTATTGTACTGACATCACTGATGGTTCCTTAATCTCCCTGTCAAAATGCGCAGAGTTGAAAACACTGGAAATCCGTGGATGTCTTCTTGTCACATCTAAGGGTTTAGCAGCTATTGCACCAAATTGTAAGCAACTAAGTCGTCTGGACATAAAGAAGTGTTACAAGATTGATGATAGCGGGATGATTCCACTTGCTTGTTGCTCCCAAAATCTAAAACAGGTTTTCTTTCTTATTTCTCAGGATTTCTGTTAACATCGAATATGCAAGAAAATTTCTTCCGAGACTCACAAGGATATGTCTTTTGCTTTGCAGATAAATCTGTCATACAGTTCAGTCACAGAAGTGGGGCTTTTGTCACTTGCTAGCATCAATTGCCTGCATACCTTCTGTCTTCTGACCTTGCAAGGAGTGAGTCCAAGAGGACTTGCTGCTGCCTTGTTGGCATTTGGAGGGCTAAGAAAAGTGAAGCTCCACGTTTCCTTGAGATCAAAACTCCCTGAGCCTCTTATCAAGCACATTGAGGCACGTGGCTGTGTGTTTGAGTGGAGTAATAAAGTGTTCCAGGTATAAGAATTTTCTGGTTCCTCTCTCAAGATGTTGTGAAACTTGAATCATTAAGTTAGGCTTTGGACAAAGATGAGCACTCCAAACTTTGATACTGAAGAACTACTTTAACTGGGTTTCGTAATGTTATGTTGTTATGGGGAGTTTTGATTCTGTTATGATGATTGTTGTCATGCCCATTTGCAGGCTGAGATGGATCCCAAGTGCTGGAAATTACAGTTGGAGGATCTGATGGAAGTCGTTTAAGCTGATTTCTCGTATAGTCTCTTTGCCATCTCACTCCAAAAAGCAGAGGAATAGAAGTGATCCTCACTCCTCCAAGTAAACATGACTCTCAGATTGCCTACTGCTCTTGAAGCCAGCCAGTATAGCCTGTGGTGGCCTCCAAACAGGCCATGTTTTGTTGAACTCACCTTTTAAAGAAAAATGAAAAAGGAGGGTAAAAGCCGCATTAGTCTGCGGCGTCTCACAATCTGAGCATCTTTTATGGCCTTTTTTAACACAAACACACACACAAGAGAGCGTGTGCACTGTTTTTTTTTTTTGCCTACTCGGTTCACCGAAACCTTTGGATCCGACTAATCCGGTTTGTCTAGAGTTGGGCTACGGTGGCGGGGGAAAAGCTCCCAACACCTTTTTTTTTTTCATTCCCACATTTTAAATTGAGGACGTGGTTAAGGGAGAGCAACTCCCTTTTCACTTGCTCCTAATAAATGTTAGTAAAAGTGTGGTTGTTGATAACAAGTAACTGTTGTTGTCCTCTAATAAGCAAAGGGGCAACAAGGACAAGAGGTATTGAAGAAACTTTACTATGAGACCCATCAAGAATGGAAAATGTTTAACGATCTTGCTATGAAAAGCTGTTTGCTTAGCCACGGTTTATAATTGCGCTCCTACATTTTATTTTCTGCCGTTGAGTTTCATTGACCCTGCATTGTGGAGGTGACTTTTTATAGTTATATTTTAACATATATTTATATTGTTCTTTCACTTGTAGTGTTTTTAAATATTATTCACTCTTCATTATGTTATATTAAAGGGTTAAGGTGCGATTTGACCAATAAACTATTGGCTCAGGAGTGTCCAACACAATTAACTATTAAGTGGACCAAAAATACCAACAAACTTTTAAAAAGGAGCGCTCAACACAATAAACTTTTAAAAAGGAGTGTCCAGCACAACGCCGTTAGAAAAAAGTTAACGTCCGTTATCTAAGGTGCAGATTGGCCAACGAAATTTTACTCTAAGAGCACTCAGCGCAAAAAAGTTTTACTCAGGAGTGTCCAGCATAAAATTCTAAATTTTACTAAATTAAATAATTTTTTCTCAATTGTCATTATTTAAAACTACTTGTATAGATATGTATGGACAAAAATTACTCATTCTTCAATTTTGTCAACATTATAATTTGTTAAAATAAACAAAAATTTTAATTAAAAATATAATGATATGATTTAAATAAAACTCAAGGTGTTTTATAGTTTATTATATATGTTTAAAAAAATTATATGATTTATTTTTTATTATAGAAGAAATTTATGTGAGTTAAAAAATTCATTTAATGTTAATAAAATTTAAATTAAAAAATCTATTAAAAAATTATATGATTTTTTAATCTAAAGATAATAGACGGCTCGCCCTGCCCAACATCGATATCACCTAAAAAGAGAGATTTCGCCTTGCCTTGGATCGTGGGTGAATCCAACCCCTTTCCTAAAATTCTTTTATAAAAAAGGAAAAAAATAATCTCAGTGCGTTTTAGGCTTTTGTTATAGGAGTATAATTTATATTTGGCTCAAAGGAAAGTAGTTTAATTTGATCAATATTCGTATTCTTAATTACCTCCAATTTTCAGCTCATAAATATCTTTATGTAATTAAAAAGAGGCACGCATTTTAATGGGATAAAAATAAACAAAAAGAAACAAATGAAAGAGATGAAGTAGCATTGAACGGTTGATTTAGTTTTTCATCGGTTGAGAACCAATAATTGCCTGTGAAGTTTTATACTACCTCCGGTCTTAATTATAAGACCTAGTTGAATTTTTTTGGAGAGATTAATGAAGCTAAATAAGTTATTTAATTATTTCATATGTTATGTATCATTAGATTATACTCCATTCGTTACTAATTATAAGACATAATTGACTTTTTTGGAGAGATTAAGGAAGCTAATTAAATTAGTTTAGAGTACTTTTTTTTTCAATCTAAATAGTTTGACTAATAAACTAATATATAATCTAAGAAAACATAAACATATAAAATGATTAAGTAAGTTATTTAGTTTCCTTAATCTCTCCAAAAAAAGTCAACTACGTCTTATAATTAGAAACAGATGTAATATATTAGTTTGTTAGTCAAAATAATTAGTTTAGAAGAAAAAATAAAAATAAAAATAGTCTAAAATAATTTAATTAGCTTTCTTAATCTCTTCAAAAAATATCAACTAGATCTTATAATTAGGATCGGAGGGAGTACGTTCTAACCCGTGATGGATTGGAGCGGTTGGCCAACTGGGAATAATGGATAGGAGGTTAGTGTATGGCTAAAACCTGAAAATTTAAATAATTGTAGTTTAATACTTTCCTGAATAAGCAAAAAATAGGTTCAGCATTCATATTTAAATGATCATTTATGGGATATTAAATAAAAATCTCTAATTTGAAATAAGATTGTACATATTTTGATGTCAAATTCTGATACACTCACATACATACACTAAATGTGTGTTTGTGTGTAAGAGGGACTCTACGGTTTCAAATTCACATCGTGATGATGAGTCGTGCTTCATTATAAGACAATTGTTTGTCTCCACCAAATGCCCTCTTCAATGTCTGATTTGCTAGTGAAATCATTCTGAAAAAACAAAGAATGAAACTGTTATATCACTTGGCAACAATCCCTAAACCGCCATAACTGGTTAGGGAATTGTTGGCGGAGGCAGAATGCGGTGGTGGGTTGAGTTTTGGAGAGATGCAACCATCGATTATCAGAGGAGAAACTTGTCGTTGTCGACATTGTCTTCATCGGATAGGTTCTATGACATACCTTGGTTGAAAATGCCCAAATGGGTGGAGGAGTACATAGGGCAAATGGGGTTGGTTTTGAAAATGCCTCGACTTCGGGATTCTTCCAATGAGATATGGTGCTGTTAGACAATCAAGCGGTGCTGGATGCTCTGCTGTTGAAAGAAGACAAGCATTCAAATTCTCTGAGGATTTGATTTTTGACCGGAGAAGGAAAAAGAAGAAATAAAAAAAACCACATGTGCTCCAAGAACTTCACTATTCCCCCAATTTTTGCTCGATAACATTCTACGACTATGAGATGATAGCCAATAAGGGGTTTTATCTACACCCCTCGCCGTTGAACACTCTTAGAGAAGTCTAGCCCAACTGTTGCCTTCATTTCTGGTGATGTCACCCTGAGTCTCCGATCAGAGTCTCTTTGAAGCTATATTTGTTTTGTTGCAATGATTAGCAAGGTTTTTTAGGTACAAAGCCAAATTTCGAAATTCTAGTTTCTTTCTTCCATGTAATGGCGGAGCTCTGCTTCTTTTTCTTGAGACCCCTGCTTCAATGAATCTATAACAAGTCTGAGGAGATGAAGGAAGACAATCGGGAAGAAGAGATTGGTGACGGTGCTTCTATGTTTGAACTTTGAAGCTTCTAGGATTTTCTAGCTTTTTCAATGACATGGAGATATTTGTGCAGATCTGGTATTATTTTTCTTTAATTATATGATTTTGTACAAATGGCTTGATTCTTCTCTTCTTATTGGTAGTTTTGAGTTATATTTGCCCGTTTTGCATTTTGATTTTTGAGTTTGTTGATCGATGATGTGTTCTTGATTGTCATGAGTTTTGATTTCTTGGTAATGCAAGAGTCAAGAAGCTTTTTTTTTTTTTTTGGTTTAAAAATTTTAGGAAAGGGGTTGGACTCACCCACAGTCTAAGGGCAGGGCGCTTGGAACCCATGCCTCCCCCAGCACCTTGACCAACGCAGGGATCGAACCCCCTCCCTTGAGGTGAGGAAGTCCGACTCCTTCGCCAGTTGAACCCAAGGACGAGGGGTAGTCAAGAAGCTTTTTGCGTTAGGAAAATAGGCCAGTGGTCATATGAGAGAAAAAATGGAGCTCGTAGGTGTTTCTTTTTTACATCAGGCTATCAGCTAAGATTGAAATTAGCTGACTCATTATCCATGTCAACGTTCTTAGTTAAACTAACGGTTAATATGAATATAATAGAAGTGTGATTTTTGCCTCTATTTTCAAAGTTCATGATTACTTTTTCACCTAAGAAAAACATTTGGTATTGATGTATTTTAAAGAAAAGCTCGTACATTTGGTATTGATGTATTTTAAAGAAAAGCTCGTGTACTTTTACAGCTTTATCCTTAAATCAATATTTACAAAAATGTAACACTTGCACTTTTGAACTTTATCCTCCAGAAATGGTCTAAAAAGGATAGTGTAATTTATTTTTTACTTTTTTGCTGGGGTAAAGATACACAATAATTCAAGAGAAAAACTTTTCTATTTGTTTAATAATTCATACTTTTTTCTGTTTCATACATTCTCATGTAACTCATCATTTAAAAAGGAGGCGCACTGACTAAACACACAATCATTCAGCAAGATTCCAATAACCAAATCTTTATTTTTTTATCAAATTAAACTGACTAACTAATCTTTTGGTTGATTCACTGTGTCCCCCTTCAGCTCTTGAGTGAGCACTTGAATGGAGTCAGATACTTCAGCTTTATACACATAATACTTGATCACAACAATGAACAAGAAGAAGTTCAACAAGTTCAGCACGGCGAAAAATGCATAATAGTAATCAAGATGAGAAGCATTGAGGTTGTTCAAGATCCATCCATGGTGATGATTATGATTGTTGCTAGTGATTTTTGAAACAGTGGATAGCAAAATAGAGCTGATAAAGTTTCCAACTCCTAATGTAGTCATAGAATATGAAGTCCCAAGACTCTTCATGCTTTCTGGGGCTTGATCATAGAAGAACTCAATCTTTGCAACTTCTAAGAATGCATCAGCAGTTCCCATGAGAATGAACTGAGGAAGCAAAATAAATATGCTTAAAGGAACTTGAGCTCCATTCTCAACAACCCCATGTTTTCTTGCCACACTAAGTCTGTATCTCTCAGTGAAACTTGCTGCGACCATTATCAAAATGTGGACTGTTAACCCAATTCCCATTCTCTGAAGAAGTGTGATGCCTCTGGGGTTTTTGGTTATCTTCTTCATGATCTTCACAAAGAAACGGTCATAGAGAACAACTGAGATTAACATGGACAAAGTGATGAATGCTCCTAAGCTTGCGGGAGGGATATGGAAGCTGCCAAGGTGTCTATCAAGAGTAGTTCCTTGCTTAACAAATAAAGTATTTGCTTGAGCAACCATGGTGCTTGGAACAAATGTGCAGATCAAGATTGGTATCATTCTTAGCATTTGCTTTGTTTCTTCCACTTGGGTCACTGTGCATAGCATCCATGGACTAGTTCCTGCACTTGTTTTCACACATGCCTTGTTCAAGAACCTACAAGGTATATTGCATTGGTAGAGATTATAACCAGAACTTAAAATAATGTGTGTAAGTAAAATAACTATGCACAATAGCAAGTGGTTTAAGTGATCTGACGCTTGTTCTCCTTAAGCAAAATCTTGAGTAAATATAGAGAAAATTGTTGGAGAGAACTTTAATCCATCCCTGTATGGTTCAACCTGACTCGATCTAAAGTAATTGAAAGTCAATATGATTTACTAAAATAGATTACCATTATAAAAAAAAAAATGATATCATTATGGTTACTATATTATTCATATGAAAATGTGTCACATCTAATAAATCTGGCAGGCTGCATCTTCACCTAACATTTTAGCTTTTTCCGTTGATAAGTTCTTTGGCGTTATTAGCCAAAAAAAAGTGTTTTATGATATAATTGTGAATCCTCTTTGGCTAAAGGTATAAATTGACATCATTTACATCATTAATTCTTTTAAATTAAAATTTTCACGCCAACTATTTTCAATTTGATTTTGTTCCTTTATCACACGCTACTCTCTAAAACTTATAGTGAAAATCTGACAATTAACTATTTTATAAGATCTATACTCGCATAAAAATAACTTGACTTTTTGACATACTTATGAAATTTGTAAATGTTTTGTTATTTTTGTGAGTTATGACTCCAGTTCCAATTACAAATACTTGTAAGAGAAAAGTTTGATCTCAAATATAAGCCTTTTTTAGGGTTATTAATGACATTTTTCTAATTTTACCCCTATTTAATTTCTATTGAAAAGAGAAAAAGAGGAGAGAGGGAGAGAAAGGTGAGAACAATTTGTAAATATCAAAAGAGAAAAGGAGTTTAATAAGGACAAATTTCAAAAAAATTATCAATTTAAAACATATTTAATCCTTTAACTGTATAGCTTGATATGAGAGAATGAGTTACAAGTCATTATAATTGGGACGGGAGTAACAATTATTTGTTTCTTATATATAGGACGGGTTTCTTATATAATTGAGGGAAGGACCACGCACCTGAGTGAAGAAGTGGAGTCAATTCTAAACTTTCCTTTGTTAGCATACTCTTGTAAATCCAGCTCATAAAGTTCTTTAGGATCCGTTGGAAGAGAGACCTTCCATTTCCTAAGAGCAGCCACAATAACAGTAGCCATTCTTCTAAAAGGACTCCCAGTAGGCAATTTATGCCTATAAAAAGGAGTTCCCGCCAAGAAGATGCAAATGGAGATTGCAAGGCCAAGAGTTGGAAGTGCATAGCCAAGAGTCCACCCAACATTGTCCTGAATATAAACTAAGACTGTGTTTGCAAAGAGAGTTCCAAAGAAGATGCTGAACATCCACCAGTTGAAGAATGAGAGCTTCAATGTCTTCTCTTTTGGATCAAAATCATCAAACTGGTCAGCTCCAATGGTGGAGATGTTAGGTTTGGTACCACCAGTTCCTATAGCCAGAGTGTATAGGGCCCCATAGAACACTGCTAGCTGTAATGGGGAGGCACTTTTGCAGTTAGCTAAATCCTTTTCTGTGCATTTTGGTGGCTTCAAGGAAGGTAGTGAGACTGATAGTGTCAACAAACACATTCCCTGCAAAAATGTTCATGCCACAGTTTCATATTAACTAACTTCCTTAATATAATCACATTCCCTATATATGTGTGTATCTATGTATGTATATATGTGTGTGTCTACACACAAATATCTATAGACACACACACATATATGTGTGTCTACATGTATATGTGTGTGTGTGTGTGTCCACACACATATATTTTGAGTGTGTATGCACATATATGTGTGTGTCTACATATATGTATGTGTCTACACACATATATTTTGTGTGTATGTGTTTATACACAAATATATATGTGTGTGTGTGTCTACACACATATATATAGACACCCACCCACGCGCGCGCGCACACACACACATATATTTATATGTGGTGTGTGTGCATATATGTATATTTGTGTGTACAAATATAAACACACACATATATACATGTATATCTTTGTGTGTTTATATGTGTGTGGGGGTGTGTGACATATATGTGTGTGTGTACATATGTATATATAGTAAGACCATTATTTCAATTAGAGGACATTTTAGGAAAATGAGTAAAATTAACTAATTTAACGTCTTTCCTTAATCTCTACAAAATTGGTTAAATATGTCTTATAATTAGGACCGGAGGGAGTATATTTTTTAAGATATCTTGAAATGAGGATGGACAAAGTTATAAGAATTACATAGTAAGACCATTATTTCAATTAGATAGCATGGGAAAAAAAATAGGTTGGAGAGGCATGTGGTAGAAGCTATTGATTTACTTTCATTTAGGTCATTTTAAATTTATATAAGGACATTTTAGGAAAATGAGTAAAATTAACTAATTTAACGTCTTTCCATCTCTACAAAAAGGTTAAATATGTTTTATAATTTTTCCAATATATTTTTTAAGATATCTTGAAATGAGGATGGACAAAGTTATAAGAATTAGAAACCATATATTTTTCCTTTCTTAATTTTTTTAAGACCAAATATCAAGGGAACAAGCATACCACTTTGATCTTTATATAAGTCTAGTTTCACCAAATCTCACATACAAAAAATTGGAAATTAAAACATTTAATATTTCTTAAATTGAATGACTTTTTCAAATTTACCATGATTTAATGAGAATTGAAAAAAAAAACATTATATACATTTTCTCCAACCTATTTATTTTATTTAATAGTGGTAAAATTAGAAGAAGAAAAAGTCTCCAACCTATTTATTTTATTTCATTAATGAAACTCTTAGAATGGAAAATCCATACAGGGGCCCAATTAAGGCCCAGAATCTCAAAAAAGGCCCCAACAACTTTCAGATCCCAAAAAAGGCCCAGGGCCTTTTCTGGTATAAACGTTAACAACTAAATCAATATCCGTTAATAACTAAATCAGTCGCATTAACAATATTTTAACAACTAAATCAGTCACATTAACAACAATATCAGCCCCGGTTAACAACTAACGTTTTAATGAAAAATCCTAGAAAATGCCCTAGGGCCTTTTGTGGGATCTAAAAGTTGTTGGGGCCTTTTTTGAGATTATGGGCCTTAATTTGACCCCTGTATAGATTTTCCCTATATTTAATTGGGAAAAATGAAGATAGGGAAAATGATATGTTTATCTTGGAGCTATGTATTCAATGTCGTCCTGTTATTATTAATTACTCATAGGGTTTTTCTTGGTCAATTATCATTGGCCTGTCTAGAGCCTTTAGCTACTTGTTGTGTGGACTTGTGCATATTTAAAATATATAGTACAGATATTTATACAAGTTGATAGCTTTCTTCTTCATTAAGACAAATTTGCAGTCAAAAACTAACGCGCATCCATATCTGATCTTCTGAATAAATATGAAAGGGATGTCATACTTAAATACAAATATATATTTTTTAAATACTGACTATTCAAATTGATATTAAAATAAGAAAAATGACAGAACAAAAATTTTAAAATTACAAAATCTCAAATAACGTATTTTCAACAAATGTATAGTTTACATACCCTTAATGGTTCTAAATTTAAGAGTTAGTAGAAGATTTTGCTTTGGTTTTAAATGTAATATTTTTATTTAATATATGGTAATTAATTATTTTTATCTTGCAGTAATGAATTATCTAATCCCCTGCATTTAGTATAGAATGGGAGAAGAAATGCATACAGAGAGGTAGATGAGGGAAGCAATGAGAAAAGTCCAATAACGGCCAAGGTGAGCGTCTGCAACGTACGCGCCAAGAATGGGCGTGATCCAGATGGTGCCAACCCAATTAGTGACATTGTTGGAGGAAGCGACGGTGCCTTGGTGAAGCTTGGTTGTCAGATACAGAATCAGATTGGATGAGATCCCGTAGTATGCCATTCTTTCAAATACCTCGTACACTGTTCCAGAAATTTATAATTTTAAATTTAACTTTTAACCTTCACAGTTATAATTACATAAGAATAATTTTATAAAATGTTAAATATAAATAAAGGGTTTAATGTTTCTGCTGCAGAATTTTTTTTTTTTTTTTTCAGTATTCACATAAATGTCAGTAGGTCTCATGGTAAAGAGATGAGAGAGGAAATATTATTTAGAACCTACTCACTTTTATAAAAAAGTTTCTACAGTAAATGCAGAAATTTTAAACCCATAAATTATACTACCATCTATTTTTTTTTTATTGAAGGATGAAAATAAAATTCTATTAAAAATAAGAAAAATAAATATGAAAAGATCTGAATCTTTAACTCATGATTACGTATATTTAAACAATAAGGCAATATATGCACAATAATTTACACATATCACTCTGATCCTATTTATAAGTTCTTTTTGATCAAATTACACATACCAGGAGAGGTAATTAGCTCAATGATTATGGGATAAATTTTCAACTTTACCCTAATTTCTGATTATGTATCTTTCAACTTTTTCTTCTCTCTCTATTTTCATTGGTACAATTAATATGAGTAAAATTGTCACAATCTCATTTATTTGTTTAAAAGGAACTTATAAATAGGACCAAAGTAGTAGTATATATTTTGATAAGTGGGGAGGCCCACATCCAAGTGGCTCGAATTTTTTCAGCTGAACCTATCGGATTAACCGACTAATTAACCCACCATTTTTTTTAAAAAAATAATTAATATTTTTGAAATATTTTATTTTAATTTAAAAATTAAATTACATAACTATATGGGTTATATTGATTTTTTTTTATGAAGCTACGTAATCAAATTAACTCTTAAAATTTTAAATGCATGACATGCAAGCCATTTCACCTGATTATTCTAGTTAAATAAAATATGTAAAAAAAATCAAATATAAAACCAAATATTTAGTTAAATACCTTAATTTTCAATTGATAGGAACCAAAGTGGTAAATCTAAATTTTTTTTAAAAAAAAAAACAGAGAAAAAAGAAAAAAAAAGGAACTGCCCCACATGCCACATGATAGTAGTAGGTTAGTTTACTTTTTGGGAGATCCTGTTTGTGTAAAATGAGTTCTTAGGTTATCTCTCTCTTTTTTTTTATGAGCTTTTAAACTAAACGTTACTCTTTATTTTATTGAATGTCAAATTTTAGTAAAAGGGTTGGGGTTCCCTATGATCGAAGGTAGGACGAAGTCTCTCTTCTTCCTAGGTAATACCAATGTTGAGCAGGGCGAGCTATCTATTACCCTCAGGCGTTTACCTAAACACCCAAGAGGTAGGATGTCTCCCCCAACGCCTTGATCAACTCCATGATCGAGGATCGAACCCCCTCCCTTTGATGAGAGTATCCGATCCTTTTGCTAGTTGAACCCAAAGACAAGGGGTAAAGTTACTTTTTATAAGAAGTCACTAAGACCTACTTTTCACAATTTAAATGGACTTTTACCGCCATACTTTTATTTTATCTTAAGTTTGTAAAAATGAAATTTAAAAAAAAAAAAAAAAGTCACTTTCATCAAGACTATATATCAGCCCTTTTAAATGTTTCTACTCTATTCGCCTAGCAAACTAGCTGGAGCCTGGCGGGACTCTGATTCAATGCATACGAGTACAGTATAAAAGTCCCACCCACCATCTTAATTGATGCAATTTACACTTAGTTATTGGTCAAAATAATAAACACACACACACATATATATATATATATGTGTGTGTGTGTGTGTGCAGTCAATAACGGTAAAATTAGAAAAAAGAACAATAAAAATTGAGATAAAACTGAGAGAACCTTATATACTAGGAAATTGATTTGAAATTATTTTTGTTTTGGCCAGATAAATCAATTCAAATTCATTTAAAGGTGGACTGATTATTTATCTATATAGACACACACATACATACAAAAGAGGTTGTTCTTGGTCAATTATCGGTTTTCAAACTTGTAAGACTTGATGCATTATTGGCCTGTCTAGAGCCTTTAGCTACTTGTTGTGTGGACTTGTGCATATTTAAAATATATAGTACGGGATATTTATACAAGTTGATAGTCTTCTTCTTCATTAAGACAAATTTGCAGTCAAAAACCAACGCGTATACATATTACACACACACATATATTTCAACTACTGAATATTCAAATTGATATTAGAATAAGAAAAACTTACTTAAAAAATAAGCATAAGGGAATATATATATACTCTTTATGGAGATACCTACCATGTGGCCTTACAAGAAGAAAATTGTGAATTTTAAAAAAGAAATCAAACAAAAAGATTCGTACATTGTTTCTTGTGTCCCCAAATTGAGATAAAAATATATATTTTAAAGTGCTAAATGTACCTTAAAAATAAAATACTTCAGTTGCCCTATGTACCAAAAAAAATATTTCGATACAATATTGAATTCAGATCATAAACATGACCATCCGTATAAATCAATAAGAAAATTGATTTTACTAGAAATTACTAAAAAATTTGAAATTTTACGATAAGACAAACCCAAAAACGTGGGGGGAGAGAGAGAGGGAGTAATATGGGTGGACTCTGACTGTCAGGTACAGTTGTATTAAATTGATCAGTTTGATTTTTTTCCCATGTCAACATCGTATGGATTAAGAAATGTGATTTTTCATAAAATATACTACCTCCTATCCTAATTATAAGACATAGTTGACTTTGTTTGGAGAAATTAAGGAAGCTAAATAAATTACTTAATCATTTTATATGTTGTATATCTTTAGATTATATATTAGTTTATTAGCCAAACTAATTACTTTAAAGAAAAAAATAAAAATAAAAATACTCTAAAATAATTTAATTAGTTTCATTAAATTCTTCAAAAAAGTTAATTATGTCTTATAATTAGGACAAGTAAGAAAAATCCCTTTAAGATGTCAAAGATAAAAAAATCCTTGAAAAAATCACCATGTTAAAAAAGTACAAAGGAGTTCTTAAATCTTACCTATGGAGTTTTTAACGGATAAGTTGTCAATAGAACTCAGAATTTTTTTCTAAAACGTATTTAACATTTTTTCCTCCCTTACACTTTAAAGGATTTTCCCTAAGAAATACTTGTATGATCCTAAACGTATTTAGATAATTAATTTATTAAAAATAAAAATTAGTTAAATTATTATATGTAAAAAATTTATGCTGATTTTTTTTTAAAAAAAATAACTCATTTATTTATTTGTATTGAAAATTATTTTTTAATAAATAATTATTAATAAGTGCGATTAATAGGATATTTATAATAGTAAAACAAATTTGTTTACTAAGGAGACAAAGGAGCAAGTTGCAGAGACTGTGCTTGCATTTTTTATAAAGCTTAAGAGGAGGTAGAGAAATTTTTTTCTCACATTTACTAAATAATCAATAAAAAAATTTCATTATGATCCTCTAAAAAAAATATTTAATTTAATCAGTATCATCCTCCTTAGAGATGGTTCACTCTCTCATTCACTTCCCTCAAACAAAACACAAACTAACAAAGTCTTTTAATGAATGTTCAAAAAAAAAAAAAACCAAAGAAAAAACAAAAGAGAAGAAGAGGAGGAAATTATCATTGAATAGATGGAGCTGAAACAAGAAAAACCCCAACAGGCAACAGCAAGTATTGATCTCCATTGATATTCATCTCTAAACCATTTATGTTTAAGTTGCAGAGCTGATTTAAATTCTTCTTTTTTTTTAAAAAAAAAAAAAGAGTGAGTTCGAGAACAAAAATGAAGCCTACCTTATTAACAAGCGATCTAGTAGAGAGAGATAGAGAGGGAGAGACAACAAGGCAACACAGAGAGAGAGAGGGAGAGGGAGAGACAGAGAGGTTTATTTACCAACAACGAAGGAACAAGCTTTCCAGCGACCTCGTTTGGATCTAAGGACAGGTTTTCCTCTGAGATCCACAGTTCCATCTTGAGTGTACTCATTATTCCTCCCTCCTTCTTCCATCTTCTTCTTGTAGCCTCTCTCTCTCTCTCTCTCTCTATCTAGGAAGCGTTTGGTCTGAATCTGAGAGAGGCTCAGCTCTCCGTAGCGCACTGGATGAGGAGGAAGGAAAACCAATTACCTCGTTTTATACAAATATTGTAACTGTCTCTTTTATCAGCATCCCGAGACCAATAAAATATTGAGAAAACAACACTTGAAAAATAGACCGTGGACCATAATAATACCATTGGAAAATTCAAATTACATAATGTTACTCTCTTTCTTCTTCATTTTTTTCTTTTCTTTTTTTGTTGACCAAAAAAGAAAGAAAGAGAGTTACATTATTTTTATTCAAAAATATAAATAACATATATGTTGTTATTATATCCTTAGGGTTTAAATCTTGACATATGGTTCACCTCTTACCTGTCGCATGATCTAGCTCTAGGAGACAATTTTTTCCCCATAACCCCTTGAGAACAAATTTGTATTCTAATTTCTCAGTGCATAAAATATTTGTTAGTAAAAAGAACATAACATTATTAATTTACCCCCTTTATTGGCCATCCAGAACTACTGCTCTTAATTTTGTTGACGTGGTTGACTTTTCGGTTCATTAATTTTGTATCCGTGGCATTTAATGATGAAATTGCATCAATTTAATCAATTGAGTCATAAATATTACTTGTGCTGTAGCACTTTGGTCCTATTTATAAGTTCAAATAACTTAAATTTCATATGGTAAGAAAAATACTGATATGAAGTACTTGATTATATAATAGAAATTCCCACAAGATTTGCAAATAATATTTACAAATCTAAAAAATTTTATTACACAATTACAGATAACCAACGTCGATACTTGAACTGGACCAGAACTTTCAGTTGTTGGTATCTATCACCTTGCCCTGGGAGCCATGTTCACTCTACCGATCACCTCCTAAATTTGTGGAAAGGGTTGAGATTCATATGAATCTTAAAGTAATAGTTAATCACTCACATAAAATTCGTACAAAGTATATGGTAGTCAACCAACAAACACATTCAATATTCAAAGATAAACATAACATACAATATCAACTACAATCATAAGACCCGACCGGTCCATTCCCACAATGCTGAGTATTCAACTGGGCCTCTGCCCTTCTCATTTGAATGCTTAACAGGGTTTGCAACCCAAGGACCCATTGGTCTACTAGGCCCTACTTCCTATCTCGTGTTCACGACACATATACACAATGGTTTACACATGCTTATAAAGGCATACGTACTATATGAGAGAAAAGTTATTACCTGGTGATCTTTGCACTTCTTGAATTAGTTCCCAGTCCTTTGGTCGTCTCAGGCCGATATCAAATCCTATAAGTACATGTTCACGGACAATCGAGTTATTACTTATCCAAATTCTTTATTATTTCAAGATATTAGGGTTGGTTATCTTTAATGTTATTGTACTAGGCCCAACTTGTAGCCAAAGGGCTGACACTAACTCCAAGTACTTATCTTATCCTTTGGAGGTTAACTTTATTGCACATTGCCCTTACTTTCTTATTTTCGAACAAAAGTCAAAAGCTGGTAGAATTTTCAATCAATTTTGAAAATTCGTATCTTTATGTACATATATCTAATTATAGTGATTCCAAAGGCTATGTGACTTTTATTAAATCTAACTTTAAGGGAAAATGCTTTCTACTCTCAAATACATGCACAT